>CM061914.1:179604566-179637114 GCA_031002005.1 Vandiemenella viatica | reverse complement strand
GCAGCAAAATATGCCACGTGTTTTCTCTGAAGAATTCTATTATTTTTTCAATTTCATTGATTATTCAACAATTTTCTGTTTAGATTTAATGTAAGAAAATTGTCGCCCGAACAGGGACTTGAACCCTGACCCTTAGGTTAAAAGCCTAATGCTCTACCTACTGAGCTATCCGGGCTCACGTACAGCGTGCTCCTCTCTGCGAATGCTGAGCGCAAGAAGGAAACCGCGCTGACCAATACACTGCAGCAAAATATGCCACGTGTTTTCTCTGACAATTCTGATTATTTTTTCAATTTCATTGATTATTCAACAAATTTCTCTGTTTAGATTTTTAATGTAAGAAAATTGTCGCCCGAACAGGGACTTGAACCCTGGACCCTTAGGTTAAAAGCCTAATGCTCTACCTACTGAGCTATCCGGGCTCACGTACAGCGTGCTCCTCTCTGCTAATGCTGAGCGCAAGAAGGAAACCGCGCTGAGCAAATACACTGCAGCAAAATGCCACGTGTTTTCTCTGACAATTCTGATTCATTTTTTCATTTCATTGATTATTCAACAAATTTCTCTGTTTAGATTTTAATGTAAGAAAATTGTCGCCCGAACAGGGACTTGAACCCTGGACCCTTAGGTTAAAAGCCTAATGCTCTACCTACTGAGCTATCCGGGCTCACGTACAGCGTGCTCCTCTCTGCTAATGCTGAGCGCAAGAAGGAAACCGCGCGAGCAATACACTGCAGCAAAAATATGCCACGTGTTTCTCTGAAGAATTCTATTATTTTTTCAATTTCATTGATTATTCAACAAATTTCTGTGTTTAGATTTTAATGTAAGAAAATTGTCGCCCGAACAGGGACTTGAACCCTGGACCCTTAGGTTAAAAGCCTAATGCTCTACCGACTGAGCTATCCGGGCTCACGTACAGCGTGCTCCTCTCTGCTAATGCTGAGCGCAAGAAGGAAACCGCGCTGACCAATACACTGCAGCAAAATATGCCACGTGTTTTCTCTAGATTTCTGATTCATTTTTTCATTTATTGATTATTCAACAAATTTCTCTGTTTAGATTTTAATGTAAGAAAATTGTCGCCCGAACAGGGACTTGAACCCTGGACCCTTAGGTTAAAAGCCTAATGCTCTACCTACTGAGCTATCCGGGCTCACGTACAGCGTGCTCCTCTCTGCTAATGCTGAGCGCAAGAAGGAAACCGCGCTGAGCAATACACTGCAGCAAAATATGCCACGTGTTTTCTTGAAGAATTCTGATTATTTTTTCAATTTCATTGATTATTCAAACAAATTTCTCTGTTTAGATTTTAATGAAAGAAAATTGTCGCCCGAACAGGGACTTGAACCCTGGACCCTTAGGTTAAAAGCCTAATGCTCTACCGACTGAGCTATCCGGGCTCACGTACAGCGTGCTCCTCTCTGCTAATGCTGAGCGCAAGAAGGAAACCGCGCTGAGCAATACACTGCAGCAAAATATGCCACGTGTTTTCTTGAAGAATTCTGATTCATTTTTTCAATTTCATTGATTATTCAACAAATTTCTCTGTTTAGATTTTAATGTAAGAAAATTGTCGCCCGAACAGGGACTTGAACCCTGGACCCTTAGGTTAAAAGCCTAATGCTCTACCTACTGAGCTATCCGGGCTCACGTACAGCGTGCTCCTCTCTGCTAATGCTGAGCGCAAGAAGGAAACCGCGCTGACCAATAATCTGCAGCAAAATATGCCACGTGTTTTCTCTGAAAATTCTGATTCATTCTTTCAATTTCATTGATTATTCAACAAATTTCTCTGTTTAGATTTTAATGTAAGAAAATTGTCGCCCGAACAGGGACTTGAACCCTGGACCCTTAGGTTAAAAGCTAATTCTCTACCTACTGAGCTATCCGGGCTCACGTACAGCGTGCTCCTCTCTGCTAATGCTGAGCGCAAGAAGGAAACCGCGCTGACCAATACACTGCAGCAAAATATGCCACGTGTTTTCTTTTAGAATTCTGATTATTTTTTCAATTTCATTGATTATTCAACAAATTTCTCTGTTTAGATTTTAATGTAAGAAAATTGTCGCCCGAACAGGGACTTGAACCCTGGACCCTTAGGTTAAAAGCCTAATGCTCTACCGACTGAGCTATCCGGGCTCACGTACAGCGTGCTCCTCTCTGCTAATGCTGAGCGCAAGAAGGAAACCGCGCTGACCAATACACTGCAGCAAAATATGCCACGTGTTTTCTCTGAAAATTCTGATTATTTTTTCAATTTCATTGATTATTCAACAAATTTCTCTGTTTAGATTTTAATGTAAGAAAATTGTCGCCCGAACAGGGACTTGAACCCTGGACCCTTAGGTTAAAAGCCTAATGCTCTACCTACTGAGCTATCCGGGCTCACGTACAGCGTGCTCCTCTCTGCTAATGCTGAGCGCAAGAAGGAAACCGCGCTGACCAATACACTGCAGCAAAATATGCCACGTGTTTTCTTGAAGAATTCTGATTATTTTTTCAATTTCATTGATTATTCAACAAATTTCTCTGTTTAGATTTTAATGTAAGAAAATTGTCGCCCGAACAGGGACTTGAACCCTGGACCCTTAGGTTAAAAGCCTAATGCTCTACCTACTGAGCTATCCGGGCTCACGTACAGCGTGCTCCTCTCTGCTAATGCTGAGCGCAAGAAGGAAACCGCGCTGACCAATACACTGCAGCAAAATATGCCACGTGTTTTCTTGAAGAATTCTGATTATTTTTTCAATTTCATTGATTATTCAACAAATTTCTCTGTTTAGATTTTAATGTAAGAAAATTGTCGCCCGAACAGGGACTTGAACCCTGGACCCTTAGGTTAAAAGCCTAATGCTCTACCTACTGAGCTATCCGGGCTCACGTACAGCGTGCTCCTCTCTGCTAATGCTGAGCGCAAGAAGGAAACCGCGCTGACCAATACACTGCAGCAAAATATGCCACGTGTTTTCTTGAAGAATTCTGATTATTTTTTCAATTTCATTGATTATTCAACAAATTTCTCTGTTTAGATTTTAATGTAAGAAAATTGTCGCCCGAACAGGGACTTGAACCCTGGACCCTTAGGTTAAAAGCCTAATGCTCTACCTACTGAGCTATCCGGGCTCACGTACAGCGTGCTCCTCTCTGCTAATGCTGAGCGCAAGAAGGAAACCGCGCTGACCAATACACTGCAGCAAAATATGCCACGTGTTTTCTTGAAGAATTCTGATTATTTTTTCAATTTCATTGATTATTCAACAAATTTCTCTGTTTAGATTTTAATGTAAGAAAATTGTCGCCCGAACAGGGACTTGAACCCTGGACCCTTAGGTTAAAAGCCTAATGCTCTACCTACTGAGCTATCCGGGCTCACGTACAGCGTGCTCCTCTCTGCTAATGCTGAGCGCAAGAAGGAAACCGCGCTGACCAATACACTGCAGCAAAATATGCCACGTGTTTTCTTAAGAATTCTGATTATTTTTTCAATTTCATTGATTATTCAACAAATTTCTCTGTTTAGATTTTAATGTAAGAAAATTGTCGCCCGAACAGGGACTTGAACCCTGGACCCTTAGGTTAAAAGCCTAATGCTCTACCTACTGAGCTATCCGGGCTCACGTAGAGCGTGCTCTCTCTGCTAATGCTGAGCGCAAGAAGGAAACCGCGCTGACCAATACACTGCAGCAAAATATGCCACGTGTTTTCTTGAAGAATTCTGATTATTTTTTCAATTTCATTGATTATTCAACAAATTTCTCTGTTTAGATTTTAATGTAAGAAAATTGTCGCCCGAACAGGGACTTGAACCCTGGACCCTTAGGTTAAAAGCCTAATGCTCTACCTACTGAGCTATCCGGGCTCACGTACAGCGTGCTCCTCTCTGCTAATGCTGAGCGCAAGAAGGAAACCGCGCTGACCAATACACTGCAGCAAAATATGCCACGTGTTTTCTTGAAGAATTCTGATTATTTTTTCAATTTCATTGATTATTCAACAAATTTCTCTGTTTAGATTTTAATGTAAGAAAATTGTCGCCCGAACAGGGACTTGAACCCTGGACCCTTAGGTTAAAAGCCTAATGCTCTACCTACTGAGCTATCCGGGCTCACGTACAGCGTGCTCCTCTCTGCTAATGCTGAGCGCAAGAAGGAAACCGCGCTGACCAATACACTGCAGCAAAATATGCCACGTGTTTTCTTGAAGAATTCTGATTATTTTTTCAATTTCATTGATTATTCAACAAATTTCTCTGTTTAGATTTTAATGTAAGAAAATTGTCGCCCGAACAGGGACTTGAACCCTGGACCCTTAGGTTAAAAGCCTAATGCTCTACCTACTGAGCTATCCGGGCTCACGTACAGCGTGCTCCTCTCTGCTAATGCTGAGCGCAAGAAGGAAACCGCGCTGACCAATAAATAGCCGCAAAACAAAGCGTGTGATTTTTTCACGCTATTGAAGTTCCACATTTTTTTTAAACATGGTTTCATTAATAAAGAAATTTCTTGTTTGGTTATTGAAATTATTGTACTATAAACGGTCGTCTGGACAGGGGATTGACAGCATGATGCTCGGAGTTAAGGGTCTGTTGGTTTACTGACTGATCCATCCGGACTGATGGTACGTTTATTTACTTACTATCTAAATTCTATATAACACCGATCAAATTTGTAGTTGTATTCCGTGTCTTATTTGTAAATCCTGTACTTTTGTTTTTGATGGCTTGGTGAGTGAATAATGTTTATTTAGAAGGTAACTAATGGGAAAAAGAATCAATATTTCACAGATGTTGTTTGCTTTCTATGACGCTAAACTCAAATCGCCATATTGATTAAAACGATGGTATGTGTGGTATTTATTGTTTAGGCGTTTTTTATGTGATGAATCTGCACGCGATATTTATGGCATATCTTGATATAGGCTTTAGTGGGATTGTTAATTATATTTTTGGTTGTGTTGTTCGATGCTGCATACAGATCTGTATTTTTCTTTAGGGTTTAGATGCGGGAGATGATTGGGGCAACAACAAACAAAATGAGAGGTTTGGCCCCGGCGTTTTGAAGTGTTGGTGAACGCTGTATTACAGAATTCCTGATTTCCAGACAGGGATGCGATGCCACGTTCTCCTGAAGACTAAGCCCAAACGTTACTGCTCATCCTTTGAGCATTATTTCAAATGTGCCCAACATATGTAACATTTAAATTTGTCGATTATGTAGGAAAGACTGTTTTAAATTACTGGGTACTTACACATTCCAGATTTTGTCATTGATTCATTGAAACAAGTGATTAGAATTAGGTCACCAGGTGGCTAGAAGAATATCTAATTTGTCAACTTGTTCATGCTATGTCGTATACTCAACAGTGTGACTCAACACCATGGTTCTGATCTTTACTGCAAGGCATATTTTTTTCCTGCCTTCGTTTTGAACTGTAATGCTGAATTAAACTCTGATTCAAAGTTTCTCATTGTGTTTAAATATATTTTATATAGCATATAAATGCATATTCAGACAATTTTCCTAGTATTGGTCATATTTCGATAATATTTATAGTCATATCTTCATATTTTGAGGACAAATCTGGTAATTTATTAATAGTACCGGCAATTCACTAGATATAGATGAAAAGAAATTCAAATAATTATTCATAGAACTGTACTTCTGCAATACAGGTGGGGAAAAAACAAAACTGATTGTCGCTGAATGGATCGGAATTCACCAGTGAAGAATTAAAGTTACACATTATTGTCACTCTCTAAACGTAATGTACCGCCCGCCTTTTGATCTCCATGAAATATCCTCGGTCATCGTTAAATCTGCAGTGGATCATTAAGTAGATGTACCGCCATGCTGAAAGTAAAATTTTCTGCAAGTGCAAAGTTACTTAAGGGAATTTGGAGAGGAGTATTTTAGTACAGATGAAAGAGTTCTATTAAAGTGACTTCAACCAGGCAATTTAAAATTTAATTTCTCAATGGTGCAGAGAGTGCACGGAAGCAGGTTATGCTGACTACATGAAGGCGACAATACTAGACAAAATAAATTATGTATAATTGAGCATGTTGTGATGTACAGTAAATTTAAATGTCTCGTCATATTTCGACATTTTTAGGTCATATTTACCGACTTTTAAGGTCATATTTGCCTGCATATTTCTCTGTTTTTTTTTTTTTTATTATTATTATTATTATTTTTTTTTTTTTTTTTTTTTTTTTTTTTTTTTTTTTTTTTGTCAAAATGACCCTGCGGTTTTTAGCCTTTATCCTACAGACATAGAGGTGCACGCCTCGTGAACTACACATTTCTCAAACAAAAATTACACTTTTTATACACAGGACACAGTTACACGCTTCATGGACAGATGGCAACACTCTCTCCAGTAGCGCAGTGCTCGAGGCCGAAATATCCTCACGGGAATCTCCCGGTCAAAGATGTTATACGATAAAAATAGAACTTCGTCATATGGACTAATTTTGAAGGTCAATTTTGCTTAAACGTCGGGGGAACGTCCCGTAATTGTGCGAACGAGTAATGCACGTCTTATGTTTTGCTTACACATATATTGTTCTGCAACAGCTCATGACAGTGTTGCAAATTATAATTTATTTGCTAGATTAACAGTTTCATTCGATATAGGAAGAAATCGAGGATTAACTTTTTTTCAATTACCCTTCATTTATACAGCCTAGTGACTAAATTAGGCCCAACATACTAAGTCTTAAATTGTTGATTACATGGTGTCAGGAAATTTGAGAGAAACATTTTCATGCAAGGAATTTGGCATATAATTCCATTACGCTTTGACTTATTGTCTAAATAATTGTATAACTTAATTTAATTTAATTGCAATGGAGCATACGCTCCGCTGGCAATTTCCCTACACACCCATTTTCCACCTTTCCTGCACCCACCTACATTTACCCTCCACAAATTTCAACTTTAAATCCTTTCAACGTTTATGACAAATTATTCATCATTTCCGTTGGTAACTCGTAACTCATTCCAATCCCTGACACCCTTGCCTAGAAATGAGAATCTTCCTACACCCTTGTACCTGAAATCGAGTGCCAGTTTGGGTCATGGTCATATTTTCCCTTCCATGCACTACTTATTATACCTGCACCAATATCTTTCCATGCCTCATCGCCAGTATACGCCTTGTACACTCCCATGACCCTCTTCACCCTCCTCCTGTCTTGCTCCATATCTGTTACTGATTGCATTCTGCGATAATGTTCAGAATGCAATCAGTAATGTTACACTTGGTCTTACTTATAACAGTTAAAACTGCTATCGCAAACTTTTCCTTTACTTTTGGCTTTACGCCTCGTCGACGTCGAGGTCATTAGAGGGAGGATGGGACTGGTGGTAAGGAACGGGAAGAAATTCCGCCATGGCCTTTTTAAGGGAAGCATCCTGGCATTCGCCTAGAGTAATTAGGGTAAACCATAGAAAATCCAAATCTGGATGCCCGGACGTGGATTCGAACCGGCGCCCTCTCGAATGCGAGACCGGAGCGTTAACCTTCGGTGCAAACTCTTTAACATTATATACAATAACAAATGTCGTCAATTGTTGTTATACACTGTACCTCCTACTTACGATTTAATGTTGGAATTGACATTTCCAGGAGCTGAGTTTGAACCCTCTCCTGTGGCTACTATTCAGAATCGTATTCTCCGTTGTTTTTCGCTTAACCCATTCAGTTTGTTTTGCTAATGTTTCTGTTGCTATTGCGGATTGGAGTTTGTACGCACGCACTAGCGTGTCATCACATTATTTACGTGCTGTATTAAAATCCTGAAACATTTTCCATTTAGTACGGTACATTCGCAACCTTAGTGCCACATTTTGAAAATCTGTTTAGACCGGTAGTTTAATTGAGGTATTCCAGTTATTCTTAAAGTATGTCATTATTCAGTTAGTTGCAGATAGCCTAGTTTACACATATCTGTCTGTGATCTATCGTGTATTTATACCCACAGCTGGGCACAAAACAGTTAATCCGTTAATCGTTAATTAACGAAGTTAAAAAAATTGCGAAAATTTAACTTTTAAGTTAACCTAAAAAATCATTAACGGTCTTTTTAACTTCCGTTAAATTGGGCTTCCGTTAACTTTAGTCCGTTACTTAGGTTGTTGACGTCTTTTCGTTTGTTTGAACTGTGCGCCACGCCACCACTCGTATGCAGGGCTGCCAGATTGTATAATTGGATACAAAACTTGTATAATTTGGTTACCTCTTGTATCCTGTTTGTATAACAGATTGCCTTGTATAATTGGATACAAAAATGAGCACTTAAAAATAAAGTACATTCCAGCACCTTTTTGAAAGTGTTTGCCCTTTGTTTCATTGAGTTGGCAACCCTTCCTGCATATCTATTTCCTTTTTGCTATTCAAAATTTTTCAATGTATACATTGTTTACTTTTCGTGGACTTTTTTTGCTCCCAGCACTTTCACTCACGTATGTAATCAATGGATGACCCCTTTGTATAATTGGGTTTCATTCTGTATAGTTTCAAAGAGACAGCGGTATAATATAAGTTGGCTGTTCTGGCAGCACTGCTCGTATGTTCGGTGTAGTAGTGGGCGCCGCCTGCTAAAATCTTGGCGGCGGCGCGCCGAACATTTTCAGCCGGCGGCGGCGTGACTATTTTATATTGTGAATTCTGCAAACGTAAATAAACTAAAAAGCGTCATAACCTATCGTATTGATAAATCAACATTATTATCTGTAATGAGGTGTATTTATTATTACAAAATGTATGTCGTTATTATACAATTAGTAAAAACATCGCGTTCAGTTGGTGTTGAAGCAACAGTGACGGATCGGCAGTGTGTGTCGGACGAAATTCTGTGCCAGTGGATGACCGGCCGCCTGATCGATAGTTAGTATCACACTGGAGTCTGCAAACAGTGTTGCAGATCAGCAAAAAAATCAACTTTCAGTAACCAGTGCGAAAAAATTCAAAGAAATAATTCCTAAGTTACGAAAAAGGTGATGTGCAATTTTAATTCGAAACATTTGTGTGTCTTTTCTTAAAAAAAAAAAAAAAAAAGTAGAAGCTAGTTTGGCAGTTTCGGCCGTGTAATGTAAAAGGATGTCGCTGACTAACTTCCGTTCTATTTGTTCACGTAAAAACATGCAGGCCATGATTTAGTGAAACCAGGCCGGGTGGTCTAAAGGGGCCTTTAGGTCACAGGTAGGCCGTGGCACAAAGGTAACCCTAACAGGCATTGGTCGTAGATTTTAGGTTGGCCGCAAATTTCACTGGTCGCAGTTTTCACATATTCAGGTGTCCCAGTCCAACTTGTTTTCTATAATATTGTTGCTTTTCATTCTGCATTCATGTTTTTTGTTTTTTTTTTACTACATTTTTTATAGATATATATATATATATAAAGTCACGAGTACATTAATTGTCTCTCGTAAGACATCACAGTCTCAACAAAGATAGAAACAGACAGGAATACCACTTCATTGTTGTGGCGATAGCGTAACCACAATTTGTTAATTTTTATAAATAAATCCACACTTGCATCATGGTACATAATACCTTGAGATAGAGAGCAGTTATACCTACCGTACTATAATACTAATACATCAGTACAACTTTTGACTAGTTAACTTTTAACGGATAACTTTAACTTGCGTTAAATTTATAAACATTTAACGCTTTAACGATTATCGAAGTTAACTTTTTAAGTAGCGGAATAATGATTAACGAAGTTAACGTTTGGATTAACTGTGCCCACCTGTGTTTATACCGCTGGGTAGTTGTGCCGGATTGATGGATAATGACAATTCCTTATATGTAGAGACTGGAATATATGCATTTGCATGTTTGCATATGCATTCGCGTATTAAACCCATTTTCACCGGTTGTTGCATATTTTACCTAATACCTAGTGATCATGCACAATTTCGCTGTATTTACTATATTTTTCGGAAGTGTACATAGTTAATAAATAAAATCTTACGTTGTAGTGAAGAAGCTACTAGCAGCACAGCTCTTAGTCTACGACAACTTCCTGAAGAACTACGACCCACGTTTGGGAATGTAAATAAACTGATTCCATCAACAAAGAAAGTGTTGCTTAAGGCTCGTTCTCGTAATAATGCCCATAAGAAAATTTCCAAATGTGTCTTTACCTCCGGAACCATTGGTAACCCGATGTGCGATGTAGGCTGAATCTGTACTGTTTCACAATGAATATTTCGAGGCCATTAAAGGTGTAGTAATGACTTTGATAGTGGAGAGGCTATGACAGTTTGTCAGTACAAGGAAGCATTTAACAATTCAAGTATTAAAACCATAGCTTTGATTAGCACTCATTTTTCCTACATACCTGCGAGTATTAAAAAGCTCAAAACATAAGGTTTGACGTTGACTTAATCTATTCAGTTAATGATTAAAATTCGCGTTGCCAGAGGTATTCCTGTGTAAGCTTAAAGTGAAGTTTGAAAATATTTTGAACAATAACCCAAGTTTTGAACCTTTATGTCAAATTGATAGTTTAAGCAATGGGACGGGTGAACTTATTCCAGAAACAATGACTGCTGACACAGCACCCTATTTCAAATACTGCACAGTTACATCAGTGAATGTGTAACGGACCATATCCCCTTATAAAAATATTTTGAGAGATCGATGAAACAATGTTACTATTGAATATTTGGAACAGTACCCGATTGTTTACGTTTACAAAAGTAAAAACAAAAACAAAAAAAACAAAAAAAAAAAAACAAAAAAACCGAAAAACAAAAAAAAAATTAAATAATTGTTAATTATAGAATTTATAAACATGTTATTCAAATCTTACAAATTGTATGCTAATTTTGAAATAAAAAATCTAAAAATTACTATTTTTAAATTATATAATGTTGCATATTTTGACACTTTTCATGCATATTTTAAGCATTTTTCTAGCGCATATAATCCGGTCTCGATATACATAAGTATATACTGTATATAATTAACATACAAAGATAGTTTTTTTTTTAACGGATCGGTTGCCATACAGTCAATTCAACAGTGATTATGTGTGTTCCAGTTTGTTCCAATCTGTATTTTCGAACCATTTATACACACCACAGGACGAACATGACATTCTCAGTCACAACACTTAAACATGTACACCTATGCGCAGAGCCGGATTCGAACCGGCGACCTTCGGCAAACGGAGCTAACACTCTAGCCCCCCCGCTACCGAGGCCGGCGTATGTAAGCTAATATGATTCATGGAGCTCAGCTTGTGTTTACGGTGCATTCCATTGTCTTAGAGGCGTCAATGTTAGCCGCGTGTCACATGTTGTTGTTGTTTGTGTTGTTATCAGGTAGCTACTGTATTTGCACAGGCAGGCGTACAGCTGACGCACTGCATGCAGTCTACAATTTACGGTTCCGAATATTTCATGTCTGTAGCACAATTAGTCACTTCGTTTGTCTTGGCATCAGCTGACCGGCAATTTTTAAAAATGTGATCTCAATCATTAGCCATTACTTAATAGCTTTTGTTTCGATGTGTTCTACCGGAAACTAAATAAAGTCGATGCGTTTCTTTATCAGTGCAATAATAATAATTAATTTAATTGAGCGCTCCTGTGGCAATTTTCCTACACACTATTCCTCCTTTCTTGTACTCGCCTACTTCTACCCTCTACGATTATTGCTTTTAAATTATTTCAACGTTTCCGGTAAATTATTCTTCATTTCCTTTTAAGTTATTCCAATCCCCCTTACCTACCAAACAACATTTTCCCAAACCCTTGTGCCTGAAATCGAGTGCCAGCTTGTGATCATGGTCCTATTGTATCTCCTTTGTCATATCGGTTAGTGATTCTGTTCTGCAGTAATTTACGGGGCAAAATCTAACGGCCCTTGTCTGCATCCTCTACAACTCCTGCATCTGAGCCCAAAATGTGGCTCTGCTACTACACTACTGCACTCAAGAAATGGTTTGACAAAACATTTCCAAGAAAATTCTCCCATTTTCTCTGATACATCCGTAACATCTTGTCTAAATCCACTATAGAGGGTGATTTCATGAGGATGTTACAAACTTTCAGGAATGATGCAAAAGGGTAAATGTATCAATTTGAGGTAAAGGTCCCTGATCCGTAAACGACAGAGTCGAACGTTATAAGCGAAAATCGACTCTAGTTCTGTCTTAGCCTCGCGCAACGCTTAAACTTCCGAACCCTGAGATCATGACGTACAGAATCCCCGCTGAATACTCCAAAATACTCTCAGATAATTTCCCCTGTCGATGGACTAGTAGCGGCGCACGTAGCTTGGTGTCGGACAGACCTGAAACCATAAGTCTAAGGCACTGTAATAGCAAATTCCATTTACAGGGTGTTACAAAAAGGTACGGCCAAACTTTCAGGAAACATTCCTCACACACAAACAAAGAAAATATGTTATGTGGACATGTGTCCGGAAACGCTTACTTTCCATGTTAGAGCTCATTTTATTACTTCTCTTCAAATCACATTAAACATGGAATAGAAACACACAACAACAGAACGTACCAGCGTGACTTCAAACACTTTGTTACAGGAAATGTTCAAAATGTCCTCCGTTAGCGAGGATACATGCATCCACCCTCCGTCGCATGGAATCGCTGATGCGCTGATGCAGCCCTGGAGAATGGCGTATTGTATCACAGCCGTCCACAATACGAGCACGAAGAGTCTCTACATTTGGTAGCGGGGTCAACACAAGCACCGACGTCAACATTACCTTCCTGCAATTGGGCCAACTGGCGGTGAATCGAGGAAGTACAGTACATACTAACGAAACTAAAATGAGCTTTAACATGGAAAGTAAGCGTTTCCGGACACATGTCCACATAACATATTTTCTTTGTTTGTGTGTGAGGAATGTTTCCTGAAAGTTTGGCCGCACCTTTTTGTAACACCCTGTATATGCATTTTCACAAGCTGATACATTTACGCCAGTTGTTCAGACTGGCGTCCACCAGCGACAATGCAGGCATGGGATCGTCGCACAGAGTTCTAATATCTGCGGTGTCGTCTGAACAGTGTCACAGGCAGCGAGAATTCCTCTTCAGTCTCGAAAGCCGTCTCGTACACGAGAAGAAATCAAGTGCGGCGAGACCAGGAGAACGGAACAGGGCCTCCTCTGCCTGTCCAATATGTCTGATCCAGGAGTCCAAAGCGAGGTGGGGCTCCCAGTGGCGTAGCTAGGTCAACAAGGGCCCCGGTGCAAAAAAATTATTTTGGGCCCTCAGGCCAGACGGGCCACCTTTTTTTTGCTTTGTGTGCTGGTAGGGGCCCCCTGAACTGAGGATGGGGGCCCTTGAATTGTTCTTTAGGGGCCCCTGAGCAGCGAGGGCCCTTAGTGAGGGGCTCCTGTGTACTCAGGGGCCCCTTAGACGACCGTAGAGCTAAAATAAAAAAAAAGGTCGCCAGTTTGCCGTGAAGACTCGTGGGCCCTCTAAACTGCGCTTGAGGGCCCCTAGAGGTGCGCTTACGGGCCCCCTTGAGGTATGATTGGGGGCCCCCTGAGCGTGAGGGCCCCGGTGCACTGCACCGCCTAGCCCCATAGTAGCTACACCCATGGGGGCTCCATCATGTTGGATCCACATCCATAGACGAATAACAATTGGGATATGTTACAGGATCCCGCGTAGCAATTGTATTACAGTGTCAGAATATCAGAACGATTTTCGCTCATAACTTTCGACTCGGTAGTTTCCGGACCATTACTTCAAATTGATACATTTAACCGTCTCCATCAACCCTGATAGTTTGTATCGTCATTACGGTATCACCCTGTAGATGTAAGCGATCCTCTGGTACTTTAATCCTATTATGTTTCATATTTTCCACTATTTCTGATATTACATCTTTACCTCGGTCTAGCGCGATCTATTGTGATAGGTTTCGGGAGTTTGGTACCGAGCGTGGTGGGTGAACGGTTAACGTTCTGGCCTCGCGTTCTGGAGGACGCGGGTTCGAATCCCCGTCCGGGCAACCAGATTTGTGTTTTTCATGGTTTCCCCAAATAACTCCAGACGAATGCCGGGATGCTTCCTTCAAAAAGGCCATGGCTGAATTCTTTACCGTTCTTTGTCACCAATCCCATTCCGCCTCTAATGACTTTAGCCGTCGACGAGGCGTAAAGCCATAAGTAACAAAAAAAAAAAGGTAAGGTGTCCGTGGTCACACGTAGCCCTAGGTGCGGACTACCTGTTTGCAGCCACTGTGCGTGCCTCAGGAGTCAACACCGGCCGTCCAGGAGGTATAAGAGGCGCCCTCACAGGAGCACAGGGCACAGTGGACACACACCATGAACTCCGCACTCACAGCTCTACTCGTCGGTAAGACAGCCTCAACATAGCTTAAAACTATAGTATTAGCTAGTCGTCTGCTGGCTCAATGGTTAAATGATTCTTGAAGTTACATTGATCCGTTGGCATCTCTCTCAACAGATTTACAAGACCTTAAACTTAGTTTTACATGTTTTAAATTGAACACCGTCTATTAACAACTGTTTTATTAATTTTTACAAAGCCGTTTCGCCCCCTTTGTTGTGCGGCATCGTCAGTGTGTAACACACTTATGTGGTTTGGGGGCTTAATTTAAAATTAATGTTTCATGTGCTGTTACGAGCTGGTACTAGTACTGCTGTCCCAGTTTTTTTTTTTACACATTTCCCGATTCTATTGACACTGTTGCCTCCAGTGGTCTATGCTTAACGAAAAGTTGTATTAGTCACATTTAGGTACTACCACATACTACAGACGAATCTCGACACACATATGGAGTTACTCACGGATCACAAAAGTTTTACTAAACACAAGATACATTCGCCAGCGCTAGCCACCAGACACGTTTGAAACTTCATCTGCAAAGTTGCTAGGTTCATGAAAAGGGTTGATGAAATCGAGTCGTAGCCATAGTAAAAATTCACATGAACAATAATTAAAGCACAGTTCTGTTTGACGCCCAGGGCGATCTAACAACGCCGCCAATCCACTCGCGAGTTAGTCCTAGCTCTGTCTTTATTAAACATCTCGGCCACTACGCGACGATGCTCGCGGATTACAATCCACTTTAAACTTGTGCACTACGGGTTTAATCACGTAACGTCCGACCTTTATGTACTGTCTTCAGCGACTCTCCTACATCAATCTAGACTCCTGTCTTCAACTCCTGCCATATTGTCCATCGCCCCTGCGATATCATATACTCAGAAACTTACAGATATTTATATACTGTAGCTACTGCCATCTAGCATCATCCCTACTGTTATCACTTCCGCGAATCATTGCAGGTTAAATAAAGTAAATGATACTAGAATTAAACACAAAATATAAACAATTTACAACGTGTGGCACCAACAAAGGGTTTTCAAAACACTGATGAACGCTAGCAGCTATACCTTCAACTTCTCCGCGACCTGCGAGGCATGTTCTTACCGCGACATTGATCTTGGTTGATTCTAGCAGCGGCATTACAGTTCATTTTCACCATTCTGATCTAACGTAGAATCCCCTATCGTTCTATTAGTGACACTTAAACTTCAGGTATTCAATCTTCAGGAGAAGATCACAACTAAGAAAACAGTCGTAGAAATATTGTGTTTATAACCGTGGGGCCGCAAATTGATGATGAATTCTTATGTAACTCGACGAGACAAATTGAAAGTAAAGAATAATATTTTTTGACATCTCGCTTAGTTTTCGAGATATTGTATGTCAAAATCTACGTGGTTCGGATGAAATGCGGCCTGGAACAGAAGAAAAAATATCGCCACAGCCAAATGTGATGATGACTTAGTATGTAACTCGACGAGATAAATCGAAAATAAACAATCATTTATTTGGTATCTTGCTTAGTTCTCGGGATATTGTATCTCAAAAGTAAGGAGGTTAAGTTGAGATCCGACCTGGACTAGGAAAAAAAAAAAAAAAAAAAAAAAAAAAAAAAAAAAAAAAAAAAAAAAAATCAGCGAAACCTACAAGGAGGAAATGCACTATAGGAGCTTTATTTTCTTCCTGGTGGTTGTTGTTAAGTTGAAATAAGGCCTGAAACAGAAGTAACGTCACCAAAAGCACAAGCAACTATGCCTATAACTGATTAATATGCTATATCTCGAAAACCAGGCGAGACATTATAACATTTTACTCTTTATTTTCGATTTGTTTCGTCTAGTTCTACAAGAATTCATGGCGTAATGATGGAACTGCCGCTGGTTCAATCTTCAGGTGAAGATGACAATGGAGAATACAGCCGTCTAAATGTTGTGTTTAAAAGAATACATCGATGCACAACTTCACTCTTTTATCTCTGTATTATGTTAGTGTTGTCTTGGAGCACCGCTTGAGGTGCTGACACCTGTTTGTGTTCGCAGCGGTGGTGTGCTCGGGAGCGGTGCTGGCCGTCCCGCCCCACTTCTATGGAGAGCCCCTGAAGCACCGGGTGGTGACTCACCACGGCCACCCCCAGCACCACCCCCAGAAGTCTATCGAGGTGCTGGAGCGCGTGGAGGTGGTGGAACGCGAACAACCCCTGAAGCACCACCCCAGGTACCCTGCACACCACGGCCAGCAGGTCAAGGTGGTGGAGTTCCCAAGACACCACACCGAGCAGGTGAAGGTGGTGGAGTTCCCAAGGCACCACTCTGGGCAGGTGGTCAAGGTGGAATACCCACGCCATCACTCTGAGCAAGTGGTGAAGGTGGAATACCCACGCCATCACTCTGAGCAAGTGGTCAAGGTGGAATACCCACGCCATCACTCTGAGCAAGTGGTGAAGGTGGAATACCCACGCCACCACGCTGAGCAGGTCAAGGTGGTGGAGTACCCGCGCCACCACTCTGCCGAGGAGGTCAAGGTGGTGGAACGCGTGGAGCTGGTGGAGCCCCCCAGACACTCTGGTCTGGCACCGCCCTGCTGCCCACCCTTCGTCGCCCCCGCCTGCTGCCCTTCGGTGTGCCCCGCCCTTCACGAGCCCATCTGCGCCACAGACTGCAAGGGTCACCGCACCTTCGAGAACCTCTGCCAGATGCACTACTCCAACTGCCACCAGCACACACGTGAGTACCAACACCCAATCTATATTTACCTGTTGCTCTTCCAGATCTATATCTGATTGACGCAGGCCTTCCTTTTGTTGCATCGTACTTCTTGTGCACCCTAATTATGCCTACCGATCTTTACTTGGATCTTATAGTATTTTTCATTCATTTGATCCCCAACGATTCCGTATCATCCATGCAACTTCTTTATTTCTTCTATCTCTTCCCGACATCATCTACATCTTTACCTCCTATTGCGTCAACCACCTCAATGTTTAATAACTTCATTCTCGCTCAATATGCACCTGAATACTCCTAACCAATATTCTGATGTTGTTCTTCCAGATCACTCTTTTTTGCCGCAATTCCTCCTTCAGTGCCTATAACTTTCCTGGTTCTTCCCACATTTTTTATTAACTTGATCTCCATTATGCCCGATTCAGCGTCCTCCACACGACTTCTCCCTTCCCGTCTCTTGTCTACATCACCCACAACGTCACCTATTATGCTACTACATCAATCACGTCTATAGTTAATAACATGATTGTTCCCCAGTATCCCGCAGTTGATTCTTTATCATAATCATCTATAGTCCTGGACACTTGACAGGTCATCCTCTGCACTTACCTCTTCGTCCCAGGTCTCCATCACCGCCTTGGCTCAGTCCTCTCCAATCGTCAGTACCCACTCCTACACTAATTCAGTCATCTATCCCTCCATACTCCTTTGGTGCATTTAAGAGGTTTATAAGTTGCAATACCGTCGTGTGATCACGGACTGCACATCACCACCTTATGAACGCTAATGACACCTCCAATTTTTTCCCCCTTCAGCTTCTCTTTTATTGATTCCGTCTCCTTGGGTCTTCCCATATTTCTTATTACTTTTATCTCAACTAACCACAATGCAGCTTCTTCATCGTGTCTTTACTTTTCTATCTCTTCTCCAAACCCTCTACACTGTTATAAATTTCTCCTGTTACGTTGATCCCATCTTAAGTTAATAACGTCATTGTTGCCCAATATACCGCAGTTGCTTCTTCGTCATCACTCTACACAGTCGGGCCACTAGCCTGGACTTCTTAGAACAGAACCCTCTCCATTTTCCTCTCTCTTCCCTCAAACTCTCTGTCAACACCTTTGTCCAGTCATCCCCTCTCTTCAGCACAGATTCATACACCACTTCCAGCCATCTATCCCTTGCTCTTTCTCTGATACGTTTACCATCGTTCGATAGCCATTGCGAAGAGTTTTGGAAATTGATCCAGTTCTCCGCAATACTGTCACGTGATTAGACCTGTACCACTCTGATGACACTTCCATTTTATTAATTTTTATTTTTTGATTCAGCTCCTCATTCATTGGTTTCTGCTTCCTTGGGTCATCCCATTTCTCGTTCCTTTGATCACCATTATCGACGATTCAGCATTCTCCATTCACCTTGTCCAAATCATATATATCTTCAACAATTTCTTCTATACATCGATATCCTCTACAGTTAATAGCACCATTACTGCCCAGCATTCCGCAGTCGTTTCTTCATCATACTCCTCTACAGTCTACAGCCATTGGCCGGGTAAGCTTTGAACACTAGCCTTTCCATTTTCCTCTCTCATCCCTGCAACTTTCGTCAGCAGTTCGAACCAGTCTTCTCCTCTCTTCATCGCGCAATCCTTCACTCCTCCCAGCCATCTATCCGTTGGTATTCCTCTGATCCGTTTACCGCCACTTCATAGCTATTGTGGAGTGATTTAAGTCCCCACTTCTCTCCAATACTGTTATGTGATTAGGAACTATACATCACCACCTCTGCTACGCCGAAGACACCCTGAGGAGAAGTGAAACATCTTCAACAGAACATCACTAAACATCTCAGTCCCACCCAGCTGCCATCATCGGTGGATAAGCTCCATTTCAGTATCTGATCGCTGGA
This sequence comes from Vandiemenella viatica, assembly GCA_031002005.1. Classification (NCBI taxonomy): domain Eukaryota; kingdom Metazoa; phylum Arthropoda; class Insecta; order Orthoptera; family Morabidae; genus Vandiemenella; species Vandiemenella viatica. Next base: position 179,618,127 of record CM061914.1, on the reverse strand, counting down.
GTTACGACCAAAAAATGGAGAAATATGACCAAACATTTAAATTTAATTTCATCAAAACATGCTCAATTATACATCATTTATTTATCTAGTTTTATATAGGCAGCATAATTAGCTCCCGTTCACTCACTGCACCACTGGGAAATTAAATTTTAAATCACTTTGTTGATGTGACTTTACTTTCAAATAATTTACAGAAAAGAACTCCTTCGTCTCCATTAAAATACTCCTCTCCATATTCCTTTACGAAACTTCGCACTTTCAAAAGATTTGTTTTCGGCATGGTGATACTCACTGATCCACTGCAGATTTAATACTGACACAATTAATTTTAAAAATATTGGTGACAGTGAGACATTGATTGGCGCGGCTCGACACAGGCATGCTGCTGCTGCATTGTCGGGCAGCAGTATTAACGTTTAGAGAGTAACAATAATGTATAACTTCAATTCTTGACCGGTGAATTCTTACCAGTTGAGTGACAATTAGATTTGTTTTCTCCTCAGTGTATAACAAGAGTACATTTCGGCGAATAATTATCTTAATTTTTTTCCATCTATAACTTCTAGTGAATTCACGGTACTATTTAAAAAAATATCAGATTTTCCTCAAAGCAAGTGTTGCAGCTCCCGAACCAATGTGACTAACACTGTTCTGATGTTTTTGCAGAGTTCCGCAAGGTGCACGACGGCAAGTGCCAGACTCCGCACGCGCCCTACTACGAGAAGGTCGTCGAGTGGCTGGTCTGAGGCGGACCACGCGGCTGGAAGCCCGAGAACGTCATAGTAAATGTAAACACCTTTAAACCTTTTGGTTATCAATAAAGAAGCTTTCTCCAAAAGCATTGATCGAAAACACTGTGTGTGACTTATTTCTTCCACATGTCCCTCAGCTCCTCGACTGAAAATCCATACTAACGGTGGCAACTGCAACAATTACCCATCGCAGTGGTGACAACTTTTGAGCTTTGCTAATTAGAGTGGTTAATTGGCTGACTTCAACAACCAGGCCATATAACGAATCAGATCATATATCAACATTTCCAATCTACATTAAACACAGTGTGTTATGGATGAGAAGACCAGTCCCATATAAGCTACTGTTCATTTAATATTGAAGCAAAATCACTGTTATTTACTTCATCAGCAAAAAAAATGATGTCAAATACTGTTACGAATACATTATAATACCTGATACAAAAAAACTCGATTTCTTCAGCAACAGCAACAGTTAGCAAAAATAATATTCACATATGCGTAAAGCCGCGTTCCCACGATCTCTTGTAACGAAGGCGAGACGGGACGGGACCTCATTAGCCGAAGTGTAGGAACGAGCGCGCGCCGCGGGTTAGCCCTCGCTTACCTCGCCGCCACCTCCGCACCACGTTGCCTAGTGAAGTTTGGCACAGAGCATTTTACAGCAACAGAAGGGGTGCGCACCGCTGCTGCAAACCGATGGCAACAGCGCACCGCTACACACGCCTGTGATGTTTACCGACTCAGAGTGGGTAGCTGCGTCTTGTCTCCGCTAGCAGAGGCGGCCCTGTTCCCATGGCGTGTGGTTGAGTATTCGTCCCGTCCCGTCCCGTCTCGCCTTCGTTACAAGAGATCGTGGGAACGCAGCTTAACATCACTCCTTGATTTGATTCATGACACAAACTACAAACACATTAATGTCTACCTACCACGGACTTGCTCGTGTAACACACTCTGTTCTCCCCTGTTTACAGTCTCTGCCACCAAAGATTTTAACACTAGCTTAGTCTATCCCAGGGATGGCCAACCCGGGTCCCGCGGGCCACTTGCGGCCCCCCGTAGATCATCATGCGTCCCGCGGGACTGGATCATTACATACGTCAACTTTAACAGGCATCAAACACCACATCATTTAGTTAAGATGATTTTCAGTTTATATCATCACTCGCTTGATCTTGAGACAGTGGACAGTCTTCTGTGTGGTATGCTACTGAGTCTAATCGCGGCTCATTGATATACAATCCTTTATTCTTAAAGATAATTTATGTTTCAAGTCCCTAAACATGGATCATGTCATGAGCGTCGTTATCAAAACGGTAGTTTAATGCCTTTGATTTAATAGATTTCACTGTCAATTTCAACAATTCCCCAAGCATCTTGAGTCAGAATATAATGACCTTACATTTTATGCTGAAGTGAGATGGTTCATCCGAGTAAAAATTTTAAAAATAGGGTTTCATTTGAATCAAAAAATACTATCTATCTTAATATGTAAGCAAGTCAATAAATATCCCACAGTATGAAGACATCGAATTATCGTTTCTAGCAGACGTAACTAGCCACTTGTTGCATTTCAAATGAAACTTCGGCTAACGGAACAGCAATTTATTACACCGACATGACGCAGGCTTCAGTGAATAAATGCATTTCATTGATATCAAACTTGAACCATGAGTTTTAAAATCGATTTAAAGATTTCCAACACTATAACATTTGCCAATTTTAAACCAATATTTTGTGTTCTTTTGACTGCATTTTCAACGCCATTCTCCGCAGAGGTGAATTCATTGCAAGAAAATTTGCAAGTGAAAAATTGGGAAATGCAGTGTGACGCACAGGTTAAGGGGAATTCCACCAGGTAGGCTTGAAAGAATTCTACAAAAGAATATTTGGAAAATCAGAAATATTCTGCGTTCTACAAACATGCGGTTGATTTAGACATTTCGAAACACTTGTGTGAGTGAACACCTTTCCAGTCGGATGAAGGGTGTTAAGCCCCAACACAGAACACGAATCCCTGATGCTCACTCGGAGCAGTTTTTCCGAATAGTCTTTCGACATCAGTACTGATGCTCTTAGCTCTGTCAAACAAATTCTAAAGTCGTATTAAAATAATTACACTTTTAACACTTCATTAAATATCTATGTTTTATTTGTAGTGTTTTTTTTTTTGTTGAAAAAAATATTTACGTATTTTATTTAAGAAAGTAGGGCATTCTACTTCTAAAATTTGGCCCAGCTACTGTAAAGGTTAGCCACCACTGGTCTATCCACAAAGACTACACGCTATGGATTGTGGAATCCTAGGAAACAAAATAATAATTTAGACACATTAGTACAATAATTGTATAACTAGTGTAAGCCCGTCATCGTTTTTTGCGTATCGTCACGGGTCTAGATAGTTCCAATTTTTAGGGTTGACCTGATCTGACCAAATTTGAACTTGACCTGTGTTTCACCGTCAGGGTGAATAAAATCTCTTGAGCTTGAAGAATTCAGAAGTATTAATTGAAGTATGTTTTAAACACGGACAGAGACGATCGCACTGTTGGATAATTGTTTCGAAGGTCGTAGACTTGAACTTGCTGTAATACAGACTTGACTTGTAGTTTACCCTTAAAGTTCACTCGGAAAAATTTCAAGAATTTCTGTTTACTTCGAAAGCATCGCTTTATTATTATTATTATTATTGAAGATGGGCATTCATAATGTAATAGTTATTTACTATTTTTCCGTCTTGCAAGACGGAAAAATAACAAACAAAAATAACAGTTATCTTAGCAACTAAGGACCTGGGCCGAAAAAATCACCAACGTAATGTAATCTTTCCTCGTAGTGACTGTAACAGTCAGAGAACTTAATACAGAAATAAGATTATTAAACAGTTGAACAATTCCGAAGATATGAATTGGCAGAAAACTCAATTCCATGACATATTCGATCTAATAACTCATTTACAGAGAACATGAATAAAGAACATTAATGAAAGTGGTCAGTATAATACGTAAAAAGCAACAAAAAAAACGTAACGTATAAACTTTGGTCAAGCAGCGAAAGTTTTAATTAAATTCATATTTAGCACAGGACGAAATGACAATTGACATTCGTGCTTACAGCAGAGACAATGTGTAATTTTAATTTTTAAAGCTTTTTTATATTGTATTCACTAGCAACATGTTACTGAAAAGAAATTCCACTTTTTCACAGCCGCAAAGTTTATCTATATTTTTTTATTATGAAATGCTCCGAAAATAAACTTAATGATTAAATTATGGAAATTAATTTTGTAACAGTTGCTTCACTATTAAACTGTAGAGACAACCTCGAATTTCTTCTAATGATATCTCTGGCCGCTGTTAATTTGCGAGTGACGGCCTGCGCCCTACGTCACCGTTCTCCAGCCAATAGCTATCGAGGCGAGTGAGTGAGCTTAGGAAATAATCATGATTGGCGGTGTATCATATAGTCACAAACTGTATTAATTCAACAGCCACACTAGAAACCGCCAAAACACACGCCTGATGTAACATCTGATCGAAACGGTATGGCTAATCATTTCTTTCCCTCTCCCCGCCCTAATCTGTTCAATCTTTTCATGCAATCCGCCATGTGTTCCTACCCTGAACAAAACCGGTCTTACTCTCATACTTACGTTATACAAAAAGAAAAGGACCTCTGTAGTAAATTCGAGCAAAGTAACCGAAAAACATTTTATTTTATTGCTGTAGAGCTTATGTTATTGGTTGCAGCTTTTCTGCAGAACTACCTACGCCCTAGGTGCATTTTTATTTAAATCCTTTGACTATTTGCAGTATATTCTGAAGAGTTAGTTAGGTATTACCTCCCGTACTGTCTTCTCTACGCATCAGAACGTGCCCACTGTCTTATACTGGAATTCAGGTAGTATTTATTAAGGTCGAGGTAAACTTTTGATTGTCATATATACTACTCCCAATATCCACCCAGCCTCGTCATCAACAATATATTACTTCCAAACAGTGAGGTGAACCTCCTATCTTTGGTACTCCTCATCCCATATTTTTTTATGAGTATGTTTTACAGTAATTCAAACACGAGACATCTTCCTATGCCGTGTGGCAGGCACCAGTATGTCAATGTTTGCCATGAACAAACAAGTGATATGACACTTCAATCACGAACAACTTGTGGCATGAACCTTATTCAACGGAAATGGATATTAATGTATCGACACCATTTACTCAACTTCTACGCTTTCCGGAAAATCGGACATGCCCTATTATACTTTCAGAGCCAGGTCTGTACACTGTTTAAAACCCCAACCAAATGCGACTAGTACTTTTGAGTGGATTACTTTGTTCGGAACAGGTAGGCAGAAAACCATACAACTAGAAAGATACAGATCTGCTGTGCAAGAACGAAGCTAAAATCAACGATGACGCAAAGAGAGTGTAGATATACATAAATGGAAAATGTACGTGTCTCGTAATTTAGCCCAAACTCCCACCTACAAAATGTAATACGCGACATATATTATTACTATTATTATTACTCGGCGAGTCACTAAAAGTGGGTGGCGGAGGGTGCATTGCACCAGTCCTAATGTGAAACCACTTGTTCATAGGAAGGGATATGCGGGATATGGCAGGAGGCGCCCATGGGCTATTTTTAGGAACCATGATGGCATGGCATGTAAACACATTTAAGTGAAGAAGTTTTTGTTAATGAACTGGAACGCAGTCAGTAAAACCAAATTAAACGAATGAAAAAATCTATTACATTGACAGTCGTCGTTTAATGTACATTTATATTTTAATACCTACATGTGAGGAAAATGGTCTCCCAAATTAGGTTATAATTAATTCACTTCATCGTTTCTGTACTCGAACTAGTTCGTTGGGGCAAATATTGGCAGTATAATGTTTACAGAAAATGTGTTTTTCTCGTGGAATATTGACACCTGTAATGCGCGCAGTTATAACCACAGCTATTCCAGTTCATGGAAAAAAGTGCCCGGCATAGCCTACAGGTAGAGGAGATGGAGGAGGGGACAGATATACAACACCTCTGCATTCGCCACAGAGCACTGCCACAGAGAATCACAACTACTGTTCCGATCTTTAGGACAAGTCATATTTTTTTCCCGCCTTCTTTTTAAGCTGAAATCTTGAATTAAATACTGATTCAACGTTTCCGATTGAATTTAAACGTATTTTACATAGCATATAAATGCATATTCAGACCATTTTCCTAGTTTTGGTCATATTCGATAATACTTATAGTCATATGATCCTATTTTTAGGAAAAATCTGGTAGTTTTTAATAGTACCTGGAAAAAATTAAGAAAATTATTCTCCTATACAGATAGAGAAAAACAAAACCAATTTTCACTGTAGTCACAATCCACCAGTAAAGAATTAAAGTTATACATTATTGTCACTCTCTAAACATATTGTTCCGCCCGCCTTTTAATCTCGACAATGCAGCAGCAGCATGCCTGTGTCGAGCCGCGTCAATCAATGTCTCTATGAAATTTCCTCAGTCATCGTTAAATCTGCAGTGGATCAGTGAGTACACCTACCGCCATGCCGAAAGTAAAATTTTCTTAAAGTGCGAAGTCATGTTAGGGAATTTAGATGAAAGTATTTTAGTACAGATGGAAGAGTTCTGTTCTGTAAATTATCTGAATTTAAAGTGACTTCATAAAAACGACTTAAAATTTAATTTACCAATAGTGCACGGAAGTAAATTATGCTGTCTACATGAAAGCGACACTGCTAGATAAAATAAATAATGTATAATTGAGCATGTTTTGTTGTATATTAAATTTAAATGTTTGGTTATATTTTGTGATTTGTAGGTGATATTTACCCATTTTTAAGGTAATATTTTTGCCTGCATATTTCTCTACATTTTTGTTGATAAAGATCTCAACCCTAATCATAACTAACCGTGAGCCTGTGTAGCTCAGTCGGTAGAGAATTAGGCCGGTCGTGCACTGGACCCGAATTTCGTCCTAACCGCATTCGCCCGAGTGCCGCCCGATTTGACGGCCGACCAGTTCGTCCCATTAACCTCGTCCATGGCAGCCGAATAACGTCCCACACATATTGTCGCATCTGCATAGTTGCTTCAACACCAAGCGGAAGGAGTGTTTTTGCAAAATGTGTAGTGACTTACATTTCGTAAAAATAGACTTTGCCTTGCTCTCGCTAAATATTACGAGGGTGTAGGATGTGTAGACCCTTGGGCTGAACCTGTGATGCGCGCCCTACCCCGCAAATATTTTGAAATTCAACCTCGCATTTTATAGTTATTTTCTAACCAAAATTCTAAAATTAAACATTTGAAATTTATTGTTTAACTGTAGAATATTTTACTATATCGTATCTAGAAGTATATAGAATTGTTGAGATAAAATGAAACAATTGAAAATCATGCAAATGTAGGTAAGTGCAGGATAGGGGTAGATGGGTGTGTAGGGAAATTGCCACCGGAGCCTGTGCTCCATTGCAATTAAATTAAATTAAATATCATAAAAAAATTCAATACAATTTACTAACATCGCTCTGAACAATTATAGAAGAAACAGAATGCGAAGTTGAGAGTTATGCCCATGTTGCTAATTTCACAAAAGTCAGTACTTCAATTTTAAAAATAAATGAACATACAAGAAAAATGATACAAAAAGAAGAATTATAAGAAACTAGCTTTTTTTTGTGGCGCGGAGTATATAGCCTATGCATAAATGCGGTCCCGACAAGAGTGATATCTCATAATCCATTGAGAATATTCCAGTACGAAATTCAAATAACTGTCTTTACTGTACAATAAATAATTTTATAAAATAATTATTATAACTGCGTAGACGTACTTGCAGTAATAGTACTTTCCGTAGATATTTTTGTTAAAATACCACCACAGTGTATCATATTATTGAAAAAATACAAATCAACCTCAAATACAAGATAAAAAATGAAGACTTGTTTATTAGGAGTGCAACATGCGTATGTCATTCGGCCCATTTGAATGGGATCGGTCCGTCACTCGGCCGTATTCGGCCGAGCAGGTCGAGTCCGGTGGACGCGTGGCAACGCCTTTACCTGTCTCGGCATTAGTCGGTCATATTCGGTCGAACAGTCGGTCGGAAGAATTCGATGCCAGTGGACGGCCTTTTAAAAACTGTGGACAGGGATTATGTTGACCACTCGAACACCCGAACACCTCTTTATGAAACAGTACGGGTGAATCGGCGAGGTTTAACTACTGTCAGGTGTCGTGACGAGATGGGACCTCAAGTGCGGTTGTTGCTGAAGGCCCAGACGTCGTATTGATGGACGATTATGCTCGACCTCGTACAGCACGGGTGGTTGACGTTTTCTTGGAAACGGAAGATATGGTGTTGCCTGCTCGCTCTCCCGATTTGAACCCCATAGAGCACGTCTGGGATGTACTAGGCAGACGAGTTGCATGACGTCAGCACCCAACAACCACTCTCCAGTACTTGCGTTATTGCCCCAACACGAGATTGATGTCATCATTCCCAGCATGCCCCGCCGTTGTCAGGCCTGTATTGCTGTCGGAGGTGGTCGCACCCCATACTGAGCACATTAATCAGTTGTTGAAATGTGTGTGCAAATCCATTAAGTTGGGAAAAAAAAACGAAGAACATTTTTGTCTAGCGTTATGCATTTTGTTTACGTTCTGTATTCTTTACATTATTCCTACTTTACTATAACCTGTTTATACTGTTTCGTGGTGAAATAAACGCACCCTTGTAAAATTTTCGTTTGTTGATATAATTTTGGACACCAGTGTATTTATAGTTAAGGTCTTGAACAAATATCTCCTCCACCCTATAATCTAAAAAAAATAGGGGAAAAAACTAAATGTAAGAGGGAAAGGACTAAGAAAGAAATGATGATAAGACTACAAGGAGAAATAATTGAACAAGTGGAGTCCTTCAGAGATCCCAGGAGTATTGTGAGTGGTGATATGAGTTGCAAGAATGAGGTGAAAACTAGAATAGCAATGGCCAAGGAAGCTTTCAATGGGAAGAAAAGTTTATTATACGGAAGGCTGGATAAAAGGATGAGGAAAAAACTAGCAAAATGTTTCCTATGGAGTGTGGGACTATATGGGGCAGAAACATGGACGCTACGCAAAGAAGATCTAAAGAGGTTGGAAGCTTTCGAAATGTGGATATGGAGGAGGATGGAGAAAATAAATTGGAAAGACAAAGTAAGGAATGGTGAAATGCTGGAACGAGTAGGGGAGGAAAGGTCACTCATAAAAACAATAAGGAACAGAAAAAGGAACTGGATTGGTCATGTGCTAAGGAATGAGTGCCTGCTTAAAACCGCCCTGGAGGGGATTGTAAACGGAGGGAAAAGAAGCGGTCGGCGAAGAGTGAAAATGCTTGATGATATCTTGATAAATTGGAAATAAATAGAGGCTAAAAGAAGGGCGGAACAAAGGGAAGCTTGGAATACTGTCGCTGTGAATGGACCTGTTGAATAGCAGAAAATCCTTGATGACGATTCTTTATCTATGCACCTGATAAGCTAACCGTTTATGACATTATCTACGTACCAAGACGTCCTATCCAGCTAGATTCTGTCCAGATCCACCTACAGCTATTCAAAGTGCTCTCCAGTTTTAATCCTATTATATCTTATCTTTTCCAGTGTAGGAAGTGATATTAACACTTTCACCTTGATCCAGTGCGACCAGTTGTGATAGGTTTCGGCAGTGTGGCCCTGGCCACACGTGGCGCTGGGTGCGCACTACCTGTTTGCAGCCACTGTGCGTGCCTCAGGAGTCAACACCGGCCGTCCAGGAGGTATAAGAGGCGCCCTCACAGGAGCACAGGGCACAGTGGACACACACCATGAACTCCGCACTCACAGCTCTACTAGTCGGTAAGACACCTCAACACCACTAACAACTATAGTAAGGCTTAGCCGTCTGCTGGCTCAATAGTTAAAGTGGTTATCTGGGGTTTAGAGGTACCCGTGTGAACCGTTCTAAAAACTTTTTACGGAATTAAACTGACTAATTCTCGCAAACCTTCTCGTTGCTCAGAAACAGTGCGTTGCCTGTCACCAACTCGTTTATTCCAAAAGAGTTAGATACTACACAACCTCCCACCGTATTAATAGACCCTACTGTTTTCAAGTTACATTTGCCGACTTTTAACAATGCCAGTTTTAGCGCATCATTCACTGGCTAGGTGTAAGAGATCTTTTATAACATTCTACAGTCATCTTAGTGGTCTGCTGGCGCAATGAGTCAAGTGTTCCTCTCGGGTCGGATGATTCTCAAACGTTTTACACGATCTTAAACTAAATAACTTTTGAAAACCTTTGTTTTGCTCAGTAGAAATACTATACCAGTCACCAGGTTGTTAACACTAAGCCAATTAATTTTTTATTCGATACTGTACAATCCCCCACGGAATTTATACTATTTGCAGTTAGCACTCTGTCTGTCTGTATATTGCATTTTCACGACTAAACGGCAGTACGGATCTCGATAAAATTTGGAAAGGAAATATTATGCACCATTACGAAGGCCACAGGATACTTTTTTCTGGGTAAAAAAATATATTTTCTCACGGTAATTTTGAAAACTAAACGAACGGTGACAGACAGACGGACATCGTGTGTGAGTCTCTTCCCCGTCACATCATCCCGACTCCGCGTTTTATGGGACGCCTTTCATATAACTTACAAATTTATTTACAATTGTTTGGAGAAAAGTGGTGGAAGAAAAATTTTGGAATGACCGGGTGGAGTCGACGGAAATCTCACGTGTGGTCATGAAATTCTTGGAGGACAGTAGAGCTACCTGCGAGATCGATTAGCAGGGGGACGTGGGTTCTGTCAAAATCTCACGGCATCTTAGGGGGGTTCAACCAGATCTCACCAAATCTCGCCAAGGGGTGGTTTCGGAATTCCGTAATAACACCTCACATAATTAATGGACGCCTCTAATGATGATGATGATAATGAATGTAGCAACAAAATTCTAAGGCCACGGGTTCGGTATCGCGGGTAACGCATTTGTATTCATTGGGGGATAACCACCCCCGAAAAAAATCCCCTCGCGGTAGTTGCAACAACCACGGAGGGAAACGCGAAGGCAGAGTCATGAGAGGGTGACGAGAATCGTAATGTTAACAGTTCGGTAGATAGGAGTGATATCGGCGTTCCAAGCCCAAGAGTAGGTCGTATTCTGGAAAAGGACACAGAATAAAGTAGGGTTTACTTCCTACAGCTGAGAACGTTTTTGGAGGGAGGTGAAAAGACACTGAGAGAAAAACTTTCGGTTGTTGATATCGAGGGAGACTCATATGCGTGTTGATGTGTAGTATCTTATTTGTTTGAAATCACTTAGTGTAACTTATTGTTGCCATGGAGCACCACTTTGATTCCTGTTTTGTGTCCGCAGCGGTGGTGTGCTCGGGAGCGGTGCTAGCCAACCCGCCCCACTTCCATGGAGAGCCCCTGAAGCACCGGGTGGTGACTCACCACGGCCACCCCCAGCACCACCCCCAGAAGTCTATCGAGGTGCTGGAGCGCGTGGAGGTGGTGGAGCGCGAACAACCCCTGAAGCACCACCCCAGGTACCCTGCCCACCACGGCCAGCAGGTCAAGGTGGTGGAGTTCCCAAGGCACCACTCTGAGCAGGTCAAGGTGGTGGAGTACCCGCGCCACCACTCTGCCGAGGAGGTCAAGGTTGTGGAACGCGTGGAGCTGGTGGAGCCCCCGAGACACTCTGGTCTGGCGCCGCCCTGCTGCCCGCCCTTCGTCGCCCCCGCCTGCTGCCCTTCGGTGTGCCCCGCCCTTCACCAGCCCATCTGCGCCACAGACTGCAAGGGTCACCGCACCTTCCAGAACCTCTGCCAGATGCACTACTCCAACTGCCACCAGCACACACGTGAGTACCAAACTCAATCTATATTTACCTGTTGCTTTTCCAGATCTATATTTCATTGACGCAGCCCTTCCTTCATTGCATCATACTTCTTGTGCATCTTATAGCACATTTCATTCATTTGATCTCCATTATCCCTGATTTCGTATCATCGATGCACCACCTCTTTTCTATCTCTTCACCTAATTATCTACATCTTCACGAATTTTTCCTATTTCATCGATCCTCCCCACAGTTAGTAACTTCATTCTCGCTCAATATTCACGTCAGTTCCCCGAACCAATATTTTGATGTTGTTCTTCCAGAACACACTTTCTTTGGTGAAATTCCTCCTTCGGTGATCGTTACTTCCTCGGGTTTCCAATATTTCTTATTCCTTTAACGCAAGTTATCCGAAATTCCGCATTCCCACACGCATCTTCTCTCTTCAATCTTTTGTCAAAATCTTCTACTTTGTCACATATTTCTCGTATAACATCGATCTCCTCTATAGTTTATAACATCATTTTTGTCCAATATACTGCAGTTGATTCTCCATCAATAGTCTCCAAAGTAAGGTCTGCTTTGAACACCAACTCCTCCATTTCCGTCTATGTGCTTTCTATCTCCTGTCTCTTGTCCAAATTATCTATATCGTCACAAATTTCTCCTATTACGTCCATCACCTCTGCCGTTAATAACTTCACAGTTTCCCAGCGTACCGTAGTCGCTTCTTCATCAACACCTTGCATGATCGGGATACCTGGTGGGGTCTGCTATGAACACTAGTCTCTCCACTTTCCTCGCTCTTTCTTCAAACTCTCTGTAAACAGTTTCAGTCAATCTCCTCCTCCCTTGATCACTCTATCCTACACTCCTTCTAGCCAACTTTTCATCGGTATTCCTCTGGTCCGTTTACCTTCACATCATACTCATTGTCGAGATATTTATAAGTTGATTCAAGTCTGTCCAATACTGTCATGTGATTAAGAATAAGTACGCTGATGACACCTCTATGAGGGGTGAAACGAGTTCGACAGTGAATGATTAAGTATTCCGACCCCACATGCAGTCATCTTTTAGACGTAACATCTCTGTTCAAATTGTACAGAAAACGTGTCCATGAAGATGACTCCAGGCAGAGGTCGGAACGTTCGGAGAAGCAGTCAAGTGTTATAGCTCGCAAACCTGTTTCACTAACATAGTTCTGATGTTGTTGCAGGGTTCCGCAAGGTGCACGACGGCAAGTGCCAGACTCCGCACGCGCCCTACTACGAGAAGGTCGTCGAGTGGCTGGTTTGAGGTGAACCACGCGGCTGTAAGCCCGAGAGCGTCATACAAAAAATAAATACCATGAAACCTTTTGGTAATAAATAAAGAAGCTTTCCCCAAAAGCATTGATCTAAAACACTGTGTAAGACTTTTATTTCTTCCACCTGTACCTTAACTCCTCGACTGTAAATCCACGCTAACGGTGGCTACTACAGTAATTACCCAGCGCAGTGGTGACAACTTTTGAGCTTTGCTAATTAGAGTGGTTAGTTGGTTGACTTCAACAACCAGGCCAGACCACGCCAAATGGTGAATAAACATTTCCGCTATACAGTAAATTGCAGCGTGTTATTGATGAGAAGGATCATCGCATGACGAACACATTTAAGCTTCTGCTCGTGTAATTCTGAAGTTTAAACACTGTCGATTAATTTCATCAGCCAAACAAATATAATAGCAGCTATTGTTACGAAGAAATCATAACCACCGTCCACAAAACACTTTATTTATTCCGAAACTGCACGTATCAGCAAAACCAATGTTCACTATGCAAATCATCTTTACCACCAAAGATCTTAACACTATATATCGTTACCAGCTTATTCCATCCCCAAAGGCTATACATAACATGTCTTTTGGAA
>CM061914.1:179558020-179603566 GCA_031002005.1 Vandiemenella viatica | reverse complement strand
AACCCTGGACCCTTAGGTTAAAAGCCTAATGCTCTACCGCTGAGCTATCCGGGCTCACGTACGAGCGTGCTCCTCTGTGATAATGCGAGTGCAAGAAGAAAACCGCGCTGACCAATACACTGCAGCAATATGCCACGTGTTTTCTCTGAAAAATCTATTATTTTTTGAATTATTGATTTTTCAACAAATTTTCTCTGTTTTATTTTAATGAAAGAAAATTGTCGCCTGAACAGGACTTGAACCCTTGGACCCTTAGGTTAAAAGCCTAATGCTCTACCGACTGAGCTATCCGGGCTCACGTACAGCGTTCTCCTCTGTATAATGCTGAGTGCAAAACGAACCGCGCTGACCATAAACTGCAGCAAACAATGCCACGTGTTTTCTCTGAAAATTCTATTATTTTTTGAATTACATTGATTTTCAACAAATTTCTCTGTTTATATTTTTAATGAAGAAAATTGTCGCCTGAACAGGGACTTGAACCTTGGACCCTTAGGTTAAAAGCCTAATGCTCCTACCGACTAGCTATCCGGCTCACGTACAGCGTGCTCCTCTGTGATAATGCTGAGTGCAAGACGAAACCGCGCTGAGCATACACTGCAGCAAATATGCCACGTGTTTCTTCTGAAAATTCTATTATTTTTTTGAATTATTGATTTTTCAACAAATTTCTCTGTTTATATTTTAATGAAGAATTGTCGCCTGAACAGGGACTTGAAACCCTGGACCCTTAGGTTAAAAGCCTAATGCTCTACCGACTGAGCTATCCGGGCTCACGTACAGCGTGCTCCTCTGTGATAATGCTGAGTGCAAGAACGAACCAGCGCTGACCAATACACTGCAGCAAATATGCCACGTGTTTTCTCTGAAAATTCTATTATTTTTTGAATTACATTGATTTTTCAACACATTTCTCTGTTATATTTTAATGAAAGAAAATTGTCGCCTGAACAGGGACTTGAACCTGGACCCTTAGGTTAAAAGCCTAATGCTCTACCGACTGAGCTATCCGGGCTCACGTACAGCGTGCTCCTCTGTGATAATGCTGAGTGCAAGAACGAACCGCGCTGACCAATACCTGCAGCAAAATATGCCACGTGTTTTCTCTGAAAATTCTATTATTTTTTGAATTACATTGATTTTCAACAAATTTCTCTGTTTATATTTTTAATGAAAGAAAATTGTCGCCTGAACAGGGACTTGAACCTTGGACCCTTAGGTTAAAAGCCTAATGCTCTACCGACTGAGCTATCCGGGCTCACGTAAGCGTGCTCCTCTCTGATAATGCTGAGTGCAAGAAGGAAACCGCGCTGACCAATACACTGCAGCAAAATATGCCACGTGTTTTCTCTGAAAAATTCTATTATTTTTTGAATTACATTGATTTTCACAAATTTCTCTGTTTATATTTTAATGAAGAAAATTGTCGCCCGAAGAGGACTTGAACCTGGACCCTTAGGTTAAAAGCCTAATGCTCTACCGACTGAGCTATCCGGGCTCACGTACAGCGTGCTCCTCTGTAAATGCTGAGCGCAAGAACGAAACCGCGCTGACCAATACACTGCAGCAAATATGCCACGTGTTTTCTCTGAAAAATCTATTATTTTTTGAATTACATTGATTTTTCAACAAATTTCTCTGTTTTATATTTTAATGAAAGAAAATTGTCGCTGAACAGGGACTTGAACCTTGGACCCTTAGGTAAAAGCCTAATGCTCTACCGACTGAGCTATCCGGCTCACGTACAGCGTGCTCCTCTGTGATAAGGCTGAGTGCAAGAACGAAACCGCGCTGACCAATACACTGCAACGCAAATATGCCACGTGTTTTTCTCTGAAAATCTATTATTTTTGAATTACATTGATTTTTCAACAAATTTCTCTGTTTATATTTTAATGAAAGAAAATTGTCGCCTGAACAGGGACTTGAACCTTGGACCCTTAGGTTAAAAGCATAATGCATCTACCGACTGAGCTATCCGGGCTCACGTACAGCGTGCTCCTCTGTGATAATGCTGAGGCAAGAAACGAAACCGCGCTGACCCAATACACTGCAGCAAAATATGCCACGTGTTTTCTCTGAAAAATTCTATATTTTTTGAATACATTTGATTTTTTCAACAAATTTCTTGTTTATATTTTAATGAAAGAAAATGTTCGCCCTGAACAGGACTTGAACCTTGGACCCTTAGGTTAAAAGCCTAATGACTCTACCGACTGAGCTATCCGGCTCACGTTACAGCGTGCTCCTCTGTGATAATGCTGAGTGCAAGAAGGAAACCGCGCTGACCAATACATGCAGCAAAATATGCCACGTGTTTTCTCTGAAAAATTCTATTATTTTTTTGAATTACATGATTTTTTCAACAAATTTCTCTGTTATATATTTTAATGAAAGAAAATTGTCGCCTGAACAGGGACTTGAACCCTGGACCCTTAGGTTAAAAGCCTAATGCTCTACCGACTGAGCTATCCGGGCTCACGTACAGCGGCTCTCCTCTGTGATAATGCTGAGTGCAAGAACGAAACCGCGCTGACCAATACACTGCAGCAAAATATGCCACGTGTTTTCTCTGAAGAATTCTGATTATTTTTTGAATACATTGATTTTTCAACAAATTTCTCTGTTTATATTTTAATGAAAGAAAATTGTCGCCCGAACAGGGACTTGAACCCTGGACCCTTAGGTTAAAAGCCTAATGCTCTACCGACTGAGCTATCCGGGCTCACGTAGAGCGTGCTCCTCTGTGATAATGCTGAGTGCAAGAACGAAACCGCGCTGACCAATACACTGCAGCAAAATATGCCACGTGTTTTCTCTGAAAAATTCTGATTCATTTTTTGAATTACATTGATTTTTCAACAAATTTCTCTGTTTATATTTTAATGAAAGAAAATTGTCGAACGAACAGGGACTTGAACCCTGGACCCTTAGGTTAAAAGCCTAATGCTCTACCGACTGAGCTATCCGGGCTCACGTACAAGCGTTCTCCTCTGTGATAATGCTGAGTGCAAGAACGAAACCGCGCTGACCAATACACTGCAGCAAATTATGCCACGTGTTTTCTCTGAAAAATTCTATTATTTTTTGAATTACATTGATTTTTCAACAAATTTCTCTGTTTATATTTTAATGAAAGAAAATTGTCGCCCGAACAGGGACTTGAACCTGGACCCTTAGGTTAAAAGCCTAATGCTCTACCGACTGAGCTATCCGGGCTCACGTAGAGCGCGCTCCTCTGTGATAATGCTGAGTGCAAGAACGAAACCGCGCTGACCAATTCACTGCAGCAAAATATGCCACGTGTTTTCTCTGAAAAATTCTGATTATTTTTTGAATTACATTGATTTTTCAACAAATTTCTCTGTTTATATTTTAATGAAAGAAAATTGTCGCCCGAACAGGGACTTGAACCCTGGACCCTTAGGTTAAAAGCCTAATGCTCTACCGACTGGAGCTATCCGGGCTCACGTACAGCGCGCTTCCTCTGTGATAATGCTGAGTGCAAGAACGAAACCGCGCTGACCAATACACTGCAGCAAATATGCCACGTGTTTTCTCTGAAAAATTCTATTATTTTTTGAATTACATTGATTTTTCAACAAATTTCTCTGTTTATATTTTAATTAAAGAAAAATTGTCGCCCGAACAGGGACTTGAACCCTGGACCCTTCAGGTTAAAAGCCTAATGCTCTACCGACTGAGCTATCCGGGCTCACGTACAGCGTGCTCCTCTGTGATAATGCTGAGTGCAAGAACGAAACCGCGCTGACCAATACACTGCAGCAAAATATGCCACGTGTTTTCTCTGAAAATTCTATTATTTTTTGAATTACATTGATTTTTCAGCAAATTTCTCTGTTTATATTTTAATGAAAGAAAATTGTCGCCCGAACAGGGACTTGAACCCTCGACCCTAAGGTTAAAAGCCTAATGCTCTACCGACTGAGCTATCCGGGCTCACGTAGAGCGCGCTCCTCTGTGATAATGCTGAGTGCAAGAACGAAACCGCGCTGACCAATACACTGCAGCAAAATATGCCACGTGTTTTCTCTGAAAAATTCTGATTCATTTTTTGAATACATTGATTTTTCAACAAATTTCTCTGTTTATATTTTAATGAAAGAAAATTGTCGCCCGAACAGGGACTTGAACCCTGGACCCTTAGGTTAAAAGCCTAATGCTCTACCGACTGAGCTATCCGGGCTCCCGTAGAGCGCGCTCCTCTGTGATAATGCTGAGTGCAAGAACGAAACCGCGCTGACCAATACACTGCAGCAAAATATGCCACGTGTTTTCTCTGAAAAATTCTGATTCATTTTTGAATTACATTGATTTTTCAACAAATTTCTCTGTTTATATTTTAATGAAAGAAAATTTTCGCCCGAACAGGGACTTGAACCCTGGACCGTAAGGTTTAAAGCCTAATGCTCTACCGACTGAGCTATCCGGGCTCACGTAGAGCGTGCTCCTCTGTGATAATGCTGAGCGCAAGAAGGAAACCGCGCTGACCAATACACTGTAGCAAAATATAGCGTGTGATTTTTCCACGCTATTGAAGTTCCACATTTTTTTTAAAGATTGTTTCATTAATAATGAAATTTCTTGTTTTGGTTATTGAAATTATTGTACTATAAACGGTCGTCTGGACAGGGGATTGACAGCATGATGCTCGGGGTTAAGGGTCTGTTGGTTTACTGACTGATCCATCCGGACTGATGGTACGTTTATTTACTTACTTTCTAAATGCTATATAACACCGATCAAATTTGTAGTTGTATTCCGTGTCTTATTTGTAAATCCTGTACTTTTGTTTTTGATGGCTCGGTGAGTGAATAATGTTTATTTAGAAGGTAACTAATGGGGAAAGGAATCAATATTCACAGATGTTGTTTGCTTTCCATGACGCTAAACTCAAATCGCCATATTGATTAAAACGATGGTATGTGTGGTATTTATTGTTTAGACGTTTTTTATGTGATGAATCTGCACGCGATATTTATGGCATATCTTGATATATGCTTTAGTGGGATTGTTAATTATTCAGTTTTAATATTTCTTGGTTGTGTTGTTCGATGCTGCATACAGATCTGTATTTTCTTTAGGGTTTAGATGCGGGAGATGATTGGGGCAACAACAAACAAAAAGAGAGGTTTGGCCCCGGCGTTTTGAAGTGTTGGTGAACGCTGTATTACAGAATTCCTGATTTCCAGACAGGGATGCGATGCCACGTTCTCCTGAAGACTAGGCCCAAACGTTACTGCTCATCCTTTGAGCATTATTTCAAATGTGCCCAACATATGTAACATTTAAATTTGTGGACTATGTAGGAAAGACTGTTTTAAATTACTGGGTACTTACACATTCCAGATTTTGTCATGGATTCATTGAAACAAGTGATTAGAATTAGGTCACCAGGTGGCTAGAAGAATATCTAATTTGTCAACTTGTTCGTGCTATGTCGTATACTCAACAGTGTGACTCGACACCATGGATCTGATCTCTAGGACAAGTCATATTTTTTTCCTGCCTTCGTTTTGAGCTGTAATGGTGAATTAAACTCTGATTCAAAGTTTCTCATTGTATTTAAATATATTTTATATAGCATATAAATGCATATTCAGACCATTTTCCTAGTATTGGTCATATTTCGATAATATTTATTGTCAAATCGTCATATTTTGAGGACAAATCTGGTAATTTATTAATAGTACCGGCAATTCACTAGATATAGATGAAAAGAAATTCAAATAATTATTCATAGAACTGTACTTCTGCAATACAGATGGGGAAAAACAAAAGTGATTGTCGCTGAATGGATCGGAATTCACCAGTGAAGAATTAAAGTTACACATTATTGTCACTCTCTAAACGTAATGTTGCGCCCGCCTTTTGATCTCAATGAAATATCCTCGGTCATCGTTAAATCTGCAGTGGATCATTAAGTAGATGTACCGCCATGCTGAAAGTAAAATTTTCTGCAAGTGCGAGGTTACGTAAGGGAATTTGGAGAGGAGTATTTTAGAACAGATGAAAGAGATCTATTCTGTAAATTATCTGAAATTAAAGTGACTTCAACCAAGTGATTTAAAATTTAATTTCTCAATGGTGCAGCGAGTGCACGGAAGCAGATTATGCTGACTACATGAAGGCGACAATACTAGACAAAATAAATTATGTATAATTGAGCATGTTTTGATGTACAGTAAATTTAAATGTTTCGTCATATTTCGACATTTTTAGGTCATATTTACCGACTTTCAAGGTCATATTTGCCTGCATATTTCTCTCTTTTTTTTGTCAAAATGACACTGCGTTTTTTAGCCTTTATCCTACAGACATAGAGGTGCATGCTGGGACTGTACCCAATACACGCCTCGTGAACTACACATTCCTCAAACAAAAATTACACTTTTTATACACAGGACATAGTTACACGCTTCATGGACAGATGGCAACACCTTCTCCATGAGCGGAGCGCTCGAGGCCGAAATATCCTCACACAAATCTCCCGGTCAAAGATGTTATACGATAAAAAATATAACGTTGTCATATGGACTAATTTTGAAGGTCAATTTTGCTTAAACGTCGGGGGAACGTCCCGTAATTGTGCGAACGAGTAATGTACGTCTTATGTTTTGCTTACACATATATTGTTCTGCAACAGCTCATGACAGTGTTGCAAATTGTAATTTATTTGCTAGATGAACAGTTTCATTCGATATAGGAAGAAATCGAGGATCAACTTTTTTTTTTACTTTTTTTTTAATTACCCTTCATTTATACAGCCTAACATCTAATGACTAAATTAGGGCCAACATACTAAGTCTTAAATTGTTGATTACATGGTGTCAGGAAATTTGCGAGAAACGTTTTCATTCAAGGAATTTGGCATATAATTCCATTACGCTTTGACTTATTGTCTAATTAATTGTATAACTTAACTTAATTTAATTGCAATGGAGCATACGCTCCGCTGGTAATTTCCCTACACACCCGTTTTCCACCTTTCCTGCACCCACCTACATTTACCCTCCACAAATTTCAACTTTAAATCCTTTCAACGTTTATGACAAATTATTCATCATTTCCCTTGGTAACTGGTAACTCATTCCAATCCCTGACACCCTTACCTAAAAATGAGAATCTTCCCACACCCTTGTGCCTGAAATCGAGTGACAGTTTGGGTAATGGTCATATTTTCCCTTCCATGCATTACTTTTATTTGTTACACCAATATCTTTCCATGCCTCATCACCAGTATACGCCTTGTACACTCCCATGACCCTCTTCACCCTCCTCGTGTCTTGCACCATATCTGTCACTGATTGCATTCTGCGATAATTTTCAGAATGCAATCAGTAATATTACACTTGGTCTTGCTTATAACAGTTAAAACTGCTATTTCAAACTTTTCTTTTCCTTATGGGTTTACGCCTCGTCGACGTCGAGGTCATTAGAGGTGGGATGGCACTGGGCATAAGGTACGGGAAGAAATTTCGCCATGGACTTTTTAAGGGAAACATCCCGGCATTCGCCTAGAGTAATTTTGGGAAACCATGGAAAACCCAAATCTCGATGCCCGGACGAGGATTCGAACCGGCGTCCTCCCGACTACGAAGCCAGAGCGTTAACCACTGACCCACCACCCTCGTCGCAAACTCTAATATTATACATAATAACAAATGTCGCTTATTGTCGCTATACACTGTACCTTCTACTTGCAGTTTAATGTTAGAATTGACATTTCCAGGAGCTGAGCTTGAAAGCTCCCCTCTGGTCACTACTTAGAATGGTATCCTTTCGTTGTTTTATCGCTTAACCGATTCAGTTTGTTTGGTAATGTTTCTGTTACTAATGCGAATTGGAGTTTGTATGCACGCTTCAGTTGTAGTAGCATGCGGGGTAGGTATGGGAGAATCCAGCATTGCAGTGGTCTTTCACAGTTTCCTAATTTTACAGTAATATTTCAGTTTTCACTGAAGTACCGGAGTATTAAAATGTTGTTTTACTGCGATTCAAAAGTTACTGTTAATCTGCTCATCGTTCCATTGGTACATTACTAAAGAACATTGTCATCGAAATTACATATTTTATTGCAGAAATTACGAACTTCGTTACAGCAATATTTCAGTCTTTTTACACTAGCATGCTATCACATTATTTACGTGCTGTACTGAAATCCTGAAAAATTTTCTATTTGTTACAGTACATTCACAACCTTGGTACCACATTTTGGAAATTTGTTTAGTCTTAGTGCTGGTAGTTTTATTGAAGTATTCCAGTTATTCTTAAAGTATCCGATTATTCAGTTAGTTGCAGTTAGCCCAGTCTATATATATCTTTCATGTAGTTATAGCGCTGGGTAGTTGTGCCGGATTACTGGATAATTACAATTCCTTATTAGTAGAGACCCGATTATATGCATTTGCATGTTTGCATATGCATTCGCATATTAAGCCCATTTTCACCGGTTGTTGGATATTTTACCTAAAACCTATTGATGATGCATATTTTCGCTGTATTTACAATATTTTCCGGTAGTGTACGTAGTTAATAAATAAAATCTTACGTTGTAGTGGCAGAACCTACTAGCAACACAGCTCTTAGTCTACGACGACTCGCTGAAGAACTAGGACCCACGTTTGGGAATGTAAAGAAACTGATTTCATCAACAAAGAAAGCGTTTCTTAAGACACAGTCTAGTAATAATTCATAAAAAATTGACAAATGTGTCTTTACCTCCGGAACCATTGGTAACTCGATGGGCGATGTGGGTTGAAGCTGTACTGTTTCACAATGAATATTTCGAGGCCATTAAAGGTGTAGTAAACGACTTTGACAGTGGAGAGGCTATGACAGTTTGTCAGTACAAGGAAGCATTTAAGAATTCTATTATTAAAACCATAGCTGTGATTAGCACTCATTTTTCCTACATACCTGCGAGTATCAAACAGCTTAAAACTTAAGGTTTGACGTTCACTAAATCTATTCAGTTAATGATTAAAATTCGCATTGCCAGAGGTATTCCTGTGTAAGCTTAAAGTGAAGTTTGAAAATATTTTGAACAATAACCCAGGTTTTGAACATTTGTGTCAAATTGATAGTTTAAGCAATGGGACGGGTGCACTTACTCCAGAAACAATTACTGCTAACACAGCACCCAATTTCAAATACTGCACCGTTACATCAGTGAATGTGGAACGGACCATATCCACTTAAAAAAATATTTTGAGAGATCGAAGAAACAATCTTACTATTGAATATTTGGAACAGTTCCCGATTGTTTACGTTTACAAAAGTAAAAAAAAAAAAAAAAAAACCAACAAAAAAAAAACAAAAAAAAAACAAAAAATTAAATAATTGTTAATTATAGAATTTATAAATATGTTATTCAAATCTTACAAATTGTATGCTAATTTTGAAATAAAAAATTTAAAAATTACTATTTTTAAATTATATAATGTTGCATATTTTGACACTTTTCATGCATATTTTAAGAATTTTTCTAGCGCATATAATCCGGTCTCGATATACATAAGTATATACTGTATATAATTAACATACAAAGATAGTTTTTTTTTTAACGTATCGGGTGCCATACAGTCAATTTAACAGTGATTATGTGTGTTCCAGTTGTTCCAGTCAGCATTTTCGAACCATTTATACACACCACAGGACGAACATGACATTCTCAGTCACAACACTTAAACATGCACACCTATGCGCTCAGCCTGACTCGAACCGGTGACCTTCGGCACACGGAGCTAACACTATAGCCCCTCCGCTACCGAGGCCGGCGTATGTAAGCTCATATGATTCATGGAGCTCAGCTTGTGTTTACGGTGCATTCCATTGTCTTAGAGATGTCAATGTTAGCCGCGTGTCGGCTGTTTTGTTGTTGTTGTTGTTTGTGTTGTTATCAGGTAGCTACTGTATTTGCACAGGCAGGTGTATTGCTGACGCACTGCATGCAGCCTACAATTTACGGTTCCGAATATTTCATGTCTGTAGCACAATTAGTCACTTCGTTTGTCTTGGTATCAGGTGACCGGCAATTTTTAAAAATGTTATCTCAATCATTAGTCATTACTTAATAGCTTTTGTTTCGATGTGTTCTACCGGAAACTAAATAAAGTCGATGCGTTTCTTTATCAGTGCAATAATAATAATTAATTTAATTGAGCACTCCTGTGGCAATTTTCCTACACACTTTTCCTCCATTCTTGTACTCGCCTACTTGTACCCTCTACGATTATTGCTTTTAAATTATTTCAACGTTTTCGGTAAATTATTGTTCATTTTCCTTTTAAGTTATTCCAATCCCCCTTACCTACCAAACAAAATTTTCCCAAACCCTTGTGCCTGAAATCGAGTGCCAGCTTGTGATCATGGTCCTATTGTATCTCCTTTGTCATATCGGTTAGTGATTCTGTTCTGCAGTAATTTACGGGGCAAAATCTAACGGCCCTTGTCTGCATCCTCTACAACTCCTGCATCTGAGCCCAAAATCAAGGTCTGCTACTACACTACTGCACTCAAGAAATGGTTTGACAAAACATTTCCAAGAAAATTCTCCCATTTTCTCTGATACATCCGTAACATCTTGTCTAAATCCACTATAGAGGGTGATTTCATGAGGATATTACAAACTTTCAGGAATGATGCAAAAGGGTAAATGTATCAATTTGAGGTAAAGGTCCCTGATCCGTAAACCACAGAGTCGAACGTTATAAGCGAAAATCGACTCTAGTTCTGTCTTAGCCTCGCGCAACGCTTAAACTTCCGAACCCTGAGATCATGATGTACAGAATCCCCGCTGAATACTCCAAAATATTCTCAGATAATTTCCCCTGTCGATGGACTAGTAGCGGCGCACGTAGCTTGGTGTCGGACAGACCTGAAACCATAAGTCTAAGGCACTGTAATAGCAAATTCCATTTACAGGGTGTTACAAAAAGGTACGGCCAAACTTTCAGGAAACATTCCTCACACACAAACAAAGAAAATATGTTATGTGGACATGTGTCCGGAAACGCTTACTTTCCATGTTAGAGCTCATTTTATTACTTCTCTTCAAATCACATTAAACATGGAATAGAAACACACAACAACAGAACGTACCAGCGTGACTTCAAACACTTTGTTACAGGAAATGTTCAAAATGTCCTCCGTTAGCGAGGATACATGCATCCACCCTCCGTCGCATGGAATCGCTGATGCGCTGATGCAGCCCTGGAGAATGGCGTATTGTATCACAGCCGTCCACAATACGAGCACGAAGAGTCTCTACATTTGGTAGCGGGGTCAACACAAGCACCGACGTCAACATTACCTTCCTGCAATTGGGCCAACTGGCGGTGAATCGAGGAAGTACAGTACATACTAACGAAACTAAAATGAGCTTTAACATGGAAAGTAAGCGTTTCCGGACACATGTCCACATAACATATTTTCTTTGTTTGTGTGTGAGGAATGTTTCCTGAAAGTTTGGCCGTACCTTTTTGTAACAC
Source organism: Vandiemenella viatica (assembly GCA_031002005.1). Taxonomy (NCBI): domain Eukaryota; kingdom Metazoa; phylum Arthropoda; class Insecta; order Orthoptera; family Morabidae; genus Vandiemenella; species Vandiemenella viatica. Next base: position 179,592,053 of record CM061914.1, on the reverse strand, counting down.
CCTGTATATGCATTTTCACAAGCTGATACATTTACGCCAGTTGTTCAGACTGGCGTCCACCAGCGACAATGCAGGCATGGGATCGTCGCACAGAGTTCTAATATCTGCGGTGTCGTCTGAACAGTGTCACAGGCAGCGAGAATTCCTCTTCAGTCTCGAAAGCCGTCTCGTACACGAGAAGAAATCAAGTGCGGCGAGACCAGGAGAACGGAACAGGACCTCCTCTGCCTGTCCAATATGTCTGATCCAGGAGTCCAAAGCGAGGTGGGGCTCCCAGTGGCGTAGCTAGGTCAACAAGGGCCCCGGTGCAAAAAAATTATTTTGGGCCCTCAGGCCAGACGGGCGACCTTTTTTTGCTTTTTGTGCTGGTAGGGGCCCCATGAACTGAGGATGGGGGCCCTTGAATTGTTCTTTAGGGGCCCCTGAGCAGTGGTTGGGGCCCCCTGAGCAGCGAGGGCCCTTAGTGAGTGGCTCCTGTGTACTCAGGGGCCGCTTAGACGACCGTAGAGCTAAAAAAAAAAAAAAGGTCGCCAGTTTGCCGTGAAGACTCGTGGGCCCTCTAAACTGCGCTTGAGGGCCCCTAGAGGTGCGCTTACGGGCCCCCTTGAGGTATGATTGGGGCCCCCTGAGCGTGAGGGCCCCGGTGCACTGCACCGCCTAGCCCCATAGTAGCTACGCCCATGGGGGCTCCATCATGTTGGACCCACATCCATAGACGAATAACAATTGGGATATGTTACAGGATCCCGCGTAGCAATTGTATTACAGTGTCAGAATATCAGAACGATTTTCGCTCATAACTTTCGACTCGGTAGTTTCCGGACCATTACTTCAAATTGATACATTTAACCGTCTCCATCAACCCTGATAGTTTGTATCGTCATTACGGTATCACCCTGTAGATGTAAGCGATCCTCTGGTACTTTAATCCTATTATGTTTCATCTTTTCCACTATTTCTGATATTACACCTTTACCTCGGTCTAGCGCGATCTATTGTGATAGGTTTCGGGAGTTTGGTACCGAGCGTGGTGGGTGAACGGTTAACGTTCTGGCCTCGCGTTCTGGAGGACGCGGGTTCGAATCCCCGTCCGGGCAACCAGATTTGTGTTTTTCATGGTTTCCCCAAATAACTCCAGGCGAATGCCGGGATGCTTCCTTCAAAAAGGCCATGGCTGAATTCTTTACCGTTCCTTGTCACCAGTCCCATCCCGCTTCTAATGACTTAAGCCGTCGACGAGGAGTAAAGCCATAAGTAACAAAAAAAAAAAGGTAAGGTGTCCATGGTCACACGTAGCCCTAGGTGCGGACTACCTGTTTGCAGCCACTGTGCGTGCCTCAGGAGTCAACACCTGCCGTCCAAGAGGTATAAGAGGCGCCCTCACAGGAGCACAGGGCACAGTGGACACACACCATGAACTCCGCACTCACAGCTCTACTAGTCGGTAAGACAGACTCAACATAGCTTAAAACTATAGTATTAGCTAGTCGTCTGCTGGCTCAATGGTTAAATGGTTCTTGAAGTCTACATTGATCCGTTGGCATCTCTCTCAACAGTTTTACAAGACCTTAAACATAGTTTTACATGTTTTAAATCGAACACCGTCTATTAACAACTGTTTTATTAATTTTTACAAAGCCGTTTCGCCCCCTTTGTTGTGCGGCATCGTCAGTGTGTAACACACTTATGTGGTTTGGGGGCTTAATTTAAAATTAATGTTTCATGTGCTGTTACGAGCGGGTACTAGTACTGCTGTCCCAGTTTTTTTTTTACACATTTCCCGATTCTATTGACACTGTCGCCTCCAGTGGTCTATGCTTAACGAAAAGTTGTATTAGTCACATTTAGGTACTACCACATACTACAGACGAAACTCGTCACACATATGGAGTTACTCACGGATCACAAAAGTTTTACTAAACACAAGATACATTCGCCAGCGCTAGCCACCAGACACGTTTGAAACTTCATCTGCAAAGTTGCTAGGTTCATGAAAAGGGTTGATGAAATCGAGTCGTAGCCATAGTAAAAATTCACATGAACAATCATTAAAGCACAGTTCTGTTTGACGCCCAGGGCGATCTAACAACGCCGCCAATCCACTCGCGATTTAGTCCTAGCTCTGTCTTTATTAAACATCTCGGCCACTACGCGCCGATGCTCGCGGATTACAATCCACTTTAAACTTGTGCACTACGGGTTTAATCACGAAACGTCCGACCTTTATCTACTCTCTTCAGCGACTCTCCTACAACAATCTAGACTCCTGTCCTCAACTCCTGCCATATTGTCCATCACCCCTGCGATATCATATACTCAGAAACTTACAGATATTTATATACTGTAGCTACTGACATCTAGCATCATCCCTACTGTTATCACTACCGCGAATCATTGCAGGTTAAATAAAGTAAATGATATTCGAATTAAACACAAAATATAAACAATTTATAACATGTGGCACCAACAAAGGGTTTTCAAAACACTGATGAACGCTAGCAGCTATACCTTCAACTTCTCCGCGACCTGCGAGGCATGTTCTTACCGCGACATCGATTTTGGTTAATTCTAGCAGCGGCATTACAGTTCATTTTCACCATTCTGATCTAACGTAGAATCCCTTATCGTTCTATTAGTGACACTTAAACTTCAGGTATTCAATCTTCAGGTGAAGATCACAACTAAGAAAACAGTCGTAGAAATATTGTGTTTATAACCGTGGGGCCGCAAATTGATGATGAATTCTTATGTAACTCGACGAGACAAATTGAAAGTAAAGAATAATATTTTTTGACATCTCGCTTAGTTTTCGAGATATTGTATCTCAAAATCTACGTGGTTCGGATGAAATGCGGCCTGGAACAGAAGAAAAATATCGCCACAGCCAAATGTGATGATGACTTAGTATGTAACTCGACGAGACAAATCGAAAATAAATAATCATTTATTTGGTATCTTGCTTAGTTCTCGGGATATTGTATCTCAAAAGTAAGGAGGTTAAGTTGAGATCCGACCTGGACTAGGAAGAAAAAGGAAAAAAAAAAAAAAAAATCAGCGAAACCTACAAGGAGGAAATGCACTATAGGAGCTTTATTTTCTTCCTGGTGGTTGTTGTTAAGTTGAAATAAGGCCTGAAACAGAAGTAACGTCACCAAAAGCACAAGCAACTATGCCTATAACTGATTAATATGCTATATCTCGAAAACCAGGCGAGACATTATAACATTTTACTCTTTATTTTCGATTTGTTTCGTCTAGTTCTACAAGAATTCATGGCGTAATGATGGAACTGCCGCTGGTTCAATCTTCAGGTGAAGATGACAATGGAGAATACAGCCGTCTAAATGATGTGTTTAAAAGAATACATCGATGCACAACTTCACTCTTTTATCTCTGTATTATGTTAGTGTTGTCTTGGAGCACCGCTTGAGGTGCTGACACCTGTTTGTGTTCGCAGCGGTGGTGTGCTCGGGAGCGGTGCTGGCCGTCCCGCCCCACTTCTATGGAGAGCCCCTGAAGCACCGGGTGGTGACTCATCACGGCCACCCCCAGCACCACCCCCAGAAGTCTATCGAGGTGCTGGGCGCGTGGAGGTGGTGGAACGCGAACAACCCCTGAAGCACCACCCCAGGTACCCTGCCCACCACGGCCAGCAGGTCAAGGTGGTGGAGTACCCAAGACACCACACAGCTGCCGAGCAGGTCAAGGTGGTGGAGTTCCCTAGACACCACTCTGGGCAGGTGGTCAAGGTGGAATACCCACGCCATCACTCTGAGCAAGTGGTGAAGGTGGAATACCCACGCCATCACTCTGAGCAAGTGGTGAAGGTGGAATACCCACGCCACCACTCTGAGCAGGTCAAGGTGGTGGAGTACCCGCGCCACCACTCTGCCGAGGAGGTCAAGGTGGTTGAACGCGTGGAGCTGGTGGAGCCCCCGAGACACTCTGGTCTGGCGCCGCCCTGCTGCCCGCCCTTCGTCGCCCCCGCCTGCTGCCCTTCGGTGTGCCCCGCCCTTCACGAGCCCATCTGCGCCACAGACTGCAAGGGTCACCGCACCTTCGAGAACCTCTGCCAGATGCACTACTCCAACTGCCACCAGCACACACGTGAGTACCAACACCCAATCTATATTTACCTGTTGCTCTTCCAGATCTATATCTGATTGACGCAGCCCTTCCTTTTGTTGCATCGTACTTCTTGTGCACCCTAATTATGCCTACCGATCTTTACTTGGATCTTATAGTATTTTTCATTCATTTGATCCCCAACGATTCCGTATCATCCATGCAACTTCTTTCTTTCTTCTATCTCTTCCCGACATCATCTACATCTTTACCTCCTATTGCGTCAACCACCTCAATGTTTACTAACTTCATTCTCGCTCAATATGCACCTGAATACCCCTAACCAATATTCTGATGTTGTTCTTCCAGATCACTCTTTTTTGCCGCAATTCCTCCTTCAGTGCCTATAACTTTCCTGGTTCTTCCCACATTTTTTTATTAACTTGATCTCCATTATGCCCGATTCAGCGTCCTCCACACGACTTCTCCCTTCTACGTCACCCACAACGTCACCTATTTTGCTACTACATCAATCACGTCTATATTTAATAACATGATTGTTCCCCAGTATCCCGCAGTGGATTCTTTATCATAATCATCTATAGTCCTGGACACTTGACAGGTCATCCTCTGCACTTTCCTCTTCGTCGCAGTTCTCCATCACCGCCTTGGCTCAGTCCTCTCCAATCTTCAGTACCCACTCCTACACTAATTCAGTCATCTATCCCTCCATATTTCTTTGGTGCGTTTGAGGTTTATAAGTTGCAAACCGTCGTGTGATCACGGACTGCACATCACCACCTTATCTACGCTCATGACACTTGCAATATTTTTTTCCTTCAGCTTCTCTTTTATTGATTCCGTAACCTTGGGTCTTCCCATATTTCTTATTATTTTTATCTCAACTAACCACAATGCAGCTTCCTCATCGTGTCTTTACTTTTCTATCTCTTCTCCAAATCCTCTACAGCGTTATAAATTTCTCCTGTTATGTTGACCACCTCTTCAGTTAATAACGACATTGTTGCCCAGTATACCGCAGTTACTTCTTCGTCATCACTCTACATAGTCAGGCCACTTGCCTGGACTTCTTAGAACAGAACCCTCTCCATTTTCCTCTCTCTTCCCTCAAACTCTCTGTCAACACCTTTGTCCAGTCATCCCCTCCCTCTCTTCACCACAGATTCATACACTACTTCCAGCCATCTATCCCTTGCTCTTTCTCTGATACGTTTACCATCGTTCGATAGCCATTGCGAAGAGTTTTGGAAATTGATCCAGTTCTCCGCAATACTGTCACGTGATTAGACCTGCACCACTCTGATAACACTTCCATTTTATTAATTTTTATTTTTTGATTCAGCTCCTCATTCATTGGTTTCTGCTTCCTTGGGTCATCCCATTTCTCGTTACTTTGATCACCATTATCGACGATTCAGCATTCTCCATTCACCTTGTCCAAATCATATATATCTTCAACAATTTCTTCTATACATCGATATCCTCTACAGTTAATACCACCATTACTGCCCAGCATTCCGCAGTCGTTTCTTCATCATACTCCTCTACAGTCTACAGCCATTGGCCGGGTAAGCTTTGAACACTAGCCTTTCCATTTTCCTCTCTCATCCCTGCAACTTTCGTCAGCAGTTCGAACCAGTCTTCTCCTCTCTTCATCGCGCAATCCTTCACTCCTCCCAGCCATCTGTCCGTTGGTATTCCTCTGATCCGTTTACCGCCACTTCATAGCTATTTTGGAGTGATTTAAGTCCCCACTTCTCTCCAATACTGTTATGTGATTAGGAACTATACATCACCACCTCTGCTACGCCGAAGACACCCTGAGGAGAAGTGAAACATCTTCAACAGAACATCACTAAACATCTCAGTCCCACCCAGCTCCCATCATCGGTGGATAAGCTCCATTTCAGTATCTGATCGCTGGAGTTACGACCAAAAAATGGAGAAATATGACCAAACATTTAAATTTAATTTCATCAAAACATGCTCAATTATACATCATTTATTTTATCTAGTTTTATATAGGCAGCATAATTAGCTCCCGTTCACTCACTGCACCACTGGGAAATTAAATTTTAAATCACTTTGTTGAAGTGACTTTACTTTCAAATAATTTACAGAAAAGAACTCCTTCGTCTCCATTAAAATACTCCTCTCCATATTCCTTTACGAAACTTCGCACTTTCAAAAGATTTTGTTTTCGCCATGGTGATACTCACTGATCCACTGCAGATTTAATACTGACACAATTAATTTTAAAAATATTGGTGACAGTGAGACATTGATTGGCGCGGCTCGACACAGGCATGATGCTGCTGCATTGTCGGGCAGCAATATTAACGTTTAGAGAGTAACAATAATGTATAACTTCAATTCTTGACCGGTGAATTCTTACCAGTTGAGTGACAATTAGATTTGTTTTCTCCTCAGTGTATAACAAGAGTACATTTCGGTAAATAATTATCTTAATTTTTTTCCGTCTATAACTTCTAGTGAATTCACGGGACTATTAAAAAAATTATCGGATTTTCCTCAAAGCAAGTGTTGCAGCTCCCGAACCAATGTGACTAACACTGTTGTGATGTTTTTGCAGAGTTCCGCAAGGTGCACGACGGCAAGTGCCAGACTCCTCACACGCCCTACTACGAGAAGGTCGTCGAGTGGCTGGTCTGAGGCGGACCACGCGGCTGGAAGCCCGAGAACGTCATAGTAAATGTAAACACCTTTAAACCTTTTGGTTATCAATAAAGAAGCTTTCTCCAAAAGCATTGATCGAAAATACTGTGTGTGACTTTTATTTCTTCCACATGTCCCTCAGCTCCTCAACGGTGGCAACTACAATAATTACCCATCGCAGTGGTGATAACTTTTGAGCTTTGCTAATTAGAGTGGTTAATTGGCTGACTTCAACAACCAGGCCATATAACGAATCAGATCATATATCAACATTTCCAATCTACATTAAATACAGTGTGTTATGGATGAGAAGACGAGTCCCATCTAAGCTACTGTTCATTTAATATTGAAGCAAAATCACTGTTATTTACTTTCATCAGCAAAAAAAATGATGTCAAATACTGTTACGAATACATTATAATACCTGATACAAAAAAAACTCGATTTCTTCAGTAACAGAAACGGTTAGGAAAAATAATATTAACATATGCGTAAAGCCGCGTTCCCACGATCTCTTGTAACGAAGGAGAGATGGGACGAGACCTCATTAGCCGAAGTGTAGGGACGACCGCGCGCCGCAGGTTAGCCCCCGCTTACCTCGCCGCCACCTGCCCACCACGTTGCCTAGTGACGTTTGGCACAGAGCACTTTACAGCAACAGAAGGGGTGCGCACCGCTGCTGCAAACCGATGGCAACAGCGCACCGCTACACACGCCTGTGATGTTTACCGACTCAGAGTGGATAGCTGCGTCTCGTCCCCGCTAGCAGAGGCGGCCCTGTTCCCGTGGCGTGTGGTTGAGTATTCGAACCGTCCTGTCCCGTCTCGGCTTCGTTACAAGAGATCGTGGGAACGCGGCTTAACATCACTCCTTGATTTGATTCATGACACAAACTACAAACACATTAATGTCTTCCTACCACGGAGCTTTCAGACGAGCTCGTGTAACACACTCTGTTCTCAACTGTTTACAGTCTCTGCCACCAAAGATGTTCACACTAGCTTAGTCTATCCCAGGGATGGCCAACCCGGGTCCCGCGGGCCACTTGCGGCCCCCCGTAGATCATCATGCGTCCCGCGGGACTGGATCATTACATACGTCAACTTTAACAGGCATCAAACACCACATCATTTAGTTAAGATGATTTTCAGTTTATATCATCACTCGCTTGATCTTGAGACAGTGGACAGTCTTCTGTGTGGTGTGCTACTGAGTCTAATCACGGCTCATTGATATACAATCCTTTATTCTTAAAGATAATTTATGTTTCAAGTCCCTAAACATGGATCATGTCATGAGCGTCGTTATCAAAACGGTAGTTTAATGCCTTTGATTTAATAGATTTCACTGTCAATTTCAACAATTCCCCAAGCATCTGGAGTCAGAATATAATGAGCTTACATTTTATGCTGAAGTGAGATGGTTCATCCGAGTAAAAATTTTAAAAAGAGGGTTTCATTTGAATCAAAAAATACTATCTATCTTAATATGTAAGCAAGTCAATAAATATCCCACAGTATGAAGACATCGAATTATCGTTTCTAGCAGACGTAACTAGCCACTTGTTGCATTTCAAATGAAACTTCGGCTAACGGAACAGCAATTTATTACACCGACATGACGCAGGCTTCAGTGAATAAATGCATTTCATTGATATCAAACTTGAACCATGAGTTTGAAAATCGATTTAAAGATTTCCAACACTATAACATTTGCCAATTTTAAACAAATATTTTGTGTTCTTTTAACTGCATTTTCAACGCCATTCTCCGCAGAGGTGAATTCATTGCAAGAAAATTTGCAAGTGAAAAATTGGGAAATGCAGTGTGACGCACAGGTTAAGGGGAATTCCACCAGGTAGGCTTGAAAGAATTCTACAAAAGAATATTTGGAAAATCAGAAGTATCCTGCGTTCTACAAACATGCGGTTGATTTAGCCATTTCGAAACACTTGTGCGAGTGAACAGCTTTCCAGTCGGATGAAGGATGTTAAGCCCCAACATAGAACACGAATCCCTGATGCTCATTCGGAGCAGTTTTTCCAAATAGTCTTTCGACATCAGTACTGATGCTCTTAGCTCTGTCAAACAAATTCTAAAGTCGTATTAAAATAATTACACTTTTAACACTTCATTAAATATCTATGTTTTATTTGTAGTGGTTTTTTTTTTGTTGAAAAAAATATTTACGTATTTTATTTAAGAAAGTAGGGCATTCTACTTCTAAAATTTGGCCCAGCTACTGTAAAGGTTGGCCACCACTGGTCTATCCACAAAGACTACACGCTACGGATTGTGGAATCCTAGGAAACAAAAAAAAAAAAAAAAAATAATAATTTAGACACATTAGTACAATTATTGTATAACTAGTGTAAGCCCGTCACCGTTTTTTTGCGTATCGTCACGGGTCTAGAATAGTTCCAATTTTTAGGGTTGACCTGATCTGACCAAATTTGAACTTGACCTGTGTTTCACCGTCAGGGTGAATAAAATCTCTTGAGCTTGAAGAATTCAGAAGTATTAATTGAAGTATGTTTTAAACACGGATAGAGACGATCGCGCTGTTGGATAATTGTTTCGAAGGTCGTAGACTTGAACTTGCTGTAATACAGACTTTGACTTGTAGTTTACCCTTAAAGTTCACTCGGAAAAATTTGAAGAATTTCTGTTTGCTTCAAAAGCATCGCTTTATTATTATTATTATTATTGAAGATGGGCATTCATAATGTAATAGTTATTGCAATAGTCTTGCAAGACGGAAAAATAACAAACAAAAATAACAGTTATCTTAGCAACTAAGGACCTGGGCCGAAAAAATCACCAACGTAATGTAATCTTTCCTCGTAGTGACTGTAACAGTCAGAGAACTTAATACAGAAATAAGATTATTAAACAGTTGAACAATTCCGAAGATATGAATTGGCAGAAAACTCAATTCCATGACATATTTGATCTAATAACTCATTTACAGAGAACATGAATAAAGAACATTAATGAAAGTGGTCAGTAAAATACGTAAAAAGCAAAAAAAAACGTAACGTATAAACTTTGGTCAAGCAGCGAAAATTTTAATTAAATTCATATTTAGCACAGGACGAAATGACAATTGACATTCGTGGTTACAGCAGAGACAATGTGTAATTTTAATTTTTAAAGCTTTTTTATATTGCATTCACTAGCAACATGTTACTGAAAAGAAATTCCACTTTTTCACAGCCGCAAAGTTTATCTAAATTTTATTCATTATGAAATGCTACGAAAATAAACTTAATGATTAAATTATGGAAATTAATTTTGTAACAGTTGCTTCACTATTAAACTGTAGACACAACCTCGAATTTCTTCTAATGATATCTCTGGCCGCTGTTAATTTGCGAGTGATGGCCTGCGCCCTACGTCACCGTTCTCCAGGCAATAGCTACCGAGGCGAGTGAGTGAGCTTAGGAAATAATAATGATTGGCGGTGTATCATATAGCCACAAAGCGTATTAATTCAACAGCCACACTAGAAACCACCAAAACACACGCCTGGTATCTGATCGAAATGGTATGGCTAATCATTTCTTTCCCTCTCCCCGCCCTAATCTGTTCAATCTTTTCATGCAGTCCGCCATGTGTTCCTACCCTGAACAAAACCGGTCTTACTCTCATACATACGTTATACGAAAAGAAAAGGACCTCTGTAGTAAATTCGAGCAAAGTAACCGAAAAATATTTTATTTTATTGCTGTAGAGCTTATGTTATTGGTTGCAGCTTTTCTGCAGAACTACCTACGCCTTAGGTGCATTTTTATTTAAATCCTTTGACTATTTGCAGTATATTCTGAAGCGTTAGTTAGGTATTACCTCCCGTACTGTCTTCTCTATGCATCAGAACTTGCCCACTGTCTTATACAGGATATCAGGTTGTATTTATTAAGGTCGAGATAAACTTTTGATTGTCATATACTACTCCCAATATCCACCCAGCCTCGTCATCAACAATATATTACTTCCAAACAGCGAGGTGAACCTCCTATCTTTTGTACTCCTCATACAAGCTTTTTTTATGAGTATGTTTTACAGTAATTCAGACAAACATCTTCCTCTGCCGTGTGGCAGGCACCAGTATATCAATGTTTGCCATGAACAAACAAGTGATATGACACTTTATTCACGAACAACTTGTGGCATGAACCTTATTCAACGGAAATTGATAGTAATGTATATACACCATTTCCTCAATTTTTGGGAAATCCGACATACCCTACGATACTTTTAGAGCCAAGGTCTGTACACTACATAAAACCCCAACCAAAATGCGACTAGTACTTTTGAGTAAATTTCTTTGTTCGGAACAGACAGGCAGAAAACCATACAACTAGAAAGATACAGATGTGCTATGCAAGAACGAAGCTAAAATCAGTGATGACGCAAAGAGAGTGTAGATATACATAAATGGAAAATGTACGTGTCTCGCAATTTATACCAAACTCCCACCCACAAAATGTAATACGCAAAAATATATTATTATTACTATTATTATCACTCCGCGATCCACTAAAAGAAGGTGGCGGAGAGTGCATTGCACCTATCCTAATGTGAAACCACTTGTTGATAGGAAGGGATATGCGGGATATGGCAGGAGGCACCCATGGGCTATTTTTAGGAACCATGATGGCATGGCATGTAAACACATTTAACTGAAGATGTTTTTGTTAATGAACTGGAACGCAGTCAGTAAACAAAATAAACTAATGAATTACATTGACAGTCGTCGTTTAATGTACATTTATATTGTAATACTTACATCTAAGGAAAATGGTCTCCCATATCAGGTTATAACCAATTCACTTCATCGTTTCTGTACTCGGCACTCTTCGTTGAGGCAAATATTGGCAGTATAATGTTTACAGAAAATGTGTTTTTCTCGTGGAAGCTATTCCAGTTCATGGAACAAAGTGCCCGCCGTAGCCTACAGGTAGAGGAAACGGACAGATATACAACACCTCTGCATTTGCCACAGAGCGTTGCGACAGACAATCATAACAGCCTTCTTTTTGAGCTTAAATGCTGAATTAAACACTGATTCAACGTTATTGATTGTATTTAAACATGTTTTACATATTCAGAGCATTTTCCTAGTTTTGGTCATATTCGATAATACTTATAGTCATTGGGTCATATTTTGAGGAAAAGTCAGGTATTTTTATATATATATATATATACACGGTGTTAGAAAAAGGTACGGCCAAACTTTCAGGAAACATTCCTCACACACAAACAAAGAAAATATGTTATGTGGACATGTGTCCGGAAACGCTTACTTTCCATGTTAGAGCTCATTTTATTACTTCTCTTCAAATCACATTAAACATGGAATGGAAACACACAGCAACAGAACGTACCAGCGTGACTTCAAACACTTTGTTACAGGAAATGTTCAAAATGTCCTCCGTTAGCGAGGATACATGCATCCACCCTCCGTCGCATAGAATCCCTGATGCGCTGATGCAGCCCTGGAGAATGGCGTATTGTATCACGAAACTAAAATGAGCTCTAACATGGAAAGTAAGTGTTTCCGGACACATGTCCACATAACATATTTTCTTTGTTTGTGTGTGAGGAATGTTTCCTGAAAGTTTGGCCGTACCCTATTGTAACACCATGTATATATATATATATATATATATATATATATATATATAGTACCGGGAATTCACTAGATATAGATGAGAAGAAATTAAGATAATTATTCACAGACTGTACTTCTGCTATACAGGTGAAGAAAAAAACTAATTTTCACTGTGGTCAGAATTCACCAGTCAAGAATTAATGTTTACATTATTGTCACTCTCTAAACGTAATGTTCCGCCCGCCTTTTGATCTCCATGAAATATCCTCAGTCATCGTTAAATCTGCAGTGGATCAATAAGTAGATGTACCGCCATGCCGAAAGTAAAATTTTCTGAAAGTGCGAAAGGAATTTTGAGAGGATGAAAGAGTTCTATTCTGCAAATTATCTGAAATTAAAGTGACTTCTACAAAACGATTTAAATTTTAATTTCTCAATGGTGCAGTGAGTGCACGGAAGCAGATTATGCTGTCTAGGTGAAAGTGACACTACTAGATAAAGTAAATAATGTATAATTCAGCATGTTTTGTTTTCTAATAAATTTAAATGTTTGGTTATATTTTGTGATTTTTAGGTCATATGTATCATTTTTTAAGGTCTTATTTGCCTGAATATAACTTTTTTGGTCATAAAAGATCCGAACCCTAACCATAACTAACCGTGAGCCTGTATTTCAAATGGCTTTTGGCCATGTAGCCAGCTCAACGTGTTTGTTTCTGTTACAATGTAGACATTTAATTTCAGTGTGATTATATTCTATATTCTGTAGGACAACACAAGACAAACACAACATTTAATTAAAACCACCCATGCCCTCGGCCGGACTCGAACCGGCGACCCCCGCAACGCGAAGCAAGCACGCTACCCCTACGCTGCCGGGGTCGGCGGAACCGAATTTCGTTCGGACCACATTCGTCCGAGTAACTTCCGATTTGACGGTCGACCAATTCGTCCGATTAAACTCGTTCACTGCGGCCGAATAACGTCCGACACGCATTGCCGATCCGTCATAGTTGCTTCAACACCAAGCGGAAGGAGTGGTTTCGCAAAATGTGTAGTGACTTACATTTCATAAAACTAGACTTTACCTTGCCCTCCTGAAATATTACAAGGGTCAGGGCCGTGTTTAAGATGTGTAGACCCTTGGGCTGAACCTATGATGCGCGCCCTGCCCCGCAAATATTTTGAAATTCAATCACACATTTTACAGTTATTTTCTAACCAAAATTGTAAAGTAAACATTTGAAATTTATTATTTAACAGTAGAATACTATATCGTATCTAGAAAAATATAGAATTCCTAAGATAAAATGAAATCATTAAGAAATTCAACACAATTTACTAACATTGCTCTGAAGAATTATAGAAGAAAAAGAATGCGAAATAGAGAGTTACGTCCGATGTTGCAAATTTCGCAAAAGTCAATATTTCAGTTTATAAAATAAATTAATATACTAGGGAAAAAAACAATACAAAAAAAGAATTACAAGAAACAAGCAAATTTTATTTTTGTGGTGTGGGTTCATAGGCCGCAACCTATATAGCCGATGCCTATATGCGGTCCCGACAAGAGTGATATCTCATGATCGTTTGAGAATATTCCAGTTACGAAATTCAAATAATTATCTTTACTGTAGAAATTTTTAATAAAATAATTATTATAACTGTTTAGACGTGCTTCCAATAATGGTCCTTTTCGTAGATCTTTTTATTAAAATATTTATAGTGACTGCGAACCACGACAATATATGATAGTGTCTGAAAAAATACAATCAAGATCAAATAAAAGATAAAATAAATGAGGAGCGCAACATGCGTTTGCTATTCGGCTGAACACATCCGACTAATCCTATTTAAATGTGATCGGTCCGTCACTCGGCCGTATTCGGCCGAGCATGTAGGGTCCAGTGGGTGCCTGACAGTGCCTTTACCTGTCTCGGCATTAGTCGGTCATATTTGGCCATATTCGGCCCAACAGTCGGTGTCAGTGGGCGATATTGCCTCAACGTGGGATTGATGACACCACTCCCAGCATGCCCCGCCGTTGTCGGGCCTATATAGCTGCCAGAGGTGGAACTTACACCTCATGCTGAGCACATTAACCAGTTGTCGGAATGTGTGTGTGCAAATCCGTTAAGTTGGAAAATAACAAAACATTTTTGTCAGCCGTTATGCATGTTGTAATTCTTACCGTCCTGTATTCTTTACATTGTTCCTAGTTTACTATAACCTGTCTATACTGTTTTGTGGCGATAAAACGCTATCTGTCAAAATTTTCGTTTGTTGATATAATTTTGGACACCAGTGTATTTATAGAAGAGCTGTTGAACAAATATCTCCTCCACCCCATAATCTTAAAAAATAGGAAGAAAACTAAATGTATGATGCTGGAAAGGAGTAAGAAAGAAATGATGATAACGCTACAAGGAGAAATAATTGAAGAAATGGAGTCTTTCAGATATCCCGGGATTATTGCGAGTGGTGATATGAGTTGCAAGAAGGAGGTAAAAACTAGAATAGCAATGGCAAAGGAAGCTTTCAATAGAAAAAAATATTTATTATGCGGAACCTGGATAAAAAGCTGAGGAAAAAAATAGCTAAATGTTTCGTATGAAGTGTATAACTATATGGGGTGGAAACATGGACGCTACGCAAAGAAGATCTAAAAAGGTTGGAAGCTTTCGAGATGTGGTTTTGGAGGAGGATGGAGAAAATAAATTGGAAAGAGAAAGTAAGGAAGGATGAAGTGCGGGAACGAGTAGGAGAGGAAAGTACCCTTATAGAAACAATAAGGAACAGAAAAAGGAACTGGATTGGTCATGTGTTGAGGAATGAGTGCCTGCTTAAAACTGCCCTGGAGGGGATTGTAAACGGAGGGAAAGGAAGAGGTCGACGAAGGAAGAAAATGATTGATGACATCATGATAAATGGGAAATATATAGAGACCAAGAGAATGGCGGAATAAAGGGAAGCTTGGAATACTGTCGCTGCCAATGGACCTGTTGAATAGCAGAAAATCATGGATGATGATTCTTTATCTATGTACCTGATAAGCTAACCGTTTATGACATTATCTTCGTACCAAGACGTCCTATCCAGCTAGATATACTGTCCAGATCCGCATACAGTTATTCAAAGTGCTCTCCAGTTTTAATACTATTATATCTTATCTTTTCCACTGTAGGCAGTGATATTAACACTTTTACCTTGATCCAGTGCGACCTGTTGTGATAGGTTTCTGCAGTTTGGAGGTGGCCACACGTAGCCCTAGGTGCCGACTACCTGTTTGCAGCCACTGTGCGTGCCTCAGGAGTCAACACCGGCCGTCCAGGAGGTATAAGAGGCGCCCTCACAGGAGCACAGGGCACAGTGGACACACACCATGAACTCCGCACTCACAGCTCTACTAGTCGGTAAGACACCTCAACAACACTAACTACTACAGTAAGGCCTAGTGGTCTGCTGCCTCAGTGATTAAAGTGCTTCTCTGGGGTCGGATGATTCTGAAATGTTCTGCACGGTCTTACACTGAATAACTCTTGAAAACCTTTTTTTTCCTCGGTAGAAGTATTATATCCGTCACCAGGTTGTTAGCACTAAACTAATTAATTTTTTATTTAGTAGTGTACAACCTCCCAATGATAAAATACCTGGGTTGGGATTCATTACAAGACAGGAGGTGGGTGTACAAGGCATATATTCGTGATGAAGCATGGAAAGGTTTTGGTTTAAGAATTAAAATTAATGCATGGAAGGGAAAATATGACCATGACCACAAGCTGGCACTCAATTTCAGAGCCAATAGTGTAGGAAGATTCTCTTTTTTAGGTAAGGTTGTCAGGGATTGGAATAAGTTACCATGAGAAATTACGAATTATTTAGCAAAAACATTGAAAGAATTTAAAGTTGAAAATTGTAGAGGGAAAATGTAAGTGGGTGCTTGAAAGGGGAAGATGGCTGCGTAGGTAAATTACAACGGAAGCGTGCGCTCCCTTGAAATTTAATTAAATGTTTATGCTATTTTCATTTATCTCTCTGTCTGTTTACTACATCTTCGCGACTAAACGGCAATACTGATCTTGATACACTTTGGAAATGAAATATTGTGCACCATTAGGAAGGCCACAGGAAACTTTTTCCTGAGTAAAGAACATATTTTCTCACGAAAATTTAAAAAATTAAACGAACGGTGACAGACAGACGGATGTCGTGTGTTAGCCTCTTCCCCGTCACATCATCCCGCCTCCGCGTTTTATGGGACGCCTTTTATAACTTACAAATTTATTTACAATTGTTTGGAGAAAAGTGTTGCAAGAAAAATCTTGGATTGACAACAAGACTAGGGAGAGGTTGTACGGGAGGACCCGCGAAGGCGGTAATGTCTAATGATGATGCTGATGATGAATGTAGCAACAAAATTCCAAGGGTACGGTATAACAGGTAATGCATCTGTATTCATAGGGGGATAACCACCACCGAAGAAAATCCTCTCGCGAGAAGACTAGTGGGCCGGCCTCGGTAGCGCGGGGCTAGCGAGCTGGCTTCGCGTGGCAGAGTTCGCCGGTTCGAGTCCGGCCAAGGGCATGGGTGGTTTTAATTAAGTGTTGTGTCCGTCCTGTGTTGTCCTGTCACTGGTTATCATCAATAATAACACGAGAATAATCTATATACACACTTGACGAATAAAATAAAAATTAGTTGCTGGCTGAATGGCTACAAAAAAAAAAAAAAAAAAAAAAAAAAAAACTAGTGGAGGCAATCACGGACGGAACCATGAGAAGGTGACGAGAATCCTAATGTTGACAGTATGGTAGATAGAAGAGATGTCAGCGTTTCAAGACCAATAGTTGGTCGAATTTTGGTAGAAGACAAGAATAAACAAAGGTTTTTTTCCTATAGCTGAGAATGCTTGGAGGGAGGTGAAAAGAAACTGAGAGGAAAACTGACGGTTGTTGATATCGAGGGAGAAGACTCATATATGAGTTGATGTGTAGGAAGTTATTTGTTTGAAATCACTGGGTGTAACTTATTGTTGTCTTTGTTGTCTTGGAGCACCGCTTGAGGTGCTGACTCCTGTTTTGTGTCCGCAGCGGCCGTGTGCTCGGGAGCGGTGCTGGCGAACCCGCCCCACTTCCATGGAGAGCCCCTGAAGCACCGGGTGGTGACTCACCACGGCCACCCCGCACCCCAGAAGTCTATCGAGGTGCTGGAGCGCGTGGAGGTGGTGGAGCGCGAACAACCCCTGAAGCACCACCCCAGGTACCCTGCACACCACGGCCAGCAGGTCAAGGTGGTGGAGTACCCTCGCCACCACTCTGCCGAGGAGGTCAAGGTGGTGGAACGCGTGGAGCTGGTGGAGCCCCCCAGACACTCTGGTCTGGCGCCGCCCTGCTGCCCGCCCTTCGTCGCCCCCGCCTGCTGCCCTTCGGTGTGCCCCGCCCTTCACCAGCCCATCTGCGCCACAGACTGCAAGGGCCACCGCACCTTCGAGAACCTCTGCCAGATGCACTACTCCAACTGCCACCAGCACACACGTGAGTACCAAACCCAATCTATATTTACCCGTTGCTCTTCCAGATCTATATTTCATTGACGCAGCCCTTACTTCATTGCATCATACTTCTTGTGCATCCTGACATGACTACCGATCTTTCCTTGCATCTTATATCATTTTTCATTCATTTGATATCCATTATCCCTGATTCTGCATCATGTATGCACCTCCTCTATTCTTTCTCTTCCTCTAATCATCTACATCTTCACAAATTTTTCCTATTGCATCGATCCTCTCCACAGTTAGTAACTTCATTCTCGCTCAAACTACCGTGAGTTTCCCTAACAAATATTTTGAGGTCGTTCTTCCAGATCACTCTTTCTTTGGTGAAGTTCCTCCTTCAGTGATCGTTATTTCCTTGGATTTTCCATATATCTTATTCATTTAACGCAAGTTATCCGAGATTCCCGCATTCCCCACGCATCTTCTCTCTTCTATCTTTTGTCCAAATCTTCTACATTCTTCAGCGTTGCCCAGTATACCGCAGTTACTTCTTCATCAACACCATGCACAAGCGGGATAACTGGCGGGAGCTGTCATGAACACAAGCCTCTCCATTTTCCTCGCTCTTTCTTCAAACTCTCTGTAAACAGTTTCATTCAATCTTCGCCTCCCGTCGTCACTCTATCCTACACTCCTTCCAGCGAACTATCCCTCGGTATTCCTCTGGTCCGTTTACCTTCACATCATACCCATTGTCGAGAGATTTTCAAGTTGATTCGAGTCTCTCCAATACTGTCATGTGATTAGGAATGGTACGCTGATGACACCTCGATGAGGGGTGAAACGAGTTCGACAGTAAATGATTAAGTATTCCGACCCCACATGCAGTCATCTTTTAGACGTAACATCTCTGGTCAAATTGTACAGAAAGCGTTTCCACGAAGATGACTCCAGGCTGAGGTTGGAACGTTCGGAGAAGCAGTCAAGTGTTATAGCTCGCAAACCTGTTTCACTAACACATTTGTGATGTTGTTGCAGGGTTCCGCAAGGTGCACGACGGCAAGTGCCAGACTCCTCACGCGCCCTACTACGAGAAGGTCGTCGAGTGGCTGGTCTGAGGCGGACCACGCGGCTGGAAGCCCGAGAACGTCATAGCCTACAAAAAATAAATACCATGAAACCTTTTGGTAATAAATAAGAAGCTATTCCCCAAAAGCATTGATCGAAAATGTGTATGACTTTTATTTCTTCCACCTGTACCTTAACTCCTCAACGGTGGCTACTACAGTAATTACCCATCGCAGTGGTGACAACTTTTGAGCTTTGCTAATTAGAGTGGTTAGTTGGTTGACTTCAACAACCAGGCCAGACCACGAAGAATCAAATGGTGAATAAACATTTCCGCTCTACAGGAAATTGCAGCGTGTTATTGATGAGAAGGCTCATCGCATGACGAACACATTTAAGCTGCTTCTCGTGTAATTCTGAAGTTTAAACACTGTCGATTAATTTCATCAGCCAAATATGATAGCAGCTATTGTTACGAAGAAATCATAACCACCGTCCACAAAACACTTTATTTATTCCGAAACTGCACGCATCAGCAAAACCAATGTTCACTATGCAAATCATCTTTACCACCAAAGATCTTAACACTATATATCGATACCAGCTTATTCCATACCCAAAGGCTATACATAACATGTCTTTTGGAATAACGAATTAATTTACACACATTGATACAGTTACTTATCTTCTATCCATCTATATCTATAAAACGACAACCGGGTATATTTGTCCCAGTAAAACCCCAAAACTACTGCGTAGATTTTGATGGGGTTTTTACCATTTTAAATATTAGAATCTCACCTGACTTGTTTGGTATGTCTTATGCTTCAACGTAACAGAACGCCGGAGCAGTAAATGAAAATCTGATCGCACTGCCTGAAATTTCAAAGAGGAAATACAATTCATACGTCATACATCGTAAAAATAATTGCCACATTATCGCATGTAACGTTTCTTTTCTTAAATTTTTGTTTTCAGTATTTAAACCCCACAGATGGTTGTATCGAATGCGAAGAGAAAATTACAAAAAGTGGAAAATATGTAAATTAATTTTAATAATATAATGAAGAACGTTTTCGATATCTTCTTTGCTTCTTGAAGTTAGTATCTGAGGACGCACTTCTACAACCTCTGTGTTTGGAAGTGAAATTATATTCGCTGTTGATATTAAGTAATGCATATTTGATAGGTTTGAACATGAAAGTGAACTATTTAAAACCTTTAGTGTAGATCCTTCCGAGAAATATGCTGCTTTTTGAATCTACGATCCCTGGTCTAACAGCTACAATCACTGATGTTCGGCAGTGAATTAAAATCGCTGCTAATACGAGTAATGCATACCTGATGGCTTTGAACATGAAAGTGAACTGTTTAAAACCTTTAGTGTAGAGCCTTCCGAGAAATATGCTGCTTTTTGAATCTACGATCCCTGGTCTCACAGCTACAATCACTGATGTACGGCAGTGAATTAAATCGCTGCTAATACTGAGTAATGCATACCTGATGGCTTTGAACATGAAAGTGAACTGTTTAAAACCTTTAGTGTAGAGCCTTCCGAGAAATATGCTGCTTCTTGAATCTACGATCCCTGGTCTCACAGCTACAATCACTGATGTACGGCAGTGAATTAAAATCGCTGCTAATACTGAGTAATGCATACCTGAGGGATTTGAACATGAAAGTGAACTGTTTAAAACCTTTAGTGTAGAGCCTTCCGAGAAATATGCTGCTTCTTGAATCTACGATCCCTGGTCTCACAGCTACAATCACTGATGTACGGCAGTGAATTAAAATCGCTGCTAATACTGAGTAATGCATACCTGATGGCTTTGAACATGAAAGTGAACTATTTAAAACATTTAGTGTAGAGCAGTGTTTCCCAACCTTTTTTGGGTCATGTCCCTCTTTTAAAATTTTTTTGCCTCCCCCCCCCCCCCATACATAATTTTTAATAAAAAATTATTTGTTATTAAAGAAACTCATTAGGATGGTTTTTGAAAGAAAACACTTTGATATTGTCATAAAATACAGTAAGTAAAATTAAAAAACATATAATGAAATACTAAAATTCAAAAGATTTTTAATAAATATTTATTATGGCAATTTAAGAATTTGCTTTTTTGCTATATTTTGTACCTATATCTAGCATTGCATTTAAATAACCCGAAGAGAAAGCGGTAAAGTCGTATCAAGTCAATTTCTAAATTGCCCCCATAAAAAAAACAAATTGCCCCCCTGTGGGGCGTGGGCCCCACGTTGGGAAACACTGGTGTAGTCCCTAACGAGAAATATGCTGCTTTTTGAAACTACGATCTCTGGTCTCACAGCTACAATCATTGATGTTCGGCAGTGAATAAAAATCGCTGTTAATACTGAGTAATGCATACCTGATGGCTTTGAACATGAAACTTAACTGTTTAAAACCTTTAGTGTTGACATAATGGTATTATTGTTGAACGATTGTTTAACGATTCTGTCTTTAACACATTTCCTGAAAAAAAAATTCATTGTTTCTATTGCTGCACGAATCGCTGTGGCTATTATGATGAAACTTGGTACAAATGTTCTTGATAAGATGGCTAAAATTATTGCAGGAAAAAATCAACCCCATCTCTTTTCTGCTACACCGGGGGTTAGCCGTTTAAATACGTATAGAAAAATGGAGCGACTGACATGAAATTTGATTCACAAGTGGAGAAAACTGACCTCTGTTATGAATTTCAATATTTACTGTGAGGGCAAATCAACTTAGATCATACCGGGCAACGCTGGGAACTCTGCTAGTAAGCATATAAAATTAATTTTAGGAAAATAATAATGATTGGTGAGGTGTGAGATTGTCAATAAGTGTACTAACTAAACAGCGACACTAGAAACCGATAAACCACACGCCTGATGTTGCTCGTGATCAAAACCATGTGATTAATCGCTTCATTCCCTTTCCTCGTCACAATCTTTCCCCCTCTTCATGCAGTCCTCCACACGTTCCTACCCTGACCAAAACTGGTCTTACTCTCACATACTTTATTTACGTTACAGAAGAAACGACCTCTGTAGCACGTGTGAAGTAACTACAAAATATATTTTATTAATTGCTTTACAGCTGCAGAACTTATACGTATTGGCTGCAGTTTTCTTACTTACAACTTATGTGAATATTTACTGTTAATTGTTTTATTATTTGCAGTCTGAATCAAAAAAAAATTATTTATATATTTTACTTACGGTTTTACGCCTCGTCGACATTGTGGTAATTAAAGTGAGATGGGACTGGAGACAAGGAACCGGAAGGAATTCAGACTTGGTCTTTTAATGGAAGCATCCCGGCATTCGCCTGGAGTGATTTGGGAAAACCATGGAAAACCCAAATCTGGGTGCCCGGACGGGGATTCGAACCCGCTTCCTCCCGAATGCGAGGCCAGAACGCTAACCACTCACCCACCACGCTTGGTCCGACCATGTCAGCTGCAAGTGTGTTCTTTTGTTTCTTCAAGAGTATATGAAGTATACCATCGTCATTCTCGTTCTACTTCTCAGTATGAACAACAGAAGACAGAGTCGACACTTGATTAAAACCACCCGTGCCCGCGGGTGCAGCCAGCTCGTTGGTCCCTACGCTGCTAGGGCCGGCTCGCATACCCTTAATGCCTTCCCTACGAATCGTAACTTGCGCTCTGTCTTATGCCTGAAATGGTTCAACTCTTGCTTTTCATACACTACTGCCAACTCTAAGCTCAACATCCTTTCAGCGTCGGCACCTACGTATGACCACACTGTTCACTCCTATCTTCTGAACTCTTTATCCAGACGCACGGGTGATACGATACTCTATGTCCGAACAAGTGTATACAGGCTGTCCAGGAATAAAAGGATAATCCTGAAACTGTAGATATATCACATCATTTCTCACTATATGAAAAAAATTAATTTAGTAAAAGTCTCACCATTTTCGAGATATTGAATTTTTTAAATATTTTCCAAACACGTGACTTTGCTTAGTTTATTCCAAGTGACTTCTGCAAATTAAGACTTTTTAACCGTGGTTTTTTTAAATTTACTCAAGGCTGTTTGAGCCATCTAAAACAATGTTTTTTATTTATGTTAAAGGGTTAAAAAACTATTTTAAAAAAAGTGTATACATTATACAAACGGCTGACTTTGACAGCCTGTGTTTTAAAGAAATGTACCAAGTGGTAACTGCAGTTCGACAGACTTCTATTTTGATAAAGTCGAAAATACCAACCATTGTAATTTAGAACAACCATAAAAACATAATTTCAAAAGGAATGTTAGACAATTATACCATTTTAAAATTGGCATTAACGAAGCAACTTTAAATGTAATTGGCACATTTTTTTTTTTTCCACTACAGGCTGGCAAAGTCATCCGTTTGAATAAATTTGTACACACTTTTTACATAAGGTTTTTTTTAACGTTTTAAGAAAAAATATTGTTTTAGATGATTCAAACTTCCTTGAGTAAATTTAAAAAAAAAAAAAAACAGGGTTCTAAAAGTCTTAATTTGTAGAAATGGCATGGAATAAAAAACATTTAAAAAATTAATACCTCCAAAATGGTGAGAGTTTTACTAAAATAAAATGTTGTCATACAGCATGAAATGATGAGACCTATCTGCAGGATTATCCTTTCATTTTTGGACACCCTGTATATAATTTCATTAATTTATTGGTAGTAAGAATGAGTACGAAAAATTTAATAACTCATTATCAAAGGCAAAAATAATATAAGCAGACTAGTAATAATTTATAAAGGCATATAAACTATAATTATTCCATAAAAGTGACCCCGCGCCTATACCAGTGCTGCTCACAATAAGTCTTGGACTTCGCTACATTCAGCAGTGAAAAACATTGCGACTGAAAGAAGACTTGTGCCAGGAAAAAAAAAAAAAAAAAAAAGAATTATCGGGCAACTTATTTTTATTTATCACCGTGTCGATTCCAGACAGAAACATAAACTAAGCTGTCACTAACGTAACTTGACCTATTACTTCGTACTGTACAGTTTCGTGGAAATGATTTTTAATTCAATTTTATTTAATTTAATTGAAATAGAACGCACGCTCCGGTGGCAATTTCCCTACACACTCACTTTTTCCCATTCCCGTACCCACCTACCTATGCACTCTAAAAAAATTTAACTAATTAATTCACGTAGATCACCAAGTGAAGTACGACCAGGATTAAATTCACCTGCCCATTTCTACACTGTTGACAATCAAAGAACAAAATCCTTGTAAATCATTACCAATATTGGATGAATTTCCCTGTTAGCGATGAACTGTTCGAAACGAAACATTTTATCCATTTTAAGCAGTCGCACATAGTAAATCCACTTTAAAAAGCAGCAAGAAACCTACTTCAATCATCAAGTTGAAATTTGCTCATTACAAAAGAATCAAAACGGTAGAGGACAGTAAACAGTTGCAGCGTGATCTGGATAGGATATCTAGTTGGGTGGGTAAACATGGGATGAAGATAAATGCAAAGAAGAGTCAGCTTATTAGATAAAGAGATAAAAAACTAAAGGTTAATTATGAATATAAGGTGGGGAAAGAATTGCTTGTTGAAAACTTGAAATGTAAATATCTTGACACTACATTTGATAACAAGCTTAACTGGGCAGAACACATTGGACAGGTGGTAGGAACAGGTTTCAAAATTCTGCACTTGTTGAAGAGAGTGATGAGAGGATGTACGAGAGAAGTAAAGGAATTAGGTTACAAAACTTTGGTCACACCGTTGCTTGAATATGGTAGTGTAGTATGGGACACACATTTTGAGTATCAAATACAGGAGTTGGAGAGAGTGGAAGAAAGGGCTGGTAGATTTGTTTCTGGAAATTTTCGCAGAATGCAATCAGTAACAGATATGATAAAAGAGCTGGAATGGGACTCATTGAAAGACAGGAGGAGGGTGAAGAGGATCATGGGAGTGTACAAGGAGTATTTTGGTGATGAGGCATCGAAAGATATTGGTGTACTCGCATTAAGAGCAACGCATGGAAGGGAAAAGATGACCATGATCACTCAATTTCAGGCACAAGGGTGTGGGAAGATTCTCTTTTTGAATTGAGTGTCAGGAAATCGAATAAGTTACCAAGGGAAATGACGAATAATTTACCAAAAACGTTGAAAGTATTAAAAGTTAAAATTTGTAGAGGGAAAATGTAGGTTGGTGCAGGAAATTGGGAAGATGGGTGTGTAGGGAAATTGCCATCGGAGGGTGTGCTCCATTGGAATTTTATTAAATATTATTATTATTATTATTATTGCAGCGCGTGTACCAATATCAGAAAAGATCATATACTGACAGCAATACCATCCCTGCGGCGAGTCGAGAACTTTTCACCTTGCCCTCCTACAATGGTTTGTAACTGCACAGCTTCTGGACACAGTGATATCTCCGAGAGGAAGTTATTGGTCACAAATCCTGAACAGATGGAAACCGGAAATGAAGGATTTCAGAGCTAGTTTTACAGGATATTTATTTTCTATTCTTATGGCTTTACGCCTCGTCGACGTCGAAGTCATTAGAGGCGGGATGGGACAGGTTACAAGGAACGGGAAGGAATTCGATATGGCCTTTCGAAGGAGGCATCCCGGCATTCGCCTGGAGTGATTTGGGGAAACCATGGAGAAACCTAAATCTGGATGGCGGGACGAGGATTCGAACACGCGTCCTCCTGAATGCGAGGCCAGAGCGTTAACCACTCACCCACCACGCTCGGTACATTAGTTCGTGGTCAATGAGTTTGTGGTTATGGTCATCTCTTCCATTCAATGTGCTACTAATAATTCTTCCACCAACGTCCAACTAAGCCTCATAACCAATATACACATTATACACTCAGCGCCCTCTCCAACCGGCTCCTGTATTCCAGTGACTGGAAACCGAGCTGCTTTATCGTACCAGTTACTAAGTGTGTTCCGCTGTAATTGCAACAAACAAATCTAACTATCCTCCTTTGCAACTCCCTCCCCCCCCCCCCGACTCCTGTATTTAATACACATAATGTAAGTTACACGACCAAGGATTTGTAATCCAGTTTCCTCAATTTATGATATACTCCCTCACCACCTTTTCCAATAAACCGAGGGTGGGGGGTGAGCGGTAACGCTTTTGCCCCGCATCAGGGAGGAAGTGGTTTTCGAATCCCCGTCCGGGCAACCAAATTTTTGCTTTCCATGGTTTCCATCATCACTTCAGGTGAATGCCGGGATGGTTCGTTCAGTAGGCCATTGCTCAATTATTTCCTGTTCGTTACAGCCTCTGATGACGTCGACCTCGATGGTATGGAAAGCCATAAGCTCTGTAATAGGTGAAGGATTTAGAAGTTTCTTCCTTACACCTGCCCAAAGTTGCATACCCAATTCAGTTTGCTAAGAAAAGTCATACCAAGATATTTATACTGGAGGTCTTGAAGAAATATTTCCTCCACCCTATAATCTTAAAAAAAAAATTATATTATTTATTTATGTACCTGATAATCTAACTATATATGACATTATCTACGTACCAAGGCATCCTATCCAGCTAGATAATCTGTCCAGATCCACATAGCTGTTCACAGTGCTTTCCCGTTCTAATCCTATCATATCTTATCTTTTCCACTGTAGGCAGTGATATTACACTTTCACCTTGATCCAGTGCGACCTGTTGTGATAGATTTCGGCAGTGTGACCCTGGCCACACGTAGCACTGGGAACGCACTACCTGTTTGCAGCCACTGTGCGTGCCTCGGGAGTCAACACCGGCCGTCCAGGAGGTATAAGAGGCGCCCTCACAGGAGCACAGGGCACAGTGGACACACACCATGAACTCCGCACTCGCAGCTCTACTAGTCGGTAAGACAACTCAACACCACTAACAACTACAGTAGGAGTTAGTGGTCTGTTGGCTCATTGACTCAAGTGTTTCTCTGGGGTCGGATGATTCTGAAATGATTTGCACGGTCTTAAACTGAATAACTCATGATAAACTTTGTTTTACTCAGTAAAAGTGCTAAATCAGTCACCAGGTTGTTAAAACTAAACTAATTAATTTTTTATTGAATACTGTACAACCACCCACGGAACTTTATACTATTTTTAGTTAGCTCCACCCGCAGATACTAGCTGGTAGCTTGGGCTGAAATTCGAGACATCACCACCGTAAATGCAACAGAAGCGCAGGGTTTCGACTTGCACTCACGTGACCCACAAGTGAATTTCTACGTTATTCTTTCAAACTGAGAACAAGTGTGGAAACCAAAGTGATTTCGTACAGCAGACGGTTTAGAAAAGATGATCGAAAAATTATATACATTCACATTTAGAATAGTTAAAGTTAGTTCGCCATGTGTCGATACCACATAAGTGACTTGATTACACATGAACCCACGTTCCCCCGAATAGCAGCTCACAGCGTTATTGCTCTCACACAAGACAGGGTAAACGAGAAGAAATAAATTCTTGCTGTGGTTAAATGTTTATTTATTTCAGAGAGAAAGAAAAGGGAAATTCATGTTGTTTCTCCGTTTGTTTGTTACGTTTTCACGACTAAATGACTAAACCTACCTTGATGAAATTTAGAGTATATTGTGATGATATTTTAAAAACCAACCGAACTGTGACAGACAGACGGATATCGTGTGTAAGTCTCTGTACTGTTATATCAGTCTCTCAGGCATTCTATCTCTCGCAGTCAGTAAGGGTTCAGTGGCAGAACAGTAAGGTGATGGCTTATCCGTCATATTATCCGGACTCTCTGTTTATTGGATCACCTTTTAACGTATCTTATCGCTTTATATTCAATTCTAGCAAACAAATTCTAAGATCACGCGTACGATATCGCGGGAAACGCATCTGGATTCAAACTTGGGATAAACATAGTTGAAGTAAATCAAGTCGCGAGAAGTAAAGGCAATCACTCACGAAACGTGGGGCAGGGCAAATAGTTGACTGATAAGAGTCGTAGAGTTGACAGTTTGAAAGACTGAAGAGAAAACGGCATTCCAAGACCAACAGCAGATCGCATTCTGACAGAGCAGTTGGAACCAAAAAAGGTTTCCACCCGACAACTGCCAATGCTTTTAGTGGAGACGAAAAAACATTGAGAGGGAATATGTCACTTGTTGATATCGTTGGAGGATACTCATATTTGTGTTGATGTTCAGTAACTTATATGTTTAATATCACTACTGTTGTCATGGAGCACCAATTTGACTTCTGTTTGTGTTCGCAGCGGTGGTGTGCTCAGGAGCGGTGCTGGCCAACCCGCCCCACTTCCATGGAGAGCCCCTGAAGCACCGGGTGGTGACTCACCACGGCCACCCCCAGCACCACCCCCAGAAGTCTATCGAGGTGCTGGAGCGCGTGGAGGTGGTGGAACGCGAACAACCCCTGAAGCACCACCCCAGGTACCCTGCCCACCACGGCCAGCAGGTCAAGGTGGTGGAGTACCCAAGACACCACTCTGCCGAGCAGGAAGTCAAGGTGGTTGAGCGCGTGGAGGTGTTGGAACGCGAGCAGCCGCTGCCTCTGCCACCCAAACCATCCCACTTGGCGCCCCCCTGTTGCCCGCCCTTCGTCGCCCCCGCCTGCTGCCCTTCGGTGTGCCCCGCCCTTCACCAGCCCATCTGCGCCACTGACTGCAAGGGCCACCGCACCTTCGAGAACATCTGCCAGATGCACTACTCCAACTGCCACCAGCACACACGTGAGTACCACCCAAACTATAACCACCTGTCACTCTAACAAATCCATATTTCTCTAGTGCAATCCCTCCCTTTGACTCCTACCTCTTATGCTCGCTGACCTTGGCTACCGACCTTTCATTGGACCCTCCAGCACTTATTCGCCCATTCATCTTGTCTACATTATCCACGATTCCTTATCGTCCATATGCCTGTTCTCTTCTATCAAGTCATTTAGATCGAAACGAATTTCTCCTGTTATTGTACATCTATCACCTCTACATCAATGTTTACCACTATACCGCAGTACAGCCAAACTATAATTAGACATGATTCTTCGATATCAATAAATATTTGGTTCGGTTCCTCCAACATTGCAGTTGACACTTGTTCTCCCTGACAATGGCTACCAATTTTTTTTTGGAGCGTCCAGCATTTGTCATTCATTTGATTTCTATCATTCCACATAGTCCATATGTCTTCTCTCTTCTATCTTTTTTCAACGTCACCTACATCATCACGAATTTCGATCACCTGTACGTCGTTCTTGCCCAGTATACCGCAGTTTCTTTCTCATCATAATCCTCCGAAGTTCACAGTCACTGACCGCGTCTGCTTTGAACACAGCCTTCTCCATTTCTATGGTGTAGTTCGTCTTTCATTGCAGCTTACTTCTTATCCGTCATGTCGGCGCCTACCGATCTTTGATTGGAGCTCCCAACATTTTTCGTTCATTATTTTTTTTTTTTTGCTGTCATCAATCTTTCGACTGGCTTGATGCAATCCTCCATCCCTTAATACCTATGTTGTGCTCTTCATCTCTACATTTCCCTTACAACCCACGTCCTTAATTATCTGCTTCATATATTCTAATCTCTGTCTTCCTCTACAGTTCTTACCTTCGACTGTTCCCTCCACCAGCAAATTAACCAATCCACCATGTCTCGAAATATGACCTACCAGCCTGTCTCTTCTTTCTGTAAGCTTCTTCCGCAAACATCTTTCCTCACCCATTATTTCCAAAACTCGTTCATTTCGTACTTTGTCTGTCCACTTAATTTTCAGCATTCTTCTGTAGCACCACATTTCAAATGCTACAATTTTCTTTATTTCCGGTATTCCTAAAGTCCACGTTTCGCTACCGTAAAGTGCTGTGCTCCACACATAGAATTTTAAAAAGTTCTTTCTATTTCCTAGATCAATATTTGAAATTTAAAGATTTCTCTTTTTCATGAAGGCTCTTTTTGCTAGTGCTATTCTACTTTTAACATCATTCCTGTTTCGGCCATCGGTTGTAATTTTGCTTCCCAAGTAACAGTATTCACTTACTTCTCCTATTGCATGCGATCCTATTTTTATATTTAATCTACTAGTATTGTTATCATTTCTGCTACATTTCATATCGTCTGTTTTATCGAGGATTCTGTATTTTCCATATGCCTTCTCCCTTCTATCTATTGTTCAGGTCATCTACATCGTCACAAATTTGTTCTGTTACATTGATCACATCTGCTTTTAATAACTTCATTGTTGTTCAATATACCGCAGTTGCATGTTCATTACTCCGCGCCAATGGCCGGTTCTGCTATGAACACAATCCTCTTCATTCTCTCTCTCCGTCCATCTCTTCAGCACCCACTCCTATACGCCCTCCATTCGTATTCCTCTGGGCCATTTATCGAGCTCCATACGCTTTGCGGAAAGGCTTCTGAGTCAACTGACGTCTTTGAGATACTATCATGTGTACTTCACCACGTCCCCTACCTTCATGTAACATTTCTGATACATAAAATTTCTTCAATATTTAGACTATTTTATCACTATCTTCAAATTTTTTAAGTTTAGTTCTTTTGCTGCTAATAACAAGTCTGGCATGAAATTTCTTTCAAGCCATTTCAGATTCGACAGATGTATCGTACGAACAAAGATTTTTAACGCCCAAGAAGCTCTAAACGATAACCCTGAATTCTCATCCTCAAATCCCAAATTCTAGTTTACTTTAAAATACTCGTTATCTCCACAATTATTGAAATGTGATAATAGCCTTGTCTGGCTAAGTGAAGTAACCTTGTACAGGGTTATAAGTTAATACACTCATTAATTTCAGATCCCATTTTTTAATTTCTGATACAATGATCTATAATTCTTCAGCACCTGCAGTGTTCGTGTTGTAAACTTCACCTTTTACAAATAAAAAAATGCTGATCGTAAAGACGATGAGTGCTGGTTTCCCCAAATCACTCCAGGCGAATGCCGGGATGCTTCCTTCAAAAGGCCATGGCCGAATTCCTTCCCATTCCTTGCCCCCATCCTTTCCCGTCTCTAAAGACCACGTTGTTAAAAAGGGACGTTAAACTGATACCAAAAAAAAAACGATGAGTGCATTGTTAATAAATTAGGCCATTGTAACTTTTTAAAATAAATCTTTGTATTATGGGATTCGCCTCTCTTTGAGGTATTATGTATGAGCTGTGAATTATTTGCATTGCTATAGCAAGTCATTTGCGATTTTCTCACAAAATAATTCTTCGCTGATGATACCTCGATACTACGTGAAACGCGTTCTACAATTCCCTGTTAAATCCTTCACCCTAATCATCGGTCATCTTGAGAGAAACGTCACCAATTGATTCTTTGGTCAGACTGAATTTAAGGCTTTCCCCATGGTAAGATTAAACGTTGGAGAAACAGGCAAGTGAAGCAATGTAGAAGTTCCCAAACCAGTTTGACTAACACAGATGTGATGTTGTTGCAGGGTTCCGCAAGGTGCACGACGGCAAGTGCCTGACTCCGCACGCTCCCTACTACGAGAAGGTCGTCGAGTGGCTGGCCTGAGGACGGCGCAGACGGATGTCGAAACGTCCCATCAACTCCAGACGATTAGAAGCCCGAGAATGTTGTATTAGTGAAAAACAACACCATGAATTCTTTCGGTCATAAATAAAGAAGCTGTCTGCCCAAAGCATTAACCGAAAACACTGTGTGTGGCTTTTATTACTCCCAACAACTCCTCAATTCCCCGCCTGAACTTTTTTTTACTTATGGCTTTACTCCTCGTCGACGTCGAGGTCATTAGAGGCGGAATGGGACTGGGGAACGGAAAGGAATTCGGCCATGGCCTTTTGAAGGAAGCATTCTGGCATTCGCCTGGAGTGACTTGGGGAAATCATAGAAAACCCAATTCTGGATGCCCGGACGGGGATTCGACAGGCGTCCTCCGTATGCGAGGCCAGAGCGTTAACCACTCACCCACCGCGGTCGGTAATTGACTGAAAACCAACACAAAACACTGGCTACATCTTACAAAACAATTCAGAAACACTTTTGGACACGTTAAATATGCTTATGAAACAAAACAACATACAGGTGACTATTATGCAAATGGAACTGTTCACATTATACCCTGTTCTCACCACAACACCCCCCCCTTCCTACCCCTCCGAGTTGACCGCTGTGTCCATGTGGCCGAGTAGCAAGTGTCCCCTCCTCATGCAGGGATACGGGCAGCGGAGTGGGGATAAAGCAGACTCACCTTCAGTCGCCTCTACTAACTCAACGGGAAACATCTACCTTCGTCACCAATGTATGACTACCTAATACCAAGCGCTCCCTTTACCCGCCTCCTGTCTTCCGAACACCTCATCCAAGCTCCTTTACCATATGGGGGACTGAGTATCTTCGACAGTAATTCATACGGACAAATCAAGCAGCGTCCCCTTTCCTCGCTTCCTTCTACAGTATCAAATATATATATATATATATATATCTGGTAGAAATTTATTTGTCAAGTGAAACAGGTACACAAGAAAACACTTGCTACGTCTTTACACTTTTCGATACCTTAAAGACACTTATTACACAAATTCTTAATAATTTACAACGCAAAACAAAATGTAATTCATATTATAATTCACATGTAAATGACATTAAAAAAATATTTCCAGTGATACTTCGCCCATTTACGGGTTGAATTTAGAAAAATTCATTTCCTAATTAATGATGCTAACAAAGGGGAGAACTTAAAATTATACCTCATGTCTCGATTTTGGTTAAGTTTGGTGGAAAAATATGACTCGCCAAAAAAAAAAAAAAAAAAAAAAAAAAAAAAAAAAAGCCGCCTAGAAATAATATACCTTATACCTGATAGCAGGGGATAAAGTACTTGGCAGAAGAGTGAAAAGGGTAGTAGAAGACATAGTAGGAGAAGATCAGTTTGGGTTTAGGAAAAACCGCGGTACAACGGTAGCAATTCTGGCTAAGATTAATACTTCAGGGATGGATTAAGAGAAACAAAGATGCTTTTATTACGTTTGTTGATTTAGAAAAACCTTTTGATAACGTTAGGTAGGACAAGATGATCAAAATTTAAAATAAGTTAGGTCTAAAATATCGAGACAGAAGAATACTTTCCAAACTATATTAGAATGAAGTGGCTATAATAGAAGTAGAGAAACACGGGAGACATGTATCGCTTCAAAAGAGTTTGAGACAATGTTGTACTCTATCCTATCTCCATTTATATTCGATCTGTATGTAAAAGAAAAATTTGAATGTGACTTAAGTGTTCAAGGAAAACTTTATTTCTAAGGTTTCTACAAAATAATTGGCAGTAGTTTGTGTAAATGTAGTTAACATAATTAAAATTCGTACTATTCTGTGAGAGTACCTCTTCTGGTGTATACATCTATTTTGTTACGCAATTGTTTATCTGTAAATTGACAACATTTCACATCCCACAGAGCCAGTCTCTCATATTGGGATCTATGGAACGTGATTGTATTGTATCGTATACGGTAACTTCTAAGTACAGAATTTAATACATAAAATATCTAATGGAATATAAGCTCATTTAACAGGAAAAATCGAAATGATATCACTGTATGCAGTTTCATTTAAAATCCGTATGTTAGTTTTTGGGTGATGCGTGGACAGTCAAAAACTAAAAGAAAAATACGATTTTACCCTACGGTATGTATCATTGGGAATTATGTTATTAATCTGAATAAGAAGTACGCTCCGTTACAACCGGTGATTATGTGGGTGTTCGTAAAAATCCGTCCTTCAGTTTTTGCACGAGGCGCGGACAGATCAAAATTGAAAATATTTTCGGTTTTGGCACCGCTAATGTACTTTGAAATTACTTTTCTTGAAACAGCATAGACACAACTGTTCTTAAGTTTTACTGTGTAGTACAGAATTGTAATTAATTATCTTCATTTAAGGTAGTGTTCATGACATTTTTTTAAAATAAATTTTAAGTACCAACTGTTGTTAAATTTTATTGTGTAGCATGAATTTGTAGTTAATTACCTAAATTTCAGGAAAATGCTCCACAACATCCAGAGATTAGATTAAGCGCTTTTGCTGCTGACGGAATTTGCTGCAGAATCAGCAGCT
>CM061914.1:179518741-179557020 GCA_031002005.1 Vandiemenella viatica | reverse complement strand
GGAAGATTCCGAAAATAGTGATTTTTTTATCGTCCATATTAAACTACTTCTCATCCGGTAAGGAAAACGAATTATTTTATCTCATTTTAGATTTAATATGATGTAACATACTAAGAAATCAGTCAAAATGATAGCGTAGAAATAGCGGGATGCAGACCCCCAAACCGGCAGGTGCGATCAGTTCTTCCCTTGGAGCCGCCTAAGGGGCCATATGAGCATTCCGAAGATAGAAAGAAAGAATACAAAACCTTGTTTCCTTCATGCGGTCATTACGGCCCAAATATGTAAGAAGTATTTCCCTGCAGTCAGCAGGGTCGCGTCTTAGTGAGTATTATTATTTCAAAGCGAATCGTGTGCTAGTTGGTTGTCATAACATCTGCAGCGACAGAGTGCGTGCCATACCCGAGAATCGCCTTCCCCGTGATGGTGAGGGTGAAACCCGTTTAGGCATACTCTTCCGAAAGACACCATCAACAGTGTCGCATGCGATCCATTCGAACTACGAATAGGTTCGCGATTTAACCTAGGACTTTGCTTCACGATCTGCTGGTTAGGAATCGTGCGGGTATATTTTTTTTGCAAACTAAACACCACGTAGTGCTTGAGTTCGTCTTTACTGAAGCATCCTGTAATGCTAATCAATTCCTGGATCAGGACGTTCCATTCGTAGTATGTTAAAACAATTTTATTGTGTCCCACTTTTTCCAGAACAACAACAGGTTCAAACTCGTGTTTGACGATAACCCTATCGTCAAACGTTTCGTATCACCAGCGTTGAGTTGGTAGACAGAGGAGAACAACATCACAAGACGAGACATGGCTGCAAACTGACGCCGGGTGGAGTTGCAGCACACGTGCACGGCGACTTGAGCGCACACCTGCGCGCCAGATGTACGTGGCGGCGCTTGGCGTGGGAAGACTGCGTCCCCGATGATAAATGTGGCGCAGCTGGGAGGGGTCGCGACTGAGTAATGGCTTCCGGCTGCCGCGCCGCGAGGGGAACGCTTGGCGTGGGAAGATTGCGTCCCCGATGATAAATGTGGCGCAGCTGTGCCGGATGTACGCGGTGGGCGCTTGGCGTGGGAAAACGGCGCCCTCCGATAATTAATGGCTTCCGGGTGTGGCGCAGCTGTACGCGGCGGCGTGGGAGCCTTTGATAGCGTGGGAAGCGCTTTGCGTGATAACGCAGTGCGTCCCCCGATGATAAATGTGACGCAGCTGTGCGCGGCGGCGTGGGAGCCTTTGATAGCGTGGGAAGCGCTTTGCGTCCCCGATAATTAATGGCTTCCAGCTGCGCGCGGCGGCGCGGCGGCCGGCTGCAAGGGAAGCGCTGAGTAATGGCCTTGTTGACAGGTGTTGACATGACTAATGGCTTCCGCCTGCGAGGTCTGGCGAACACCTGCGCGACGTGGGGGGTCTGGCGAACACCTGCGCGACGTGGGTGGTCCTGAGCTCACACATATGCCCATAAGGAATACATGGGGTGTTTTGGTCCGGGGTTCTGGCTCACACATACGTAAGGGCACTACTTACGCTTTCCCTCCAACTATATATACCTGTCATGAATCGGGCGGCTCTTCTTTGGACCATCTCTAATGTCTCCATTAATCCCTTTTGATGGGGACCCCATACAGAGCAACAATATTCTAAGTGAGGCCGCACTAGTGACTTGTATGCAATCGATTTAACGTCCGGAGTGCATTGTTTTAAATTACGACCTAGAAATCGAAGCATACGATTTGCTTTCCCAATTCTCGATATGTTCATTCCATGACAAATTATTACGAATTGTTACCCCTAGGTATTTAGCGGAATCTACCGGTCTAAGGACAGTGCCATTAATAGTATATTCAAGCTAAATGGTGTCACCTTTTTACTTACATGCATGACTTGGCACTTTTTATCGTTTAACTCCAACTGCCAATCTTTACACCACGCAATTATTTTCATAATATCGTCTTGTAACAAAGCGCAGTGTGATTTCACGATAAATAATAGCATCATCTGCAAATAATCTTTTCATCCCCCTTATTATGTCGCACAAATCATTAATGTATATGAGAAACAACAGAGGCGCTATCACGCTTCCCTGAGGAACCCCGGACCTCACTTCAGTAAGTGATGAACGCTCACCGTCGAGAACTACACACTGTGTTCTGCCTTCCAGAAAGTCTCCGAATTTTTATACGCAATCTACGGTTTTAGCGGCCATCTGTGGTTATTCAAAGCCAAGTGGCTGGTAGAACTGTCTTAAATTATCAACATCTTTTACAAACTTTTGAATGTTTCCTTATTTTTCACATCAGTCTTAGTGTGAGATTACTTCTCTTGTGATTTCCCCAGTCTTGCTGTCTATATTCTGCTAGTCAGTGGTGGAGACGCTATATATAGTGATGTTGTGATCTTCGTCTGGTACGCGCAGGATGTTTGGTCTGCGAGACCCAGGGAACATCTTCCCCGTCGCGGCGGCAGGTTGTAAGGGAACACTGTGGATTGTTGCAACAAAATCGACTCTGGTGTCCTGCCGGATGTTGTTGTATAAACACGACGTTTCGACATCTGACTCTGCTGGCATCATCAGGTATCTTGTAGCTGTCGCAATCTGACTGTCACCGCCTCGACTGGCTTAGCCACCCATCGAACCTCATTTATACCTTCAACCGGAAGGCCCGCTCGCTCTGATTCCAATCAGGATTTTGTTGTATCAACACGCCAGGAAGTCTCCACTCATGCACTGTGGATTGTTATTTTTATCTGGATTCAGTGTTTTGTTGAACCAATGACAACAATAGTCCAAGATCATGCTGCATGAATTGTACGTCCATATGTTAGGGAGCGTGCATAAACCACGTAGCTCCATTTTGGTCTCCTGTGAACTCCCCTCCCCCCCACGTAGCCCTATGTGGCTTTTCCTTCTAACCCCTTCTTCCCCCCCCCCCACGTAGCACGTAGCTTTTCCCCTATTGATTTCAGAAGACATTTTGTACTGTATTCCCTTGTCAAATTATTACATACGGAGATAATTAACTGAGGTAAATAAATATTCACATGCTGTTGTGTGTTCTGTTCCTCTTTTTAACTGCGAAAAATGATATGAAAGGAAAGCTACGTGGCCTGGCTCGGAAACCCCCCTCCCCTCACGTAGCCCAGCGTAACCTTCCAGCCAACCCGCCCCCCACCCTGGACGGAGCCACGTAGTTTGTGCACGCTCCCTTATTTGACTGAAATGCACTTTTTATGTATTTTATTACGATTCTGCCGGGTTCACTTGTTTTTTGAATAAATTATAATTCATTTCATAGAGAAACATGTAAAGAACTGAAAAAGTTTGGGTTGCCTATGTAAAAGTGGCCGCAAGTATTGGTCTGTCAGACATTGCGGTGAGCTAGCTTTACCTGCTGTGTGTGTGTGTGTGTGTGTGTGTGTGTGTTAGTTTCAGCCAATTAGGACCTCGTTAAGCCTCCGTCTGGCCTGAGTTTCCTTTGAATATGTACACATCCGTGTAACAACTCAGGTTGTTATCCTAGGGAGCACCTACAGTTTAACGTGCAATCCTAACCACGGAACCGCTATGGCGTACTCTACGCGTCCATTAATGGCGTGAGGTTTTTTTAAGGAATTCCGGCCCCCTTTTCTTGTGAAACTTCGCAAGATTTCGTTGGATCCCCCTGTAAGATGACGTGAGATTTTGACGGGGAACCCCGCCCCCCCCCCCTTCCAATTGACCTCGCAACTTTTTGAGACCCTTTTTTTAGGACTCATGCACCGAAGGGCGGTTAAACCCCCCCCCCCCCCTCTAAGGTCGGTTTTTAGACCAAAATACCCCCCTAAAATAGACTTGCCCGTCATTTGTAGAACTTTTTTTTAGGTCTACAGTTCTACAAGAATTTCTAAACCTCACGTGAGATTTCCATTGACCCCCCCCCCTCCCCCTCGGTGAGGTTGGTTTCGTGAGACCCCCCCCCGCCCCTATTTCACCTCACGTCTTTAGTGGACGCGCCCCTACACAGCAAGCTGTGCCAGAGGGGAAGGTCGGGTCAATAACTTATAAAAATTCTCGCCGAGACAGGGACTCGAACGGGAGACATTTCGATCCCCAGTTAGACATTTTACTCAATGAACCACCATGCAATGTTATATGGATTAAATGGGAACATCGGAAAAAAGTAAAATATATACACTTAAGAAATATAACAAAAGAATGTAATGCCAAGGTAGCGAATGAGTCTACAGTGAATTCCTGTGCCCAATAGCTCAGGGAGAATCATGCGCGTTAGCCCACACGGCGAGGGAGCGGCCGGAAGTTGTTCCCGTCCTCCCTCCTGTTGTTTGTCTCCGCTCCCCGCGTGGAGACAGGAAACACAGTGTTATCTCTGGCGCTATCTTAATTACCATCTCGAGTCACGGCCAGCGCTACAGGTAAAGCCGCCACCTCCGCATACCAATCATACCAGGACGCTATGCATACAGGCATAGCTTCCGAAAGCGAGATGCACGTCAGCTCCAATCACCCACAGCATAATATTCAACTGGACTGGCGTATTACTGCAGTTCTTATACAAATTGACTGTGTTGGTTCGTTTCCGAGTATTGCCACGGCCTTGCACATTCATCGACAATGTTCCGCCGTCTTCTAAATGTCACCGTTTGGCACGCAACCCAGAAGTTCATTTAAGTGTTAACGCCGAGCTTGGGGGGGTGAGCAGTTAACGCTCAGACCTCGCAATCGGGACGCCGTGGGTTCGAATCCCCGTCCGGGCATCCAGATTTGCGATTTCCACGGTTTCCTCAAATCACTCCAGGCAAATGCCGGGATGCTTCCTTCAAAGGCCATGGCCGAAACCCTTTTCGTTCCTTTTCCCCAGTCCCATCCCGCTTCTAATGACCCCGACGTCGACGAGGAATAAAACCATAAGTAAAAAAAAAATAGTGTTCAGGGTAGGTCTATGAGTCTAACGATTGTTATTATAGACTCAATTTATAGGTATAGTGGATTCTCGGTAAGTCGGAAATCTCTACAACTCGAAAGAAACCTTTGTTCCCCTCCCCTTCAAGCCCCAAAACCTCCTTTACTCGAAATCTGAGACCTCGATAAGTCGGAATGATCAGTATCTCCCTATATATTTTCCCTATATAACTCGAAAAAAATATATTTGACCTCTATATCCCGAATATGTAAATGTTTGATGCTACTACCTCCACCACTCGATGATTTTGAATTAATAACCTCTATAACTCGAAGAAGAAATAACCAGAAATACTTTCTTAGAAGTAATTTTTACGAGTGTGCAATAAATAATTTTCCTTGCAATTTCTTTCGAAGAAAACATAACCGATTTTACGAAAAAAAGTTTTTTACCAGGTGTCGCAGTGTTTTATTTTGGGTATTTCTTGTAATGTGTTGTGGCTTTCATCAGGGCCAGCGCTAGGAATTTCGAGCCCGGGGTAATTTTTTTTTATTTTTTTTTTTTAGCTCTACAAACTAGCCAGGCGACAATGGGCGGATTCTTGGCTTCGAGGCCTGGGGGCCCCTGCAGCCGGTGATCGGGGCCCCCCATCAGCCGCCTTACCCCCCCCCCCCCCAAAGCCGGCCCTGGCTTTCATTTGAGCTCTACCGAAGCAAATCTCTAAATTCGCAGGATCAGTTCAGTTCTACAGACAAATCTTAATTTGTAGGAATGGCTTGGAATAAACTAGATCAAGTCACATATCTCTCTAAAAAAAAAAAAAAATTAAAAAAAAAAATCAATACTCGAAAATGGTGATACTTTTACCAAAATAAAATTTTGTTATATAATAGGACATCTATCTCCGGTTGCAGGATTATTCGTTCACCCGTGTACACGCTATATATATAATTGTAATGATACACATGTAAAAACATATTTACAGATACTGATGGTGCCCTACACTATGAGGACGAAACGACAGTTTTTAGACGGAATTTTATTTATAAAACCTGTTGTTCAGCAACTGCGAAAAATGTGCTGCAACCAGATTATAATGTTACACATCCTTGCACTAGCCGAAGAGCACTTGTGTGAGTCATCGATGCACGGAATCCGAAGCTGCAGAGTTGTGTAATGTTGTGGATACCTGCATCTCGGCGATCAGGTGTGGTACTGGAGGATGGTCGGTGACTGCGGGGCTGGTTACTGGGACAGACAGCTACTCACCTGCAACAAGAGAAAACAAAGGCGTCAGCCACACCACAGTAACTAACTCAGTGCCAGTGCTGCCAACCACTTGGCTTTGAATATCCGTAGATGGCCGCTAAAATTTTCGTAGATTGGATGCAAAAATCCGGAGACTCGCTAACTGAAACAATAATTATTGAAGAGGGAATCAAAATTAAGAATACTTTTTATTTCCAGGTCTTTAAAATACAAAATAATATTCTACATTGAAAGTAAGAAATATCTCTGAACATATTTTATACAGCGTCACTTTCATCACTGCTGCTGCTGTGCCTATTCTTTTTTTGGGGGGAGGGGGGGGGAAGCGGGAGACCATACATTTTCTTTGTTGACATTAAATTTAGCATATCTTCTGTAACAGGAAATGTTAAAAACTGCGACCCCTTTGACTCTCGGATATTGGTTAGTCCTTCTCGGAAGGCGCTGCTCTGTAAGCCGTGCCAACGAGCGTGTCACCGTGCATAAAGAGTGCGCCGATAGTTTTGTATTACGGTCTCTTAAGATCTATAAACTCAATCAAACAAAATATGACCTTTATTTCAATTGTTGGTTCACACGAGCGGTTGCAAGGAAACGATTCACAATTATTGACAATTCTGTAATGCATTAACACTATACGCTCAAAATTTAACAAAACATCAATATAAGGAAAAATCAACAAATAGTAAAAAACTAGCAAAAACCCGTAAGAATTTTAACAAAATATGAAAATCCTAACTTTTTATGAAAATCCGTAGAATTGGCAGCACTGCGCAGCGCCATCCCGGCAAGAGCGCGGAGCCACGGCCTAACGAGGAGTCACTGTCGTGGAGGAAATACCGCTTATTCTGTGACGCCGCCTCTAAACTCTCGGCTGATACTGCGCATGCGCAGCGGCGGCCATATTACGTATCCATACAATTGCTATTTGGAGACAGTATATCCCGAAAACTAAGCAAGATGTCGAAATATTTTATTCTTTATTTTCGATTTTTTTCGTCGTGTTTTAAATAAGAATCCATCATCAAATTTGACTTTTCCGAAATTTTTGTTCTGCATTTCAACTTACTTTTGAGACAATATATCTCGAGAACTAGGCAAGATATCAAAATTTTTTATTTATTTTTTATTTGTCTCGTATTTTTAGATAAGAATCCATCATCAATTTTGACTTTGACCAATTGTTTCTTCTGAATTTCAACCAAATACATCTCACATTTGGGACAGAATATCTCGAAAACTAAGCAGGATATCAAACAAATTTATTCTTAATTTTTTATTTATCTCATCGAGTTACATAATAATCCATCATCAGATTGCGGCGTCACGTTTATCCTAGAGTCCCCTTGAGGTTTTGCTCATATTCCCCGTGTCTGTATGGATAGGTAATATGGCGGCCACGCCTCCCCACTCACTTCAAGGCGTGGTGAAGGTCCCCTACGTTGTCTCCATATATTTCTTTCCTCCATGGTTACTGTCATCTGTGTAAAAAATACAGGGACTAACTGAGAACACGGTGGATGGGACAGACGAATGTGACGAGAACTGCAGAGGGGAACAAATTATATCTATTTATTATTTCTAAAAGGAGTTTTTTGTGACCAGTCATCTTTCTGCCTTCGTACTTCACCAAAATCGATAAAAGAAGCATTATTTTAAAGAATAAATTCGCCGCTTTAATAACATCATTAATTAGCAAAGAAATTTTTCTAAATTTAACTACTGAATGGCAAAATTATGGACACTCAAGGTCACGGGTATGCGATAGTTCGGAGCCAAGCCGCTAGGCTGCGCTAGCGTCGATAAGGAGTAGTCGCATTACCACTAGATAGAAGCACCACAATACACAGAGATATTGATAAACTGTGTTTGTTCTCTAGAGTGAGGAGCTCTTCGGATATTTCTGTTTCTGTCAGGGAATCAATTCATTATTCCTAGACTAATTGTTTCGTAACATGTCGTAAGTGAATTGTAACGTTTCCTGACAAATAAACAATTGCTACAATTGAGCCGGCTCTTGTTTCAGCCTTATACAAATCAGCAAAGTCCTCATTCATCGTATGTCATTGAAAAACTATAAGAAAAAAAACTGTCATTGCTCCCGGTTTGAAGCATTAAAAATTTATGTAAATACTAATTTATTTTTCACAGCAGGAACATTTGATGAAAGCATATTTCATTTACATTTCTAAGTTCCGGTAATTTTTTACCTTTCTGTTTAGTACAATTCACAAAATTTTACTTTGCTTTTAGTAATGACGGGCTTTCGACTTTATTCTTCGTAGTGGTTTTGAAATATGAGTCTAGTGTAACTGGCGAGTTAGTTGAGGTAATACGAATTGCTGCATAAACCACGTAGCTCCAATTTGGCCTCGTTTGAATCCCCTCCCTCCCCCCACGTAGCACTTGGTTTTTTTCCCTGTTGATACTAGAAGACATTTTGTACTGTTTTCTCCTGTCAGATTATCGTAAATTATATACTGACATAATTAAATCACGGAAATAAATATTCACATGCTGTTGTGTGTTGTGTATATCATTTTAACTGTGACAAACAATATGAATTAAAAGCTACGTGGCCTGGTTCAGAACCCCCCACCCCCCACGTAACCCTCCACCCCCCTTCCCCCCCCCTAGATCCAGCCACGTAGTTTACGGACCCTCCCTAATTGGTCAGCATTTTTTTAAGGATAGTAGTGACTGCTATACTGAGCAAACGAGGCAAAAAAAACAACCTTTTACGATATTAATCCGTGTAATTATTCCCACTAAATGATAGTACACTAATGATGTCAATTCAAAAGAAAACGAAAAAAACAGAGGAAAGTTTTTTATGGTTCACCCAGATCATACGTTCCGAAATTGGGAACTGAGCGTGGTGGGTGATAGGAAACGCTCTGGCCTCGTATTCGGGAGGACGTGGGTTCGAATCCCCGGCCTGCCATCCAGATTTGGGTTTTCCGAAAGAAAAAAAAATCCCAGGTAGATTTGTGTCCTATCTCTACACCGCCTCTTAAAACTCAAAACATTTATTGTAACAGCACATAGTGAGTTTCCAATGCGACATCCCTGTTAGCACTCAGAATTTGCAACTGTGAAAACGCAAAATATCGGCAGACCAGGATTGGGAAATTAAAGCATAATGCTGCTGCAAAATAACATTTTAATAAAATGCATAAATCAACAGTTTTGGATCAAGTATTACAAAGAGTATCTCCGCATATGCAAGTAATAGCGTTTGCTGCTTTTTAACTAACCATTTTCTAGCAATTATTTTTGTGAAACAAAAGTTTTCAGTTCTTGTTGCCATAAAAACAAAGTGTCGAAGCAAACTCGATATTGCCGATGAATTACGCTGTGCATTTTCTGATACT
The DNA here is from genome assembly GCA_031002005.1 of Vandiemenella viatica. Taxonomy (NCBI): domain Eukaryota; kingdom Metazoa; phylum Arthropoda; class Insecta; order Orthoptera; family Morabidae; genus Vandiemenella; species Vandiemenella viatica. Next base: position 179,547,470 of record CM061914.1, on the reverse strand, counting down.
TAAACAAATCTTCTAAAAAGAAATGCAAGCTTATCCTTCGCACTGATTTATTGTTAATGCTTTCCAGTAAATATACAACCAGCAATGTGTTATTTATTTCAGAAAATTTATAATTTTATTAGCAATAACAAAAGTAATGTAGTAACATATGGACAGAAGAAAGGAGGAAATAGCAAAGTGAGAGGATGAAGAACTATTGGAAGCCAAGAAAAGAAGGATTGAAATGAATGCACGGGTTTTAATTTTCGTGGCCTTTAGATGGCCGATATTGAAGACAAGAAGAAAAAAGTAAATTTATATGATTTCATACTAGTTTTTTCAGCATTTTAATTATAAAATTATAGTTAGAGGCGTGAGAATTTTTCTTTTGACGAAAAGGGGGCATCGTAAGAAAAAAGTAGGTAAAATTCTAGTCGTAGATGCAGTCACCTGCAGTATCTAGTATTATTCAACACAGATAATGGAGCTCTGAAGATGGAAGATACCATTGCATTTAATTCGTTACTTTTCATTTCGTTTTACGACTTGCCGATGTCGTTGAAATTAAGAGTAGGGAGAAGGAGGAAACGAGGAACGGAGAGGAATTCAGTCATGGCCTTTTGAAAGGACTATTCCTGCATTCGCCTGGAGTGATTTCGTGAAACCATGGAAATTCTGAATGCGAATGCCCGGACGGGTATTCGAACCCAATCATCTCTGCTTATACTCTAAATGTCCGGCATTTTTCTCAGATTGTAGCAAACAGCTGGAAGTACTGAGCCAGTTTTTATGCTGCCGCATGTATTTCGTCTCTTGTTTAAAATTATCACATCGGTAAATCTTATCTTTTCGTCCTTGAGAGTTTAGAACGACGGCAATATCTTTAATCTTGCGGCTATAAAAACTCACAGAATATTCTGTTTTCCTGTGTGAGCCTCGTCAATCACTTGCGGAAATTTATTGATGAGTAGCTGGTGCCCGCGACTTCGTTCTTGTTTGTCAAGAATTTTCGAAGGTTTTTTCATGTTTATGCACGGAACCTTAAATATTTTTCGGCTTAAAAACAGCCTATGTTACTCACTGCGACATCAGCAACGCGCCATTGAAAGTTCCGTCAATATTGGTGCACACAACTAAATAAGTTGCGTATAAATTATTCATATTTGTTAATAGATGAAAAGCCCAAAAATGTGTCGTATTATAGAACATTCTAATTCATTGAAGAATATTCTAGAAGAATTTAGTATATTCAAGATCGTTCTAGTACATTTTAGAACATTCGTAAAATTTTTTTATAACACTCTGGTCAACGACTTTCAACCAGCATATCTGCCACATCCCCACAGCTATCGACATGCAACCATCTGTGATGCTACCGATGATTTGTGAAGTTATAAACAATTCAGTTCTTCCGACCCAAACAGTTTTTGTTGATTGTATATTATTTTAATCCACTACGGATTACATCGAAATTGGTTAATCTCCGAAGATGCAGATTCTTTTTAGGCAATGATAATCACAAGGACCCGATCTACGCTTCTACACCGATAGCCAACATTTCATGGGTATTTATTTCCATAGCAACCTATGGCGTCTTGCTTTTCTCTAAGAGTATATATTATTAATTTTCATCCTTTCTCAAGGAGCTAAATATTATGTTCTTTTTATCTTAAAAAAAAAATTCTGATATGTGCACGATGGAAGACTCCAGGCTACTGCCTCACACAAACACCAGTGGTCTGCGATAAGTACTTTCGGCCGCAAAGTGAAATATAGGGACACACGTCTGTTTTATACATACATACAACATTAAGGCTCTTGTTCGATAGCTGACTCTTACTATGTATCTATTCGTCTTTAGGAAATATCTTTTATAAATGGAGAGGCTAACTGTGAGGGTCACAGTATTGCTCGAATATGGTGGTGTAGTTTGGGACCCACATTTTTGGTATCAAATAGAGGAGTTGCAGGGGCTACAAAGAAAGACAGCTACATTTGTCTCTGGAAATGACGGCAGTAGACAATGGGTAGTATAAAGGTACTGAATTGGAAGACAGGGTGAAGAGAGTGATGGGAGTGTACACGGCGTATGTTGGTGATGAGGCGTGGATTGGTTGAAGATTTAAGAGTAGTGCATGGAAGGGATAAGACGACCATGACCACAAGTTGGAACTGTCGGAAGATTTTCTCCTGTGGGCAGAGGTGTGATGGACTGGAATAAATTACAAAGGAAACAACTGAAAAATTTAGCATAAACGTAGAAGGAAGAGGCTAATATAGTCTCTCCCAAACTCTTACAGCCTAAATTAAAATTTGCAAATGGTAATTGAAGATGTGTAGGGGAATATAACACTAACAGCATATAGGATAATAGTAAATGTTATAATTAGAAGAAAGACGTAAACAAAATGGCTATAGGGAAATTTCCACCGAATCTTGCGCTCCATCGCAATTAAAACTTCATTTAGATTCGCCTAGAAGCAGTTATGTTGAACTTGCACAAACAAGAAGCATGATAATGTTTTGCAGGGCGTAAGTTTCCCTTCTTTGGGTTAGGTAATTTACCACAGCTCCTCTTGATATGTATAATCTGCCCGGCTTTAAGACGTCTTTAAGCCGTATTTAAGCCGTCATATTAGCTGCAGAAGCCGGAAGATTATTTCAATTCACAGTTCAGAAACAAATAAATAATATGTATATCGCGACATGGATTCTTTGAAGAAACGCTCGAAAGCACTTTTTTTATTAATCACTTGGTACATAACACACTTCTTTACATTCCGCTTTTTATTCAACCACGTGCTACCTATATCTTATAATCTCCTCCATACACTCGCCATATTCCCTTCTCTCCTACCGAGCGTGGTGGTGTAACGGTTAGCGTTCTCGCCTCGCATTCGGGAGGATGGCGGTTCGAATCCCCGTCCGGGCATCCAGATTTGGGTTTTCCATGGTTTCCCAAATCAGTCCAGGCAAATGCCGGGATGCTTCCTTCAGAAGGCCATGGCCGAATTCCTTCCCATTCCTTGCCCTCCCCCCCATCCTTTCCCGTCTCTAAAGACCTCGCTGCTAGAGAGACGTAAAGCAGATAAAAAAAATCCTCTTCTCTGTCCAAAGATATACATTATCAAAGATGACCACTGTCCATAGATATTCTGGCACTTTACTATACGCTTATCTTTTACTTATTTTCATACAAATTTAACACATATGTATACACAATGCAAGCAAGACTAACATCCAATTAATTTTTTTAACAAAAAAATTATTCACAAAAATTGTTTGGGACCGTGTCACCTTACAAGGGTAGCAGAAAAAGATTCTTAACCCTTGGTAAACACAGCAGGTTTGTGTCAAGACGGTTTATGTGGTTTCACAGCTATTTTTAATTTTTTCCGAAGTTCCTTGTATTGCATCCTAGACAGTTAGCTTCCAGTAGAGAACGGTGCAACGCGTGTAGAATCTTTGTCGCTTGCGTGTCGACAGATTTGCGAAGGCCGGTCCTGGCAGTGTAGTGGCTAGCGCGCTGGCCTCGCATTGCAAGGGCCGCCGGTTCGCGTCCGGCCTCGGGCATGGGTGGTTTTAATTAAGTGTTGTGTTCGTCTTGTGCTGTCCTCATTGTAGTGTCAACAATATCATAATGAAACCCTGATACAGCAGTTGGAACATGAACAAATTGTAGCTGGCTAAAATGGTCGCAACGACCGAAGGCCATATATAAAAAAAAAAATAAAAAAAAAAAAGATTTGCGACGCTGTGCTGTGATGTTATCGCTAGATACTCTGTTCTTTCCGTTCTTTCCGTTGCTGCCAGGATTAACGTCCCCATCCGCCGGACCAATCACGGTGAACAGTGTGGTGTGACGTTCTAGCCTGACCTAGTGAAATGAAACAATTTTCCCACGATTTCTCAGAATACAACGAAATATTCCCGAATTTTTTAATTGTAAAAATTAAGCAGATGTTTGTGTTTCTATTTCGCTGAGGTTAATATCTTTTTGTTAAATAACTTTAAAAAAACTAATTGCAAATTACTTAGTATGTTGTTTTTGTTATTTTGATTATGTTTTGCTATACGATGGCGGCCCAGTTTAGTCAGGTTATGCGCATGTACGTCATCACTCTGCCAGTAGCCAATCACATTCAGTAACAATCCAGAGCCTGTCGTGTTAACACGAGTGTTTAATGTGATGTGTTTGTGAAGTGTACAGTTGTAAATCGGTGAGCATTGCAATAATTCGTATTCTAAATAATGGAAGATGAACAACATAAGCGTAAGGTTCTGCATAGTCAAAGCGGAAAGCAAGTTTTTAAAGTATATAACGATTTTAAACGCGAAACAGACGCGAGAGGGCCGATCTGCGACGTTGCCAAATCCCAACAGAACTGCTAAAGCGTGTGATACTAGCCTAAGAACTGTACTGCGAATAGTTAAACGCGGCAGCGTCGGATATTCTATGTCAACCCTATTTCTCTCTCTCTCTGCGCGACCCGCCTTCGTTCGTGACGCGCACTATAGTATTCAATAGTGCTTATTTATGATATTAATTTTTATTAAAAATATTCTGGCGTTACTTTTAAATTTATAGTGTATACAATAATTTCGCTATTATTTGATAAAGATAAAGAAGTTTAAAACAATATAATGTAGTTATGTAATGCAGTTTTAAATAAACTTAAATAACTTGTATTTCATACTTTAACTTTTAAAAAAAATAACCTCACTGCCATTTTCTGACTTTAGTTTATACTATACGAAGCTAAAAAGGTAAAATAAAAATCAAGCACATCTTTGAACGCAAGTTGAAACCATATTTTTTTCCCACCTTTTGATTACTAATTTGTCGTCCAGTTACGGCAGCAGATTGCAATTAATTTGATGCACAGTTTGACGTCAAATTCGTAACAAGTCTGTTAGTAAAATTGGTGTCAAACTGACGGAAATTCATCGACAACATATGGTTATTGGGGTTGTATTTGTTTTTTATATTTTTTTTCATATACCGATTTTGGGTACAAATATACCGATATTAGCGGGAAGATCTACCGATTTCTCATTTTGACGTTAGAAACCACTGGTCAATACGCACTGCGGAGAGGTTTAAACGAGGACTTTGGCGCACAGTCTGGTGACTAGTAATTGCGCACCACTACCTCTGTTACCCTGCCGACCAAGTCCAGACGATGAAAATTTTTATACCACCGGTATTTGACCCAGGAGGCTGACATAATCACGGTGCCACAACCTGTTTTTTTTTTTACTGCTTTACGTCTCTTAACAGCGAGGTCTTTAGAGACGGGAAAGGATTGGGGGGGGGAGGGGCAAGGAATGGGAAGGAATTCAGCCATGGCCTTTTGAAGGAAGCATCCCGGCATTTGCCTGGAGTGATTTGGGAAACCATGGAAAACCCAAATCTGGATGCCCGGACGGGGATTCGAACCGCCGTCCTCCCGAATGCGAGGCCAGAACGCTAACCGTTACACCACCACGCTCGGTTGCCGCAACCAGTTGAGCCACCAACTCCACAGACGCGTACTGCATACGTGGTGACACTTCAGATACGTTAGGCCCGAATATCGACCCCGGTCTCTGGTATTTTATCGCGGGAGTAGCTGTGTCGACTGGTATCGCAGTGTGTTGGCCAGCCTGGGGCACAGTAGTTTTGTCAGGGCGGGGCTTCTGTCGTCTGTTGTTACGGCTTCGGCGCCGACGTCTTTCACGGGTTTCGCAGCCGGCGCCGCTGGGATTAGAGGCGTCCAGGAATGCCAACTAAAAGCCGCGACGCTCGCACGAAATGTGTGCCACCATCCACTGTGCACCAGACAAGTGAGGCGACTGGGATACAGAACAGAGGTCAGACCATTACCTGAATACTGGGGTGTACTACAGGACCCACATTCTGCGTATCAAATACAAGAGTTGGAGGTCGTGCAAAGAAGGGCTGCTAGAAATTAGAGAAGAACACAATCAGTAACAGATATTATAAAAGAGCTGGAATGGGATTCGTTGGAAGACAGGAGGAGGGTGAAGAGGGTCACGGGAGTGTACAAGGCGTATGTCAGAGACGAAGGGTGGGAAGGTATTGGTGTAAGAATTAAAAGTAGTGCTTGGAAAGGAAAAGATGACCATAACCACAAGCTGGCACTCGATTTTGGGCACAGGGGAGTTGGAAAATATTTTTTCGTAGCTAAGGAGGTCAGGAATTGGAATAAATTACCAACAGGAATAATGAATAATTTACCAAAAACGATGAAAGAATTTGTAGTGAAATTAGTATAAAATTAATATACGTGGGAAAAGGAAAGGAGAAAAATAGATGTATAAGGAAATTACCACCGGAGCGTCCACTCCATCATAAATAAAATGAAATTATTTTATATGTATATACCGGGTGTTTCAAAAAAGACCGGTATATTTGAAAAATCAATAAAAACTAAATGGGCAGCGATATAAATACACCGTTTGTTGTAATATGCTTGGACAACAGTAAATTTTCAGGCAGACAAACGTTCGAAATTAGTTACAATTTTCAACATCAGATGGCGCTGCAGGCGATTTGAAAGATATAGAAGTAAACGCAGTCTGTGAGTTCGCCATTCTGTAAGTCGTCTTTCTGCTGAAAGCGTGTGCTGTTCACAGATTGCAAGTTTGCTGTGAAAAAATGGTGGATATGGGGAAAATATCGTACTTTAGATGTTTCCAGACTGCAGCTCCATCTGTTGTTGAAAATTGTAACTAATTTCGAAAGTTTGTCTGCCTGAAAATTTACTGTTGTACCAAGCATATTGCAACAAACGGTATATTTCTATCGTTGCCCTTTACAGCCGCTATCGTGCGTATACTGCTTTTAGCCATAGCCGGTGTAACAGCCCTAATACCTGAATTTTGAATAGCATTGTACTGTATGAAGTATTTGTAATTAGCTAATGTTTGGTTGAAAGTGATTTGATATGTTTGTTTTGTAATTTCTTGTAAATCAGTGTATATAGACTTTGTTTTAGGTAAGAAAATTATTAAAAGGCCATTTAATATGTTTAAGAACCGAATGATGCAAGAGAATTTCTTAAATGTTTGTAATTCCATGTATTAATGTAAGTTACGATGTCTACAGGACAATTTTCTACCGTTGAAAGGATTTCTGTAAATAATTTTGTATTTAAGTATCTATAATTACCATTTCTGATCATTTTGTAATGTTGTTAATTAATTTTGTATTAATTCCGATTGTTTTTAATATGTTAGATTGTTTGAGTGGTTGTTAATGATCGAGAAATATCGGGCGGATGCCTTTGAAGAATTCTCGTAATTTCGATAAAGACTATATAAACAGATCGCCTGGACAGAGACATTCATTCATGCATTCAGTTAGTAAGTCAGTTTAGTTGACAGTATTCAGTGGAGTTTGCAACTGTGCATCTCTGTATTGTACCTATACTAGTGAATATCGCTGACTTGTTGATTTGATCACAATAAAACAGACATCTTCAAACATAACCTGTTTGGTGGATTTTTTAATTAATTAATCAGCCATAAACCACCATAAGAACCCTAACGGTTAGTCAGGAGTTCTTTGTGCCTTCTCATCGTTATCTAAATATTTTTTTAGTGCAAACCTTGTGATATTACTTCCTAACTGGAGTATTCACCAGAACTTGTTATTTTTGTTATTTCTTCAAATGGCTTCGATAGCTTAACGCACTTTACAGCCGCTATCGTGCGTATACTGCTTTTAGCCATAGCCGGGACAAGTTCGTCTTCGTCATTGAAAGAAAAGCAATTGACTATCCCCGGTTCTCATCCTAGAGAACATATAGCAATGGAGCTTAAAAGGATCGCAAATCGTTGGGCTGTTGATCGAAACAAAATACATTTACTCAGTGGTGCCAACATGGTAAAGGATGAACGCATGACTGAGTTTGCTTCTGCAAGACGTTTCGTTCAAGCTTAGCTCAAGAAAAATTACTGACGATTCAAAATTTACCCGACCGCCAGCTAGTGTCAGATATCACCACGAGATGGAATTCTAACTTTTATGCGATAAGAGTTTCTGCTGGAACAAAAATGGCTATATCGCCATATGTGGCTGATCGCGGAATACGCACTAATTTGACGAGTCAACAGTGGCGTTTGATGGTAAATAACAATAAAATTTAATTGCAATGGAGCGCACGCTCCGGCGGCAATTTCTCTCGGCCGTGGGCAAATGTAGGTGGGTGCAGAGAAGGGGGTTTATGGGTGCTAGAGAAATTTCCACCGGTCAAAATCTCACGTCCGACCAGGCCTCGCCAAATTTCAACAAGGGGGGGGGGGGGGCTCCGGAGTTCCAGAAAAACATCTTACGTAATTAATGGACGTCCCCTTATGGCTTTACGCCTCGTCGACGTTATTATAGGCAGGACGGGGACAGGGAACGGGAAGGAAATCAGCCATGGCCTTTTTTTAGAAGGTAGCATCCCGGCATTCTCCTGGATTGATTTGGGGAAACCATGGAAAACCCAAATCTGGGTAGTCGGACGGGGATTTGAACCGGCGTCCTCCCGAATGCGAGGCCAGAGCGTTAACCACTCACCCACCACGCTCGGTAAATTTTCGACAGTAAAATATGATTTGGTTATTGTCTCCTATAACTCTATATAAACATTCACAGAGGGGAGAATCTCTCAGGCCTAGTCTAAAAAGATGTCTGGGGAATCATCAGTGGTTGAAACGCAGTCTGCAGATTATTGTTGTCAGACGTCTATTTGATTAGATGCGACAGTTGGTTGTATGCTTCCATAGTGCGAAGCTTTGGCGGTTAGGGATGTTCTCTATTCTTCTTGCCATTTTTCTTTGGCTCGTTTTTTGATTGTGTGAATCATATCTGAAGTCAGGAGGTTCACATCACCTTTAAATCCGTTGGTGGTGGCTTCGCTAAAGAATCCACCCGTTCACTGTATTTTAAACCTCTGTGAGTTGGGCCCAAAGCAGGTAGGTAGTGATTCCCCGTTCTCTACTGCATTTTATTTGTTTTCTAATTTCTAAGATCGTAATTGAGAGGTGATAATTCCAGGTGTTGGTATGTAGTCGTTTTAAGACACTCATGGAGTCTGTTAGTATGGCGATTTTGTCCGCATTTTGGATGTTAGAAGAGACCTCTGTGGACTGGGCTGCGCTCAGTCGGTGGGAGACGATGCAATGACGTCACCGCGACGGAAACACCTGCGCGGCAATAACTCCGCCGGCGATAACAATCGCCTGCTGCGGAGATAACAGACGGAAGCCTTAGACACTGTACACATTCTTGTCGTCTCCTGAGAGGAATTGCTGCAAACAACGAACATACGACGTGTCGTGAGAATTAAGTTTTTCCTGGCTGACAAGAATTCTTCTCGGGTATACTGCCGGATAATTTCTACTTTCTACGACGTTTCGTCAGCAACTTCCACTGCCTTCTTCAAGTGAGGTGTCATATCGAAGCTACTACTGCGACGACACAGCATGCGACGACACAGCACCGACGGTGTTGTGTCGTCACAGTGGAAGCTTCGATATGACACCTCACCTGAAGAAGGCAGTGGAAGTTGCTGCCGAAACGTCGCAGAAAGAAGAAATTATCCGGCAAAATACCCGAGAAGAATTCTTGTCATACGACGGGTCGTCAGTGGAGTAGCACAAATAATCCTACAAGCACACTCCCCTACCCCCCCCCAAAAAAAACGCTTCACGTGGTTCCTAGTATAGTTACTTCATTGAAACACGGTTAGCATCATACCGCTACACAGCTTTCTGCATGGTTGAAAACGGTTTCGTATCATTTGTATTTAGATACACCCCTTTCTCTGAAATCCGGAATTTCCGTGCAGGTCTTCTGATAGTGCTAATACGTCGACATACTTTCATAAATGAAATATTGGTCGTTCGCTACCATTTACCTACAGCGCGGACTGTGTTGAATGCAGGGACGCTGTGGAGGGTAATGTACTGGAAGCAGACTCTTCAGCGATCTGGCGATCAACCTGACGCGTAGGACTCCAGCGATCAGGCCCGCCAGCGTGTCACACGTGGTGACGCCATATTGGCTGTCGGAGAGCCGCTGATTAATGAGTTTTATCGCCCGCACTGAGGACTGAGTAACTCATCAGGTCAATGACCCCTCGCATTCCTCGACCACTGATCACGACGGTACAGCACGTTACCACTCACCACGAACGATACAGAGCGGAAACGGAGTCCACAACACTGACATTACTGATAACAGGCGGGAACAACACAAGTCGTAGGCTTCAGTTGTCTCTTAGCTGTCCAATGTCCACGTGGCACCGCGTCATTGCGTCATCCGCAGTGGGAAGAGACTTACCTCCAGGGAAACACGAGGATTTTCTGAAGACGACTGCGGTATTATGGTCGAAACGCCGGCTTTATACGCAATGAGGCGTCGCACAGTGGTTAAGGATTACAATATGCTGGAGATTCGAACTAAAGTCATAATATCGATCCCAAAAAATTGCTTTAGATCAGCATTGGCTGTGCTGATCAAAAATTGTTATGTTAATTTTTTATATAAAAATGAGTCCTTAACACTTAAAAAAAAAAAAAAAAAAACAATGTATGGGAGAAAATATATATATATATATAAGCGCGTAGGACTCATTTTTATAAAAAATTGAACATAACAATTTTTGATCAGCACAGCAAATGCTATCCAAAGCGATTTAAAAAAAAAAAATCATATGACTTTAGTTCGAATGATCGCTATATTTTAACCCAGAAATTCACTTGCACCCTGTAGTTAAAGCGGCAAGGATACGCAAGAAATTTTTATGTCGTAATATTAAGTAGGATCGGTACTAATGATTGTATAAGGTTTGGCTTTGACACTTTGATATAGCACCGTGGAAAAAAAAATGATAAATTCCACCCATACATTTTTTTTTTTTTTTTTTTTTCCCTACTTTAAGTGTGAAGGACTCATTTTTATCAAAAATTGAACATAAAAACTTTTGATCAGCACATCAAATGCTGTCTAAAGCAGTTTTTGTTGGATCGATACTGTGAGTTCGAATATCCACTGTGCGTCCTCACCCGGACAGCCAAGAGACAGCTGACAGCGACCGCGGAAGCCTGCGATTACATTTGACTCATTTCTACGGGGAAGAGGTAACTTATCGAACACGAGCATTTCAGTTTAGCCAATGTTCGCGGATCGATTTCAAAGCTGGCGTAGAATTTTGTGTGTGAACTTCGCCACGGATGCTGAGTGGTTCGAGTCCACGTTGAGCTGTGGCTGCGGCCGCGGCAGAACTCGCTTTAATCAACCGCCCGGCAAACAGACGTCGCACCGCAAACTCTCTCTCCTTGTGCCCCTCACAGAGTTTATATGAGTGCGCAAAGGCGACCAGCGTAAATTACATGACCTGTTGTTCCGCTAAACAGAAAGTCGTTAGTTCGCTTTCCCTTCACAGCACAGTACTAATGTTCTTTAACTGAATATTCTTGACTTGTGTTTCTTCCTTCTTCTTTCCGTCCTCCATTTTCTTTCCTTCAGTCCAATATTCCTTCATTATTTCTCTGTGCTTCTTCCTTCTCTCCTCAAACCACTTCGTACCGGATTTCTTTCCTCTTCTGCCTCGGAATCCTTCCACACTTGCATGTTATTTTTATTATTATTATTATTTATTCGGTCAGTGAAGTTTCGCATAGGATTTTCGGGTGGGAGAGGATATTCTCCACCTGCCTGAAACTGGTACTGACCTATTGAAATTTGATATATTAATATGGTAATAGGCCATCTTCCCGCAGTTGCTGAACAATAATTTTGTGAATAAATCCGTCGAAAACAACTGGTTTGGTGAATTTTGTTTTTATTTAATTCCCCAGACGCGTTTCGCCCTTGTGGTGTAGGGCATCTTCAGTGGCTGTAAAGTTTTTTACATGTGTTGTTACAATAATTACATACAATATAATTCTTAATAAAATGTATATACATATGTACACACTGTACTCACAGATATAATGGTATTCCTTTACATGTCGGTCTGGAACAGCACTTCACACGCTTTCACATAACTGTTCATTACAGTTTTCTTTAAAACTATTGTTACACTAGTTGTTTTTTCTGTTGCACTTGTTCTTATTGTTAATTTTTTCTGTTTATTTACACATGTGTGTTACACACGGTTTGTTATGATTTTACCAGATGTTTACAGTAGTGCCAACTTAGTTTCTGTTGTTATTGTTTTTGTGTTGTACTTTCTATTAAATTATCTCTCTGTTTTGTGCTGAGGTACTGTTTGTGATTATTGTGTTAGTGAATGTATTCGTTTTCTTGTTTTGCAACAAAATAAAAAACAACAACAACAAACAAATACCACCTAGGATACAAAACACAAGCACACTGAACCAAACCAAGAAACACTGGTACACCATGACATACAATAATAAACACACACACAGAATCAGCAACATATTTAAGAAACAAGGAATACAAATTGCTTTCAGGACAAATAACACACTACACAAACATCTAAACTCCAACACTGAAAGTGACTTATACCAACAAGCAGGAATATACCAGTTAACATGCCAACAGTGTCAGGCTGTATACATAGGACAGACATCCAGAAATTTTAACATAAGATATAAAGAACACATCAGAGCAATAAGCTGCACAAATCACTCCACATTTGCTGAACATTTATTAGACAATAATCACCCTCCTACCAATATAAATACAGAAATGAAAATATTACAAATCAACAACCACAAAAATCATCTACTTACATTTCAGGAAAGCTACCATATACACAAATCGATAGCAATAGGAAAAACAATAATAAACGAATTCACAAATTTAACCAACAAAACACTATACAACACTCTAACAACACAAAAAGCAGTCTCAAAACAAGAAAACGAATACATTCACTAACACAATAATCACAAACAGTACCTCAGCACAAAACAGAGAGATAATTTAATAGAAAGTACAACACAAAAACAATAACAACAGAAACTAAGTTGGCACTACTGTAAACATCTGGTAAAATCATAACAAACCGTGTGTAACACACATGTGTAAATAAACAGAAAAAGATTAACATAAGAACAAGTGCAACAGAAAAAACAACTAGTGTAACAATAGTTTTAAAGAAAACTGTAATGAACAGTTATGTGAAAGCGTGTGAAGTGCTGTTCCAGACCGACATGTAAAGGAATACCATTATATCTGTGAGTACAGTGTGTACATATGTATATACATTTTATTAAGAATTATATTGTATGTAATTATTGTAACAACACATGTAAAAAACTTTACAGCCACTGAAGATGCCCTACACCACAAGGGCGAAACGCGTCTGGGGAATTAAATAAAAACAAAATTCACCAAACCAGTTGTTTTCGACGGATTTATTCACAAAATTATTGAAATTTGTATTAGCTGCTTCCTTATAATGTCCTCTTCACGTTTTGCACTCTCCTTTTTCGAAAAAGTCGCCACGAATTAAATTAAAAATACCGAAATATGACATTGCAGCGCAGCTAGTAGATGCCGCCGACACTGCGAAATTCAATGATAATCTCTTGCAGTGGTGGTTTAATTGTTTGTTCTGATATTTTCTTGCCGTTTTAGCTTCACTCCGTTGTAAACGTCGCATGAAATTAACAGATACAAAATATTTATGTGTAGATGCAGTTCAACAAGGCTCACCATCTTAGAATCGATACAAGCAGTCAGAGAAAATCGATTGCTTCCGTTTCAGAGATGGATGCCGCAAACGAATTTCCCGTAAATTTTTTACTCTCGGTCCAGACCAAATTTCAACCTAACCACGACCACTATGACAAAACGAACCTGTTTAGGTTGATATGATCCCTGTACCGATAATTTTTATGTCATTTTTGCAGAACTGCTAACATTTCGCCGTTCCGGAGCGTCCCACATTTCGGCATTTTTAATTTAATTCGTGGCGAATTTTTCGAAAAAAGGAGAGTGCAAAACGTGAAGAGGACATTATAACGAAGCAGTTAATACGAGTTTCAACAGGTCAGTACCAGTTTTTTGACAGTGGAGAATATCCCCTCCCGCCTGGATTTTCTAATAACGCTAAGGGAACTTCGTATGACTGTATCCCGGTGTTTAGGAACAACTAGAGAAAAATGGGGTGGAGCACCGTCCTGCTGGAAAATGAAATTTTCACTGACAGCTTCCAGAAGTTGCATGAGCCAATTCTGAAGGGATTCCAAACAGATGGATTGGTCGTGCTAGGGATGCTGATCGTCAGCTGATGTCATTGCCTCCTCGTTCCCCTGACCTAACCTCCTGCTACTTCTTTGTTTGGGGTTTCGTAAAAGACACAGTGTTCGTGCCACCAGTACCAGTTGATCTGCCAGACCTGCGGGTTCGCATCACCAATGCATTCGCTCTCATTGACAGAGACATGCTGCATCGGGTATGGAAAGAACTCGATTACAGACTTGATGTGTGCAGGGTCACTAAAGGTGCACATATTGAGCATCTGTAGACACTCAAAAAAACCTCCACAGTTTGTTTATGTATCTGTGTAATCTTGTAAGTATATGTCAAATAATAAATCTACAGTAATTTTCTGAAATCACTGCAATCATTTTGACCAACACTGTACAACAAAAAAACAGAAAATGAAAGTCCTTTTGTGTCTACCAAAAATTCTGAGTAGATATGAAGTGCGGGTGAAAAGAATTTGCGAGAAACACTTTGTGGTTAGGAGTAGTGATGGTACACGGCGAAATTGCTCAGAGGTTGCTGAGGTTTGCAGAGTAGCTAACTAATCACAGAGCTTCCTGCTGCAGTCTGTAATAGCGACCCAGAGAGAACCTTCCACTGTACGGAGTAATTCCGCTGCCACAGGAGTGGAGTGTCTGTAATCAGAGCAGTCTCAAGCTCACTGGAACCTGGTATCAAGTCTCAAAGACCATCAAATGGCAGACTATACCACTATTAAATCGCTTCACCAAAATAAATTAGTGCTTGTCGTTTCAGTCATCACTGACACGTGTTGAAAGAAAATTTTTATCGTTAAAGTGGGATAGTGAAATAAATTCGTGTTGTCCTATCAACTGGGTTGTGGGTTTTCAAATTGCCGCGCAAACTACCACTTCAGTGGATGGACCTTATGACGTAAATCGGGGCCTTTTCAGCCCATTTCTCGGTTCGTGATTTTTAAAATGTTAGCTCGATGCTTTAGTTCTATCATCAATGTCATGTACTCACTGAAATAAAAAAATATAGAAAGAATAAACAAAAAAACTAGGTGGGATTTATTTGCTAAGCGCAGAATTAAACAAATACTTTCAATGAAA
Organism: Vandiemenella viatica; assembly: GCA_031002005.1. Taxonomy (NCBI): domain Eukaryota; kingdom Metazoa; phylum Arthropoda; class Insecta; order Orthoptera; family Morabidae; genus Vandiemenella; species Vandiemenella viatica. The sequence goes on along the minus strand of CM061914.1, from coordinate 179,532,173 downwards.
ATAGGTACGACATTTAAAAAAAAAAAAAAACAATTGAATTCCAGCGCTGTTCTTATTACAAAGAAATTCTTGTAGCACATTCTGATATCTAACATATCAGAGATAATCTGTTTTATTCGAACCTCTGAGGAAAAACTTACTTTTATAGCGAAGTTGCAATAGTTGACATCAGAAACTATCTTTCCCGACGTCAAAACATTTTCCGATGCCTGTATTTTTTTTTTTTTGAAATTTTTATACGAGGATCCAGTTTGATAATATATTGTAGCTATGATGTCTTTCTTCTAATTTCATTTGTTATAAATCACCACAACACTGTTATATACTGTAGTTAGCAAACTAATTAAACGACAAAGAAGTAATTGCTCGCTGAAGACTCGGAATGTAAATATCTTGGCATAATATTTGATAATACAGTCAGCTGGGCAGGACACATTGGACAGGTGGTAGGAAAAGGTTTCAAAATCCTGCACTTGTTGGAGAGAGTGATGAGGGGATGTACGAGAGAAGTAAAGGAATTGGGTTACAAAACTTCGTTCAGACCATTGCTTGAAAATGGTAGTGTAGTATGGGACCCACATTTAGGTTATCAAATACAGGAGTTGGAGGGGGTGCAGAGGCTGCCAGATTTGTCTCTGAAAATTACCAGAGAATACAATCAGTAGATGATACGATAAAGGAGATGGAATGGGATTCATTCGAAGACAGGAGGAGGGTAAGAGGATCATTGGAGTGTACAAGGTGGTTGTTGGTGATGATGGGGTGGTGAAAGATACTGGTGGAATAATAAGGTGAGGTGCTTGGAAGAGAAGAGATGACCATGACCACAACCTGGCACCCGCTTACAGGCGTAACGATGGGGGAAAATTTTCTTTCATAGGTTTTTTTTTTGTTATGGCTTTACGCTTCGTCGACTTCGGCCATGGCCTGTTTGAAGGAAGCAGCCCAGCACCCACCTCGAGTGATTTGGGGAACCATGGAAAACCCAAATCTGGATGCCGCGTCCTCCCGAATTAGAGGCCAGAGCGCTAACCGCTCACCCACGACACTCGGTCATACTTAAGTGGGTGAGGGATTGGAATAAATTACCAACAGAAATTATTAATCATTTACAAAAATCGCTGAAAGAATTTAAACTTGGAATTTTTGGAGGGCAAAAGTAGGTGGGTACAAAGAAGGGGGAAAATGAGTTCGTAGGGAAATTGCCACCCGACCGTGCGCTCCATCAATCTTCTTTTCTTTTTTTTTTTCAGTACGTTAATTTATCTGCCAAATCTTACCAGGGCCAAAAACATCCTCTAAATCGAGCATTCACTTTTCCATTATCCTCGCACTTAACGAAACATGTTTTTATAGTTATGCTATTTTTTTTCTAGCTCGGTGTTTAGAATGCGACGCCGCTTCTGTATCATCTCCCATCGCGGACTACGCTGCCACCTGAAGACTCGCTGTGCTGGTTACGATGGCTCTGGTGTCAACGACAGCATCCCGCAAGTGCAATCAGGGAGTTGCGTGGGTCAGGCAAATAGTGCGAAGTGATGCCCGGTACACGATCGATTCCTAACGTCGAGGTCACAACAGACAACAAGGGGCGGGGAGGGGTGACATTCAGGCTTCTAAATGCCACGCCACAACAAACTCACCGCTCCCGGCAAACTGATTCCTTCATAGTCAAACATCGGGCTGCACGGTTTTTTACGTCCATCTGTTATATGGTTGAAATGCAACATTCATGTGTAATTATTAGTGGCAGAATACGATTCTTCGGGTTTGCTATCCAAATATGGCTGCAAGTTAACAACGTACATTTTCGCTGCGGCAATGCTATAAAAGAACTTCTTGTTTTTTTGTTTTTTTTAATGGCCTTCGGCCATGTTAGCCATTCAGCCAGCTCAATGTGTTTTTTCGTTTTTACACTGTATAGATTTCATCCAACTGTGATTGTTTTCTCTCTTTTGTAAGGACGACACCAGACGAACACAACACTTAATTAAAAACCACCCATGCCCTTGGCCGGACTCGAACCGGCGACCACTGCAACGCAAAGCAAGCACGCTACCCCTACGCTGCCGGGGTCGGTAACTTCTTGGGTTTCAAGCAGCCTGAAAATTGAATCGTCTGGCGACGTTTCGGAAGCTTGCACCACTTCCATTATCACTGATGTTAAGCGGGTCTTGACAATCGAAGCGATGCAAGCTTCCAAAATGTCGCCAGACGGTTCAACTTTGACGCGGCTTGAAATCCAAGAAGATTATTTTTACATGGCCGCAAGTATTTTTTTTTTACTTAAGGCCTTACGCCTCGTCGACGTCGAGGTCATTAGAGGCGGGATGGGACTGGGAACAAGGAACGGGAAGGAATTCGGCCATTGCCTTTTTGAAGAAAGCATCCCGGCATTCGCACTGGAGTGATTTGGGTAAACCATGTAAAACCCAAATCTGGATGCCCGGACGGGGATTGGAACCAGCGTCCTCCCGAATGCGAGGCCAGAGCGCTAACCCCTCACCCACCATGCTCGATGCAAGTATTTTTCATTAAATTTTCAAAAAAAATAATTTTACTTGTTTTTTAAATGAAATATAAAATCATATGAGCTATGCCAGGACGCTCCGTGGTTCGGATTCCACGTTAAACTGTAGGTCCCAGAGGAAAGGAACTGGCCGTCCTACCTCTGAAACAATGGCTTAGTATGCCTCCTTCGGGAGGATCCAACCAACCTACGGGCTGTGGACTAAGTTAAGTTTTAAGTTAATTAATTTTAACAGCTGGTAATCCCTACTTGCGGCAACTTTTACATGGGCAACCCGAGCTTTTATGTTCTTTACATGCCTCTCTGAAATGATTTAATTTTTTTATTTAATTAAAAATACTTGCGGCCATACTTGAATAGGCAAACTGGCAGAATCGTTTTCTGCTGCTAATAATTATACTTAAAAATTACATTTCAATAAAATAACAGATGGACGTAGAAATCATGCTGCCTGACCTTATCATGACGTGATCTGACAAACATATCACATATTTTACTGTTACGTGGACAGTAACATATCTGGACTTTGATTGTATAAAAGTTGTCAGATTAATGAAATATTTCTACTTTGCAAACCCTCAACCTTTAACTGTATCGCCGTATTCGATGTGTGGTGTCAAACCGGTCCTGGGTTCGAGTTCCGTTGCCAGTGTACCGACCGTCCTGTTGATGGCTTGAGGAAACTTTCCCCTGGTCACCTAGATGAATACAGTGAAAGTCTCACTTTTCATCTCTAAAAGTACACACTAACGCAAAAATAGATTTGTAAGGAGTTTATATTAGAAGTACCATTTCCTTAACGCTAAGAGCATCATCTTTGCCGCCGTAAGTCGATTTTAGGGGGGTAAAAAATCGACTTAGGGCGGTATCACCGCCCTTGGGAACATGAGATCCTTTAAAAAAAAAAAAAAAAAAAAAAAAAAAAAATGTATCTCAAAAAGCTGCGAGGTGAATTTCTAGGGGAGGGGGGGGGGAAGTCTCACCAGAGGGGAAGGACACCTCACGTAATTAATGGACGCTCCCTTAGTGGTTCAAGTAAAAATTCTGCATCGCATAACCTGATATACAATACTTAGCCTTCCTAGACTTGTTATGCTGCCTCACTTTATAGCTCATTATTGATTTAGTCTGCATAGAGTATTTATTCTTCCGTTGTACCAACTTTAATCCACAACTTATAAACTAACTTAACTAACTTTATTTTATGAACACAACATAACCATTCTGACAATATTAAGTACTATTTTACCATAGACAAATGATCATTATGGTATTTTATAGTGTCCTTCGCATTTAGTTCATTCACTGGCAAGATGATAACTTCTGTATCATCAATCTTGTATTGCCTTCATTCTAGACATCACTTTATTCTTCCAGTCGTGGTTTCACCACCCTTTAACCACTCTGCACAGATGCTCACTACAATAACACGTGAAAAGCCGACCAGCCTCGCCGTATCCGGGATGCTCGTTCCCAGGTAAACGCGCCCACAAACCAACGACCAGTAATTTAATTGAACACCGAGTTGGTAGGAGGGCAAATTCGCCCTCCTACCTAACATTCGGGAGGACGGGGGTCAAACCCCGTCCGGCCATTCTGACTGGGGTTTTCCGTGATGTCCCTCAGTCCCTCCAGGCGAATGCTGGGATGGTTCCCTGCAAGGCCACGGCCGACTTCTATCCCCCTTCCCTCCCCGTAGGTTAGTTAGGCTGAAAAGGGTCTTCGTGACCCTCCCAGCAGTCCGCCTCCCGGCCTTCAGCTGGGAGGAATGAATTTAAAAAAAGGGGGGGGGGAATTGCGAGGCCTGTGCTTATACATCTGGTGCCGGACAACTCCAGAAACCTAATAAGGTCTTTTCGAATCCATGCCACGCCGAATCGCTGCTGTATTGCACTCCAAAGATGGACCAACAGACTAATAAGCAGGTGGTCGTAATGATCAGTGTAGGTGGTCGCTACTGGGAGTGACCATTCCAGGGCCTATTTGGGCACCTGCTGCTGACGGCACCGCATTTCGCCAGTGTCCGGCGCGGCGCGGGTACGGCAGCAGTGGAGGCCACAATATGGCTGTCGCCAGCCGCTGCTCGGGCCGTTCCCTGCAGCTGACGCTCCTCCAATCAGACGCCGGCCCTAACCGCGACCCTGACGACTCAACGAAGACGTCTCTCGCAGGTAAATTCAGCTAAATACTTGCGGGTAACAATCTACGGTACTACATAATTTCAGAAGTTCACTTACTCACTCACTCATTCGATAGCTCGCAAATAAACAGCAACCAGAGATATTATTAGAAATTAGAGGTTATCTGCAGGGTTTAATAACTAAGTAACTATTATGAAATTAATTGCCAGAATACATTCATTAAAAAAATTTGGAAAACTTTACGGCTGATATATCGTGGGACTACTTTTCAGTAACACATCGCAACATAAAAAACTATAAAAAAAAATCACCCATGGTCTCTACTGTATCGACAAATGAAATTTTTTATTCCGACCGAGGCTAAATTTTAATTTATATATAAAAAAAAACTTTATCTAACGTTGCAGCTTAACGAAACTTTATACATTACGATTATGTCAATCAAGAACAACGTACTGTGACAGATGATGGCACTCCGTTTAAACTAAACAGAAATTCTTCCGATTTTGCAGAGTTAAGGTTTATTATTAAAGAAAAGTAGATAAGGGGGCGACCATTAATTACGTGAGGTGTTTTTCCGGAAATCTGGACCCCCCTTTCTGTGGTGAGATCATCTTGCCGGACTCTCCCCCCGCCCCCTTACACACCGACCTCGTAGTTTTTTTAGACCTTCTTTTTTTTAGCTCTAATCTTCTTCAATGATGACGTGAGATTTTCGTGGAACCCCCCCCCCCTTCGTGGGATTTCGCCGCACCTCCCCCCCTATTTCACCTCACGTAATTAATGGACGCCCCCTAACGCAAATATCGGTTGCGTTCATTATATACGCAATAATTTTAGCGATAATGTCTCCTGGAATTAATTTGAAGAAAAGTGTTACGTAAATGTGTGAGGACGGGGGGGTGGGGGGGTGGAGGGGGGCAGGGCGATTGAGGCAAAAGCAATGTCGTGCTAAGTGGGGAGGGGGGAGATGGGGGTTCAAGGGATGTCAAAATGTAGCCACGTAGTTTGTGGACGCTCCCTTACGTAGCGAGCTGTGCCAAAGGCGAAGGTCGGGTTATTGAAAATTTCCCGCCGAGACAGGGTTTCGAAGCAGGGCCTGGAGCCTGCAGACCCCTCTGATGTTGGTGAGAGCTTTGTATGCGTGGCTCTGCCTACGTGACGGGTAGGCAGGCTGTGTTATCTCTCAGCAGCTGAGTCACTTCCCCCGCACAGCTCGACCACGCAATACACACTACAGTACCAACACTGGCTGCCACACACACAACACCGGCTGATCAACAGTCTAAACTAGTCTCACAGCCCGTCGAAATCAGCTGCTTGAACAGAGTGTTCTGGCCAATCAGTTCTCCGCAACCGTTTAGCTAAATACACTGAACAGCCCAAGAAATTGGCTCACCTGCCTAATATCGTGCAGGGCCCCCGCGAGCACGCAGAAGTGCCGCAATACGACGTGGCATGGACTCGACTAATGTCTGAAGTAGTGCTGGAGGGAATTGACACCATGCATCCTGAACGGCTGTCTATAAACCCGTAAGAGTACGAGGGGGTGGAGATCTCTTCTGAACGGCACGTTGCAAGGCATCCCAGATAGGCTCAATAACATTCATGTCTGGGGAGTTTGGTGGCTAGCGGAGGTGTTTAAACTCAGAATAGTGTTCTTGGAGCCACTCTGTAACAATTCTGGACGTGTGGGGTGTCGGATTGTCCTACTGGAATTGCCCAATGCACAATGGACATGAATGGACGCAGGTGATCAGCCAGGATGCGTACGTACGTGTCACCTGTCAGAGTCGTATCTAGACGTATCAGAGGTCCCATATCACTCCAACTGCACACGCCACACGCCATTACAGAGCCTCCACCAGCTTGAACAGTCCCCTGCTGTCTTGCAGGGTCCATGAATTCATGAGGTTGTCTCCATACCCGTACAAGTACATCCGCTCGATACTATTGGAAACAAGACTCGTTAGACCAGGCAACATGTTTCCAATCATGAGTCCAATCTCGATGTTGACGGGCCCAGGCGAGGCGTAAATATTTGTGTCGTGCACTCACCAAGTGTACACGAGTGGGCCTTCGGCTCCGAAAGCCCATATCGACGATGTTTCGTTGAATGGTTCGCACGCTGTCACTTGTTGATGGCCGAACATTGAAATTCGTAGCAATTTGCACTTCTGTCACGTTGAACGATTCTCTTCATTCGTCGTTGGTCCCGTTCTTGCGGGTCGTTTTTCCAGCCGCAGCGATGTCGGAAATTTGATGTTTTACCAGATTCCCGATATTCACGATGCACTCGTGAAATGGTCGTACGGGAAAATCTCCACCTCAACGCTACCTCGAGATGCTGTGTCCCATCTTTCGTGCGCCGACTACAACACCACGTTCAAACTCACTTAAATCGTGATAACCTGCCATTCATCTACATCTATACTCTGCAATTCACAATTACTGTGGGTGGCAGAGGGTGGTAAGCACCAATCCTATTTTAGAGTATTCCAATCCCGAACAGAACGAGGAAAGAAAGAATACATAAATGTATCAGTACGGCATCTTATCTCTCGAATCTTATCCCTCCTGTCATTGCGACCTAAATAGGTTGGCGGAAGAAGTATTTCGTTGCACTCGTAAATTAGAGCTTTTCGGCATATTCTCCAACAAATTTAAACGAAAACTACGTCGTCTGTCCGCCAAACAATCCCAGCCTAACCCACGTATCAGCTCTGTGACACTTACATTGTAGCAGAAGTAACCAATTTGACGCCTACGCCGGACACCCGTTGTCTTATATAGGCGTTGCCGACCGCAGCACCGTACTCTGAGTGTTTACATATCTCCCTGTTTGCGTACGCATGCATATACCAGTTCCTTTGGCTCTTCTGTGTATAAGGAACGATCAAAAAGAAACGAGCTGGCGTCTGGTTTGTGCAGACCGGTGACAGAATGTTAATATCGTTGCGTCGGTAACAAGGAGGGTTTCCGACAAGAGCGCGGAAGTTCACATGCCCGCCGCCAGAGGGTCACGAGTGCTAGTCACATGCCTACAAGCTAGCAGAAGCGTGCGTCAGGTCGTCTGGCGCTCATTCGTGTTATAAGCAGTGAAATGGAGGTATTGAAAGAAGTGTAAACAGCTTTTGTTCGTTTTCTAACAGCGTAATGAGTAATGGGAACGGACATTCATCGAAGAATGTTACGAGTGTACGGTGAACACTGCATGTCCTTTTCAAGGGTCAAGACGTGGCACAAGCGCTTCAGGGAAGGACGGGTGTCGTTAGCCGATGGTGCACGGTCAGGAACACCACACCGCATGACCGATGACATCGTCCAGTTGGTTGATGGACTCGTTAGCCAGGACCGCCGAGTTACTGTCAAAGCCGTAGTCGCCGAGGTCGGATTGAGCGTCAGAAATGTTCACACCATCACAACGGAAAGGCTGAAGTGTGTGCCCAATGGGTGCCCCACAGTCTTCAACCACAACAGGAAGCGTGTCGAATGGCCCACTGTCTTGATCATCTGCAGCGCTATGTCATGGAAGGGAATGGGTTCCTGGCACGACTGGTGGCTGGAGATGAGTTTTTGGTGTCATCACTTCGAATCAGAATCGAAACGACAAAGTCTCCAGTGGAAGCATCGAAGGTCACCACCACCAAAAAAATCCAAGGCCATCCACACAAGCGCAGGAAAGGTTATGCTGACGTTCTTCTTTGACTAAGACGGTCTCCTTCTGATAGACTTTCTGCAACACGGGACAACAGTGAGTATCCATCGTTACTCGCAAACCTTGACCACCCTTCGCCAAGCGATCAAATCAAAGCTCATCCTCCGTAGCCACGAGTTATCCGGCATGGTAGCAGAGGTGGTAGTGCATAGTTTCTAACCACCAGATTGTGCACCAAAGTCCTGGGTTAAATTCCAAAGCACTCCACAGTGCGTATGGAGTAACGAGATATGACATTGTCGATGGGGATTCGTACGTCAGATCGAGAAGGCAAGCTTGGTGGCCCCATTGGTGTCTTTCGGAAGAGTAGCCCTTAATGTACCGGCACCGGGTTTAACCCTATCCCTACCTTCATTGACAATGTAAACAGTACCTCGTACATAAACTTCAATCACTGTAGAACGAAAGGGGAAACACCCAGTTTAATAGCTGCCATGGAAGAGCAACTTCCTCCAGTGCAACGGGAAGGAATTCGGCCATGGCCTTCTGAAGGAAGCATTCTGGCATTCGCCTGGAGTGACTTGGGAAAACCAAGGAAAATCCAAATCTGGATGCCACGACGGAAATTCGAACCTGCGTGCTCCCGAATGTACTCTGGGTAAGAGGAGATGAAAGATTTCAATAAGCCATTTAAGTGACTCATTAAAGATTTTTAAAAAAAAGAAACATATGGTCTTGGATATTACACTGGTCATACTGAAAGACAAAGCAGTTTCCTCGGTTTAAATAAATCCGTAATTTCCGCATATAGCTGTCAGAAAAGAATAATGGTTTTACATCGTACTAAAGTCTGATGGATTACCATCAGCTTTAGAGAGGCAAAAAATGCAATGAAACTGGAGAACGGATTGGTGACGTCAAGTATTTATGGTGTTCTGTGGCGTCATCATCATGTGTTAAGACTCATACATTAGCGGTGTCGTGGCCCAGTGGTTAAGGTGTCTGCCTGGAGGTCGAAAGGTCCCCGGTTCGAATACCTGTTTCAGCGGTGATTTTCCAAGGCCGTTAACCAAAGCTTCACCTCTGGCACAGCTTGCTGTGTAATGTGAAGTACGCCAGAACGGATCAATGATTCGGATTCGACGACACATGGTATGGTTACTGTACCCGATAGGATTACTGGGTGAGGTAAAAGTGAACGCAACTAGGTTTGACGCCTGTTTTTGTGCATTTGTGTTTTGGGATAACAAAGATGAGTACACTGTATAGAAAAAGAAAGTACAATTACTTCTCATGACCGAGCACACTTCTTCCATTTCCTTCTAACACATTCAACAAATATTTGTTCTCCATTAACAATTACACAGCATATGTACAGTCTATATTTGAATTGAAATATATGATAAACTCGTAGTTTATTAAATTGCGAGAAGATTAGTTTCTTTCATCACTCCACTTTGTGTTCCTGACAGAGAAACCTGTCCCAATTAATGCAGAAGTGGCAGGTACAAATAAAAGAAATTATTGTAAATATATTTGCAAACTCTCCACTTGTATGTGCTGCAATGTTTGATCAGCTGCCGGAATCAATTAACATTATCACCTACGAATTTTCCATGCATCTCATTCAACTGTATTTTTTCTTCATATATACCGTTCTTAGCAATTTGCAGTTGATTCACATTTTCAGATTCAACAACACACATAAAATGTTTATATTGAATGGGGGTTTTTAAAACATTTCTTTAATGAGGGGCAACCACTTTTCTTCAGTGAAAGTAAACCATTTCTCTACGTAATTGGTAACATCGTCATCCGGATATTAAATTTGTACGTAAAACGTCAACCAGTGAGGTTAAGAATGTGTGTTGGCTAAACAAAATGGTTTTAGGGGGACGTCCATTAAATACGTGAACTCTAAATATGGGGTGGGGGGGGCAAAACTTTTTATATCATTTTTCTCCTCTTTATTTCAAAAAATTGCAGCACATAGAAGACGTCAGTATTAACACTTAGAAATTCGATATCATGATGGAAAATACATAAAGCTATCGAATAAATTTAATTATTTAAAAATTAAAATTATAGTGCAAATCTCACGTGAAAAAGGGGAGGGGGTCCTACGACATCTTACGAAATCTCACAACGGTGGAGAGGGGTGTCCAAATTAAGCGGCCCTTAGCGGCCGTCTATAAAATACGTCACACGAATTTCATGATTTTCACAGCCCACCCTTGCGACCTCCCCCCCCCCCCCCCCCCCCCACCTCCTAGTGTCACGTCACTTGTTTAGCAATTTTAAATTTATAAATTATTAAATTGAAACAGCACTTCCAAAACTATTCATATATTTCTATCTAAAATATTTTTTCATAAAATCGATAATAAATCAAACATTTTAGAAAATTGAAAAAAAAACATAACAAATCAAGCGAACGATATAAAATTTAATCATCTTGTGCCATGGCCTTTGAAAGCAATTTTTTATTTTATTTTGCTGTCATCAGTCTCTCGACTGTTTTGATGCAGTCCTCCATCCCTTCCTATATTGCGCTAGACTTTTCATCTCAGAATACCCCTTACAGCCCATGTCCTCAATTATCTGCTTCATATATTCTAATCTCTGTCTTCCTGTGCAGTTCCTACCTTTGACTGTCCCCTCCACTATCGTTTATCAAAGAAAGAATTTCCCCGTCACTTCTAGTTGGAATACTCTGAAGAAAAATCGTCGTGATGGGCAAAACCTCTTGTTGCCTCCTGTGTGATTGCTTGTGTTGGTAACTGTCGAAAGATATAAACCACGGAAGTCATATTTTTTGAAGACCTGCAAGGCGGTATTGGCCTTTCGGTGTATGTCAAAGGCGGTCGACGTGCGACACCGTAGTACAGCGAGCGTGAACTCGCCCGGTCGCCACGAGACAAAAAGTGACACATGTAACGTCATGAATCTTACGATTCCTCCCCCCCCCCCTCCCCTCTTGTCAAACTTCGTTGTACCCCTGCCCTTTAATTTATGGATGTCTGTTTAACGTACTGTATTCCTTTTGTAGATTATAGAGTAAGCCCTTGTGAAGTAGAGTACTAGAGATCTGCGGCCGAGGTAGGCCCATACGTGAAGCCGTGTTGTGTCTGGTTGCGCGCCACGGAGTGTCGGAATGTGCGGGAGGGGAACACCTGCCGCACAAAGGCAGCTGCGCTCTCCACCACCTGTTGCATGCTGTCTCCAGCGGCACACCCGTCCCTGCCTTCACATCTCCAAACCATTCCCCGTCACCGTCCATCCAAATCAAGCACCGTCTCGGAACGACTGGTTTTTTAATGACTGTATTTAATTTCAGACGCGTTTCGCATCGTCAGTTACTGTAAATGTCCATGCTGTTCTTGAAATGAATTGCACTATCTGTATACGTAACTAACAATTACGGAGCGTCCATAAACTACGTGGTTCGATCTGGGGGGGGGGGTTTTGGCGGAAAGCTACGCAAAATGGGGGGGGTGACCTGAGCAAGGTCAGGTAGCTTTTAATTCGTATCATTTGTTACAGACAAAATGAGGTACAGAAATCACAAACAGCATGTAAATAGCGTAAAATCTTCTAGGACTTTCCACTGGGATATAGCGTCAGTAAAAATACAGAGCGACGTTTCGGAATCTGAAGATAGAGCCAGAAGCAGACTCCGAAAACGTCGCTCTGTATTTTTACTGACGCGCTATCCCGGTGAAAGCCCTAGAAGATTTTACGAGAAAGCCTACATTATTTCAGCATGTGAATATTTATTTCCGTCATTTAATTGTCTCAGTATGTAATTTACGATAGTCTGACAAAAGAAAACAGTACAAAATATCTTCTAGAATCAATATGGAAAAAAGCTAGGTGCTACGCGAGGGGGAGGGGGTGGGGTTAGAGAGAAAAGCCACGTCAGGTTACGTGGGGGGAGGCGCCAAAAATGGAACTACGTGGTTTATAGACGTACCCTTTGTCAGAGTACCCTCTACCTACGGACTTGGTGGAATCACATGCTGGTCAGATATAACTATTCGCACTTCTACCATAGAAACTGATTTGCTGTTGTGGATGTACCGTACTCCCTGTATTTTTTCGAAAAAACGCTATTTGGATGGTTTATGTATATGTAGACATAATACTGGAATGAGTGTCCAGTGTGAATGGTTAGGATACAAGTGCTCTACACTGTACAAAATAGATTTAAATCATAGCGGAGGAATACCCCCCCCCCCTAATTATACAATGAACACTGCACTGTATAGATAAGAAATATAACAATGTATCTGATTTAATGTCGACATATTATATTGTATCACCAAGAATGTAACTAATGTCCATAGAACAGATAAAGAAACTGAATGTAAATTGTTGAAAAATAAAATGTAATGAACTTGGCTATATAGACCCTAAGGGCCGAAAGCCATTAAATAAATAAATCAAAAAACGGGGAGGGCAGAGAGTTTTTATGGAGATGTAAAACTACTGTAGTAACACGCGGCAAAACTAACTTTTTAATTACTGAGGTTGGTGGTGAGCGGTTAACACTCTGGCCTCACTTTTGGGAGGACGCGGGATCGAGTACCCGTCCGGGCATCCGGATCTGCCTTTTCTTTGATTTCACCAAATCACTCCAGGTGAATGCCGGGATCCTTCCTTCAAAAGGACATTGCCGAATTCGTTCCCGTTCCTAGTCCACAGTCCCATCACGCCTCTAATGACCTCGACGTCGACGAGGCGTAAAGTCGTTACCTTGACTTTTAATTGAAACGTTAGTACGTTTTGCTTGCGGTAGGACTGATGTGTGTTGAGGAGTCCTGTTTCTGTGGGCACTGGGAGGGAGTCAGCTGGTTAGCCTGTTGTCGAGTAAGCAAACACGCTACCGGCGTCTGTACAAACACGGGCCTACACGGCTCAAACTGACTGCGACGCCTCAAACAACTCAACTGGGCGGGACACACAGGGAGACGTTTCAAAATCCTTCATATAGGGAGCGTCCATAAACAACGTGGCTACATTATGTGCTCCTTTGAATCCGCCCTCACCCCCCCCCCCCACCCTCCGTAGGCTGACGTGACTTTTTCCTGTACTTCTCCCCCC
>CM061914.1:179372235-179517741 GCA_031002005.1 Vandiemenella viatica | reverse complement strand
CGTTATAATCATAAAGAAATTTCTTTTTATCTGTTAATCTAATAGAATGATTTTTTAAAATTTGTTTTGCATTAACCTCCAATCCATTTTGACATACGCAGCTAGATGAACATTTCAAACCAGGTTTTTTTTTTTTTTTTTTTGCTCTGGCTTTACGCCTCGTCGACGTCGAGGTCATTAGAGGTGGGATGGGATGGGGGACAAGAAACGGGAAGGGAATTCGGCCATGGCCTTTTGAAGGAAGCATCCTGGCATTCGCCTGGAGTGATTTGGGGAAACCATGGAAAACCCACATTTGGATGCCCGGACGGGGATTCGAACCCGCGTCGTCGCGAATGCGAGGCCAGAACGTTATTCAGACCAGAGCTTTCTACTTTTCATCCCACTATATTTTACGTCCGCATTATTGACAGTGATATAACGCCACCACCCAACCAAAGTTTTCTAACAAACTGAATTTATGCAAATGTAAACCTATTGACCTGATTTTTTTGGCATTAATCTCCAATCTATTTCAGCACACGCAGCTAGATAAACATTCCAGGCGAGTCCTTTCTACTTTTAATCCTACTATATTTTACTGCTGCATTATTGATAGCGTTGTAACACTAACACTGTCCAAAAATCTCATGCAAAACTGATTTTATGCAAATTTACCCCTCGGGACATGGAAAAATCTCTTCCCATCGTATAATCTTTAAAAAAAAATAACGATCTGGTGGTTCCGTGGTTAAGGTGACTACTGGGGATCGTAAAGTCCCCGGTTCGAATCCCTGTCCTGGTGGGGATTTTCAAAGGCCCTTAACCCGGCCTTCACCTCTGGCACAGCTTGCTGTGTAATGTGAAGTACGTCAGAATGCTTCCGTGGTTGGGATTTCACGTTAAACAGTACGTCCCCTGTACCCGGTAGGATTGCCGGGTTAGTTTAAGGCGGCTAAGACAGAGGTGGAATGCGCAGCCAGCAGAAACCCTGTCACCAGGTATTTACGACAACTCGAAATTAATTATTATCTTTATAAAAAAAAACTTTATTTTTCTACCTGTGAACCCATTAAGCTGTTTGTTCTTGGCCGTCAGTTTCAATCCCCTGGTACATACCCCTGTCCAGATACACCTACAGCTATTCACATCCCACGCTCGATTTAATCCTATGATACTTTATCTTTTCCGCTGTACGCAGTGATATTACACCTTTACCTTGGTTCAGTGCGATATGTTTTGGTGGTTTGGCCCTGGCCACACGTGGGGCCGGGTGGCACTACCTGTTTGCAGCCACTGTGCGTGCCTCAGGAGTCAACACCGGCCGTCCAGGAGGTATAAGAGGCGCCCTCACAGGAGCACAGGGCACAGTGGACAAACACCATGAACTCCGCACTCACAGCTCTACTAGTCGGTAAGACACCTTAACAACACTAACTACTACCGTAAGGCCTAGTCGTCTGGTGACTCAATGGTTAAAGTGGTTCTCTGGGGGTCTACACTAGGGATGGCCATCCAATGATCTTGCGGGCCACCTTTGGAAATGCGTCATAACTCCGCTGGCCGCATATAAATTATATTCTAGATTTAGACCGACTGTAGACTTTTTGAAGTGAATATCATTTAATTATTCTGCCAAGTTATTACTGTAAACTCATAATTAAAAACATACAATACCTGTCATATATTGGCATGATAATTATTTTAAAAGCAAATTTATTTTTTTTCTTATAATTTAGACAGTTAATTTTGGAATATATAGATGCTCAAATAATATGTTCTCTTTTAATACATTGGTTTTAATTACTTTGTCCATTATCAAATAAATATATTTTGTAAAAGTGTGATGAATCTCGTGGGCCGCAAAAATGTTCACGGCAGGCCGCGGGTTGGCCACCCCTGGTCTAGACTATAGGGAAGTAAGGAATTTGGCCGATTGCTTAGAAATTCAGCGCGATCTGGATATTATTTTGGCATGGTGCGGTGAGTGGCAACTTACGCTAAATTGTAAAAAGTGCAAGACAATGAGCATAACTAACAAAAAGAATCCGATTGTTCAGAAATACGAGGTAAACAGTTCAGTTATTGATATGGCCGATTCTGTGAAATATTTGGAAGTAACAGTACAAAGGAACATGAAATGGGACATACACATTACTTCGTTAGTAGGTAGAGCTAATTCTAGGCTGAGATTCATAGGTCGAATCTTGAAAAATTGTAATGAACAAACAAAGGAGATAGCGTACAATTCTCTTGTGTGTCCACATTATACTACTGTTGTGCCATCTGGTATCCGTTTCGTAAGGGGTTGATTGACAGTATAGAGAAAGTACAGAGAAGAGCCGCTCGATTCGTGACCGCTTGCTACAGTCCTTATGAAAGCGTCACAGAACTGATTAGTAGACTAGGCTGGGAGTCTCTGGTAGATAGACGACGCACGTTTCGTTTAAGCTTATTGGTAAACATGCGTACTCCCACTTTCACTTACGAGTGTAGTGAAATACTTCGTCCTCCAACCTATTTGAGTCGGAAGGACAGGAAAGATAGATTAGAGAAATAAGGTGCCGCAATGATCCTTATATGAATTCTTTTTTCCCTCATACCTTAAAGGATTGGAATACACAACAAAGAGATTAGCTTTGGTGCTGGACACCCTCTGCCACCCACAATTTTGTGAATTGCAGAGTATGTATGTAGATAGATAGACTCTAGAGGTACCCGTGTGAACCGTCCCAGAAAGTTTATTCGGACTTAAACCGCCTAACTCTCGCAAACCTTTGCGTTGCTCAGAAAGAGAGCGTTGTCTGCCATCAACTTGTTTATTCCAAGAGGGTTAATTTCTTGTTTGATACTACACAACCTCCCATCGTATTTATAGACCCCACTTTTTTCGAGTTACATTTGTCGACTTTTGGCAATGCTAGTTTTAGCGCTTCATTCACTGGCTAGGTGTAAGGGATCTTTTATAACATTCTTCTGCCACTCTCTGTTAGAAAGGACAGACATTGAAGGCTAGATGGGCTCAAACTCGAGACCTTACCAACAGAAAATGCTACGGAACCGCAATGTTTCAATTTAAACTCAGTCGATGCTAAGCTAAATTTCTAAGTTAATTTTTCAAATTCGTGACAGGTGACAAGCCAGTGTGATTTCATGCAGCGAAGGAGTTAGAAGAGGGTGGGGAGGAGGAAGGGGGGGAAGAGAGGGGGGAAGACAGTGAGTCATAAAAAGGCAAACAGAGCACACGAGACGGCGATACAATATGTAAAGTCAATACCTGTGCGGCTCGAATACAGGTAGATCGACACGTTACTAGTAACTAGGGTTGCCAACTTTCTCCGGAACAATAGGAGTACATTTGTGTTTCGGGGTCGGAAAAACAGAATACACTGTGCAGAATAAGAATACATTAATTTTTTATGTCTGAAGACACATTTATCATTGCTTTACGACACTTGAAATATACGCTTGTTCTTCATAATCACTTCTATAGCATAGTCTGTGTATTTAAATTGAAACATATGATGAGCTCATAGTATAATGAGCTAAGCGAAGATTTGTTTCTTTCAAATCTCCACTCTGCATTCCTGACAGAAAAAACTCTCTCAATATTTGCAGGATTGGTAGGAATAGATAAAAGAAATTACAACGAATATATTTCGAAAATTTTCGTTTTTATTGATTACTAGCTGTTACCCGCGACTTCGTTCGCGTGGATTTAGAATATGATTGCTAGAAGTGGATACACAAAGCTGAAAGTTACCTAAGATATGTCGGCATAATATGACGGGAACGCTATCGATATACCATTCTACCGTCGAACCTGTCTCATTTATTCATATCGGAAAAAAGTATCCTATTTCCTTCCTAATGATACAAAGTATACAAATATAGTCGTCAAAACGTAAAAACAGACAGACAGAGTTACTTTTGCATTTATAATATTAGTATAGATATGCTGCCATTTTTGAGAAATTGACAAATCAGTAAAACTTATCAACCACAAGTTTTCCATGTAACTCATTCAGAGATATTATTTCATCATATAAACGGTCCATAGCAATTTGCAGTTTACGGGATAACACACACAAAATATTTATATTGAATGATTATTTCTAATTAAATTTTGGTAATGAGAACAACAAATTTTCTTCAGTGAAATCAAACCGTTTCTCTAGATAATCAATGCCATTGTCGTTCAGATATTATTTTTGTACATAAACAATCAGAGATATGAGAATGTGTGTTGGCTAAAAAAGGGAATTTTTACGGACTCTATTACTTTCGCGGATTTTAGAAAACTCCCACGTGAAATACAGAACAATACTCTAGACTAGAGTACGGGTAGCAAGTTAGCAACCCTACTTGTAACCATGAAAGGTTGCACCCGCTTGGTGTGGAGGCATTCAGTGGCAGATTGAATGACAGTAAAGAGACAACTATAATCTGTTGAAATGATGGTACGACCCTCATCTTTGTGTTAACTCACTGATCACCCAAAATATTATGACCATCTGCTTGTTAGTGTGTTGATACATCTTTGAATCGCAATACAGCGTGGGATGGATTCGAAAAGTCCTTGTTAGGTTTCCGGAGTTGTCTGGCACCAGATGTCTTGCACAGGTCACGCAATTCCCTTAAATTATGGTCCAGTTGTTTGTGGGCGCGGCATCTCGGAAAGGCAAGGCTGGTTGTCTGTTCGCGTGCTACTGTAGTGAGCATCTATGCAGAGTGGTTGAAGGACGGAGAAACCACGACTGGGGGACAAGGTGGTTGACCACTCATCACAGAACGTGGTGGTCGGAGGCTTGCTCGCTCTGTTAAGCAGGATAGGCGGCGATCTGTGATATATCTGACAGCACAATGTGCTTCGAAACAGTTGTGGCTGCACCAAATTGTACTCTGCTGTCAGATCTGCCACAGATCGCCGCCTATCCCGCTTTACAGAGTGGGCAAGCCTCCGACCTCCACGTTCTGTGATGAGGCATGGACGTCCAACACATTGTCGCCCAGTCGTGGTTTCACCGTCCTTCAACCACTCTGCATAGATGCTTACTACGGTAGCACAGGACCAGCCTCTCCGTTTCCGAGATGCTCGTTCCCAGCCGCCGCACCCACAAACCACCGGCCCGTAATTTAAGGTAATTGCGTGACCTGTGCGTAATCTGCTCCCAGACAAGTCCGAAACCTAAAGCCGCGTTCCCACGACGTCTTGTAACGAAGGCGGGACGGGACGAATGCTCAACAAGACGCCATGGAAACAGGGCCGCCTCTGCTAGCGGAGACGAGACGCTACCCACTCTGAGTCGGTAAACATCACAGGCGTGTGTAGCGGTGCGCTGTTACCATCGGTTTGCAGCAGCGGTGCGCACCCCTTCTGTTGCTGTGAAGTGCTCTGTGCCAAACGACATTAGGCAACGTGATGGGGAGGAGGCGGCGAGGTAAGGAGGGCTAATCTGCGGCGCGTGCTCGTCCCTATACTGACGTGCCGCCTCCTTTACAAGAGATAGTGGGAACGCAGCTTAGCAAGGATATTTCGAATCAATTCCGCGCCGAATCACTGCTGCAAAGATGGACCAACACAGTAATAAGCAGGTGTCAAATCAGTGGTCTAATCAGTGTAGGTAGTTACCTATTGTCCAGTAGTGTTTAAGGTCAGCGTGTCTCTTATATACTGGTGTTGTCTTGGAGCACCGCTTGACGTGCTGACACCTGTTTGTGTCCGCAGCGGTGGTGTGCTCGGGAGCGGTGCTGGCCAACCCGCCCCACTTCCATGGAGAGCCCCTGAAGCACCGGGTGGTGACTCACCACGGCCACCCCGCACCCCAGAAGTCTGTCGAGGTGCTGGAGCGCGTGGAGGTGGTGGAACGCGAACAACCCCTGAAGCACCACCCCAGGTACCCTGCCCACCACGGCCAGCAGGTCAAGGTGGTGGAGTTCCCAAGACACCACTCTGAGCAGGTGAAGGTGGTGGAGTACCCGCGCCACCACTCTGCCGAGGAGGTGAAGGTGGTGGAACGCGTGGAGCTGATGGAGCCCCCGAGACACTCTGGTCTGGCGCCGCCCTGCTGCCCGCCCTTCGTCGCCCCCGCCTGCTGCCCTTCCGCGTGCCCCGCCCTTCACCAGCCCATCTGCGCCACAGACTGCAAGGGACACCGCACCTTCGAGAACCTCTGCCAGATGCACTACACCAACTGCCACCAGCACACACGTGAGTACCAACACCCAATCTATAATCACTCTTCTTTGTTGCTACTTGTCCTTCGGTGATTTCTACTTGCTTGGCTCTTCCCTCACCTCATTTCTTACTCCTTTGATCTCAATTAACCACGATTCAGCGTGCGTCTTCTCTCTTCTTGTATCTTGTCCAAGTTATCTACATCTTCACCCACTTCCCCTGTTACTCGGTCATATCTACAGTTAATGAATTCATTATTGCCTATTATACCGCGGTTGCTTCTTATCAACACCGGTTTTCTACATGCCTCTCTTTTGGCTCCCTCACCTTAGTCCATTGCTTTCCTCTGTTTCAGCGGCCATCTAGTCCCTGATATTCGTCTGGTCCGTTTACCCTCACTCCATTTGTGACTTGATCCAGGTCGCTGCAATACTGTCACGTGATTAAGTACTGTACCTCAGCTAGCTAACGATACCTCTATATTTTTTCCGTGTATCTCCTCCATTGATTACTCTTTTCTTGGGTTTTCTCACATTTATTATTCCATTGATATCCATGAACCACATTTCTGCATCTTTTTTTTGTTTCTTCTCTTCTCATCTCATGTCCAAATCGTCTACATATTCACTTTTGAATTTCAGCTGTTACATAGATCATCACGACATGTTAATAACTTGCTTCGTCACCATATCCCTCAATTGTTTCCAGCCACTGCAGGGGTCTGCTTAAGCCTCTCTATTTTCCTCTATATTTTCACCAACTATGCGTCACTACTTTTATTAAATCGATCACTACATACAAAATTCTATACACAATTTTTATTTCAACACAGTGGCCTATGGAAGTTTTACATGGCGTTATTTGAGGGCAATCGAATTTGATTCCTCTGCACGTAAACCAACTTACAGTGCAAAATGATTTTAAAAAAAATTTACGTATAGTAACATTGACAAGACGAATAACACATTTTATATAAAATAATAGATTGATTAATCTGGTTTTAAAAGTGAGAAGTTGGAGATCTTTAGAATTAAAAGATGGTTCAATTATCTTTCCCCCATAGGGATCCTTAGGTTGTAGGTACAGTTAGCATTTGAAGGACTAAAATCAACGAAAAATAGGAAAAAATAACTAAGTTTAGATTGAGTGATTGGTTCAGTCCTCTCTCTATCACACACTCCTATTCGCCTTCCATCGATCTATATCTTTGTGTTCTCTTCTAGGCCGTATACGAGTATCTTGTATTTTCGTGTAATGTCGTCACGTATTTTCTTGGTATTTTATACTCCCCGTTATTTTAGTATGCCAACACTATTTGCGCCATGTCTTCTCTATTCTATCGTGCAAGATTTCACTGTGTCAGTAATATTATTATTCCTTTTACTGTCCATTATATGCTCCTTATGAGTAATTTCATTTCAGTCGCTTGAATGTTATCTTCAGCGTCCAAGTTTTGACAGCAAACACGAAAATGAGAACGTGATATACATTATAAATTACTCCCTTATCTCTCTGCATAGAAGCTTGTTCTATATGAGGCTAACGACACTTCTTAAAAATGCGTATTTCAAAAACAGAGTTGGGAAACCCTACTAAATCACTAATTTCGTAGAATAAGCCATAATCTACTATTCTTTAGAGTACTAACAAAGAATTTCTACCATTATACTTTGCGTGATCTGTATAGAGCAAGAATTTAACATGTTGGTTCACAAAAGAGTTAACAAATTGTGCAAATCCCAGACAAATTAACTTCATTTTATCGTTTCTGCGCATCGCGGAAATCCTTCAGGCAAATATTCCTTACACATTATACGGCATTTCTCGATAAAACATTTTCTTATTGCGGTATTAGCAATAACCGGATTTTTAAGCATGGTTTTCGGAGGAGGTTGTCCATCTTTCTGGTTCAGGCTGATGTGGCAGTACTAGCAAAGGGAGTCTTGTCCGGCGGAGATTGTGACATAGTAGACAGGGGTGATATGAGCCCGGATAGCTCAGTCGGTAGAGCATTAGGCTTTTAACCTAAGGGATCCAGGGTTCAAGTCCCTGTTCGGGCGAACATTTTTAAACACTGCAAATCCGACAATACATATACCATTGAGCGCATTCATAAGAGACGGTAAAAGGATCACATGAAGGAGAACATTGTCTACATTTTTATTTTTATAAACTGCCGAGCATTTTATATATTCTCAACGCCGAGAGAAAGATCGTTCCTATGTATTCTCTACATTAATGAAATAGTTATTCCCTTATTTTATGCGCCGAAAAAAAAGTATTAATGTTTTTCAGTTTGTGAACGAAATAGTATGTGACAACCTCTGGAAGGCTTGATCCAAATTTCAGAATATGAACAAAGATGCAAGTTGTCGGATTGTGAATTTTAATTCGTGATAAAGACAAAGTGAGATAACGCCTAGAATTATAGCTTGCACAATTTGGTGCAAACATTAAAAAAGAAAAAGAAAATATTGACAGTTTTCATTACAGATTCTGTTGTAGATTGACGGATCACAGAGAGAAAATTATTAATGTTCCTAATCGGAAGTAATTAGTTCTGTGTACAAAAGCTATTTTATTCGGTAATCACTGTTCAGAGTATATCAAGATAATGCTTACCGTACTAGTTTGAAGAACAATAAGATCATCGGTCTCGTTTCTGGATTCAAAACTATCTTAATGAAAATACATTGTTTTAATTTTGAAAATGTAGGATTTAGTAAAATATGTGAAACGTAATCTTTAATAAGTTAACAGTTGGGTTAGGAATTTTCCCCACATCCCTGCAGTCACGTCAATGTACAGTAGGCGACGAAGTTTCAACGTTTATTTACTGTATAATTTAACGTCCGCAGAAAGTATTGGATTGACAATAAGACGTTTTGAGAATTATTTGTGGAAGGTCCCATTATGGTACAAAACGCTAGTAACAGTTACAACGCCTCTAAGTCCCCACTCTCTATTGTAGTAGTAAATGTTAACATTCAGCTGCCCTCCAGACAAACGCAGTGTACCAAATATCGTTATTCGGTCCTCTTCTACAAATACAACGTCTGATTAGAATTGATTCAAATGTTGTTTTCTTATAAACTGCACTACAAGTAGACTTAGCAATCATTAACTTTCACTTAAACGACATTTCCATTACTTATATATCAATTGAAACACAACAATTAATTCCTCTTGACGACAATAATCTCTCCGTTCATCTATATTGCTCCAAAGATACTCATCATTTGTCATTTGTGTTGCCAACATCAGAAAAACTAAACACTCGATAAAATGCAAGATTAAAAATTACAAGAACATATTTAAGAGGAGGCAAGTCATATTTTTTTTTTTTTTTTTTTTTTTTTTTTTTACAATAGGTACTACAATTGGGGGAAAACATACATACACAAAGACTACAGGGCATTTTCAGTGGTAGAACAACGTAATTCAGTGATCTGTCGCAAAAAACATAAAAGTTGCCTGCAACACTCTGACATCTTCAAATCCAGACAAAAAATATCTTCCGCTTTAACAACCTATTTTATTCCTTTATAAAATTTCTTCTTGTAAATTGATTTTGAAGAACGCTTTGTGGCAAGGGTTGTAAAATTATTAATTTAGTCATTATTAACGGTGTGGTGTATGATTGTTTCGAAAACTACTAGAGACGTAACAGTCAATGAGGCTCTTTGGAATTTATATTCAAATTTAGTGATTAACAGGGGAAGTTACGTGTTTTCAGTTAACAGTCAAGATTTTTCGTAGTTCTGGAAAGTTAAGTAACTAACCTGCATTGAGAAACCGGTAATGTTATTGATTTTAGAAATGTTAAGTACTGCTGCGTACATCTTCCAGACTATTCCACATGGAATCAGGACGAAAATATCTTGAAGCCTTAGACCCTTAAGTGATGATGTAAGCTTACTATTTTTCAATTACATTCCTTCTTAAAGAGCGAACATTGTTACCGGTCTGTTAATACAAGTTCCTAGGAGTAAAGTTGTTTCCAATTTGTCAAAAAAGTCCCATCTGTATCTATGATTAGTGCTAAGCTTCACTGCAACAGCACTTTATCCAATATGCAACCGACATGTGAAAAGAAATGGATGTGCTGTAAACTGTAATTTATCCCTGTATTTTTAATGTTGGTGATAACTATAATAAAATATATTTTTTTTTGCGGGCTAGAACTCTCCTACAGTTTACTACTTCCTCTAACGTTTCGGCCCCATCCAGCAGGCATCTTCAGGTCACAGTGGACAAGAAGCATTTTTCCCTCAACATAACCCAAGGCTGAGACCGAAACGATGGGAGAGCAGGCAGAGTTTCTGCACGCAAATCAATTTCATCGACACTTTGCTGCACAGTTGTGATGTTGTTGCAGGGTTCCGCAAGGTGCACGACGGAAAGTGCCAGACTCCGCACGGCCCCTACTACGAGAAGGTCGTCGAGTGGCTGGTCTGAGGAGGACCACGCGGCTGGAAGCCCGAGAACGTCATACTAAATGTAAACACCATGAAACCTTTCGGTCATAAATAAAGAAGCTTTCTGCAAAAGCGTTAATCGAAAACATTGTGTGTGGCATATATTTATTTCGCCTGTCCCTCAACTCCACGACTAAAAACAAGCTAACATTGGCAGCAACAGAAACTAACCAACGCATAGTTCACAACTGTCCAAATCGAACATCGATCTAAGTAACACCAAGAAAAAAAACTTAGTTTTTTATCTCCGACTCAATCTCTCCACTCCTCTGAAACAATCATAAATCTGTTCCTAGCCATTGGCAAAACTGATCTTTACTATCATATAAATAAATTGCACAAAAATCGACCTCTGTAACGAAGGAGATTTACGTCGTCAATGTCGAGGTCATTAGAGCCGGGGAAGGACTGATGGAAATTATGTTTAACTAATATTAAATGTCTCACCATCGCGAATAGCAGTTTCATGATAACTTATGATACACTTTTAGATTGTTTGCAGATGACATAATGCTGTATAAAAGGAATCAAAACGATATAGGGATTGTAAACAGTTGCAGGGTAATCTGAACAGGATATCTAGTTGGGTTGGTAAACATAGGATGAAGATATAATGCAAAAAAAAAAAAAAGTCAGCTTATTAGATACACAAATAAAAAAAAGGTTGATTATGATTATTAGGTGGGGAAAGAATTGCTTGCTGAAGACTTGAAATGTAAATATCTTGTACATTACATTTGATAACAAACTTAACTGGGCAGGACACATCGGACAGGATGGTAGGAAAATGGTTTCAAAATCCTGCACTTGTTGGAGAGAGTGATGAGGGGATGCACGAGAGAAGTAAATGAATTGGGTTACAAAAATTTGGTCAGACCATTGCTAGAATATGGTAGTGTAGTATGGGACCCACATTTTCAGTATCAAATACAGGAGTTGGAGAAGGTACAAAGAAGGGCTGCTAGATTTGTTTCTGGAAATTATCGTAGAATGTAATCAGTGACAGATATGATAAAGGAGCTGGAATGGGATTCATTGCAAGACAGGAGGAGGATGAGGAGGGTCATGGGAGTGTACAGGGCGTATACTGGCAATGAGGTATGGAAAGATATTGCAGGAGGTATGAAAAGTAGTTCATGGAAGGGAAAAGATGACCATGACCACAAGCTGGCACTCGATTTCAGGCACAAGGGTGTAGGAAGATTTTCTTTTTTAGGTAAGGGTGTCAGGGATTGGAATGAGTTACCAAGGGGAATGATGAATAACTTACCGACAACGTTGAAAGAATTCAAAGTTAAAATTTGTAGATGGCAAATGTAGGTGGGTGCAGGATAGGGGGAAGTTGGGTGTGTAGGGAAATTGCCACCGGAGCGTGTGCTCCATTGCAATTAAATAAATTAAATTAAATAGAAGGTAATCAATTTGTAGCACGTTTTAAAGAGAGTTACTAGTTAAGGAATTATAGAACAGATTGCTGTAGTGGTTTTCAATTTATAACTTAATATTCTGGGCATTTAATTCCATACATTGGCAGCAATCTAAAAAAAAAAAAGATTCACACGTTAATTTCAACCAATACTTATGCGAGTTGTGAAAATTTATATTCGAGTTCCATAGTTCATTGTGAATTTTAATCATAAATAGATTTGGAGAATTACAGTTTGAGGAATTTTAACCAAAAAGCGAAAGCTGCAGGAAATTTTGTTGATGTCATTACGGTTGGTAACGGTTCCATTCTATGTGAGTGTTGCATTTATTCCGATTGTTACGTCTGTCCACAGAGTATCAGCACTTGGACTGTTTTGCATTCTAGCATTCGGTTTCATGCATAATGGCATTGGAAAACTTTTCTTTGTGGGTGAGGAATCAGGATTGGAATGAATTAACAAGAGGAGTGATGAATAATTCACCAAAAATACTGAAGGAATTTAAAATTAGAATTCGTAAATAGCAAAATATTAGATGATTAGGAAATTGCCGCCGGAGCGCGCGCTCCATCGCAATTAAATTCAACTCTAAGCTGATATCCTTAGGTTTATTAAACGGATAATATTCTCAGCATTTTGTTGTGACTTGCATATCTTCTGCTCTTTTTTTTTTTAAAAAATTGTAATCAACCTATGGTGCGAACGGTGCAAAATCAAAATATTCAAATTTCTTGCCGTAACGCAACTCTTCGATAGCTAAATTTTCCGAGAAGTCATTTAATTCGCCGTCACTATCTGGGTAAAACTCACACATAAGCAGATAAAGTGCCAATATTTAATATAATCTTATCGGAATAAAGTTCCAATACATTTATGCCGGTTTTCAGACAGCAAGTACACAAAAAACGTTTTTGAACGAAAAAAAGAAATAATAATGATTACAGGAAAAGATTTGTAATATTTTTGCTGCCCTTTAGTGAATTCAAATTGAAGACAAATTCTAAGTGTTAAACTTGTCTGATTACTGTCGTGTTTCAAATGTAGTCAGCCGTTGATTTTGCGAAAGAAATACAACACGCATAAGAACTTAATGCCATTCTCGGTGAGTCGCATCGAAGAATTTCGTGTCAAAGATATGCGAAAAAATTATTAATTAAATTAAGTAGTTGTTCTAATTCTCCGCTTATTCCTGTTAATGAAGATTTTGCACAATAAACTGCTTGTCTGCTCTTGTGTGATCGCCTGGTGTGTAGGCCTCACAGCACGACGCCGTGACGTGTAATACGGCAGGGACCGCCTGCCCACGAGATATCTGATTCGACCGGACAGACCTGTGTGCCGTGAGCCCGGATAGCTCAGTCGGTAGAGCATTAGGCTTTTAACCTAAGGGTCCAGGGTTCAAGTCCCTGTTCGGGCGAATATTTTTATCTATAAAACTGCCATTTAAAGCAAATTCCGCTTCACGTGCTTTAAGGCGATATTAGCAAACGATGGTATTTGACTTGCATTCTGGGTCACTTAATCAGATATTTTTATGTGCGCAGTACTTCATTGCTATATCAGGAACTGATTTCCGCCTGAGTTTGAAAGTAGCGAATTGTGACATTCTAAGCACGTAATACAAACCAAAATATTACCTGTGCTATTTTTCTACTGTTATACGAATTTATCATTATATAATTTTGATGGGAGTGAAATAGTTGCGTCACTCGGTATGAATAACTTTCCGGTAGTAGATTAAGTGAAGACAATAAGAACAAAATTTTAGTATTTATTCCTTAGTATGACAATAAGTTCAAACCTTTCGTATTAAGTTAAAACAGGTGTTTATTTGTAACGGAAGGGTAGGTTTCTGCTTAACAGGGCTGGTAAAAACTGGCATTTCTATGCCCATGACGCTGTCTATATCGTTTAGAAAGTAAATACCTCTCTGTACAGTAGAGAATATACAAGCCGGAATATTTCACCAATACTAATTATCCTCAGTCTACATTAATAATGGAAAGGAAAAACAGTAGAAACAATTACAAGCCACTAACATTTTCTTCCCAAAAAAATTACACAATATTTGTGTCGTATCATCTATTTTTAATGAAGTATGGGTGGCAAGATATTCTTTTCTTGCGTACAATTATTGTTGCTGATAAAATTTAAATCGTTTACGAAGAGTGCTAAGTGTGAATATTTCAAAAAAAAAATAATGAAAATTTGAAAAGCCTGGAATCCGTTATAAGCGAGTTTGAGTTATATCATTCCAAAAGATACTAACAAAATTTGACCAGCAATTTTTGCATAAATTTCAAGAAACCGAAATTATTTAAGCAGTTATTAATTTGAATCGATTTTTTTTTCAAAAACTACAATTACACAAGCAGGAAATTTGTGTTTTTTATTTTTTCCTGTTTATGATAACACTGGCTCCATATTTCCCGGAGCGAATGTATTCCGGATGGGAAAAAAACTGATTTTCTTCTTAATGTTTTCAATTAATTTTCAACATGACCTTCGCAGTATTTTATATTACTAGTACTGTACATTCATAGTGTCTTACTAAATCTTTTACCAAAAGTTCTTTTAAACGTTTTACAAAATCCATACGACCTGGCGTTTTTGCTTCGACATTTTTTTTAAAGAATGCCCAGCCACTTGTTGACTGGTTTTTGAGTATCAAGGGATCAGGAATTTGAGAGGGTGCAAAAAAGGGCTGGCAGATTTGTTTCTGGAAATCAGTAACAGATATGATAAAAGAGCTGAATGGGAATCACTGGAAGACAGGAGGAGGATGAAGATGGTCATGGGAGTGTCATGGTGATGAAGCATGGGAAGATATTGATGTAAGAATTAAAAGTAATGCATGGTAAGGAAAAGATGACCATGACAACAAGCTGGCACTCAATTTCAGGCACAAGGGTGTGGGAAGATTCTCTTTTTTAGGTAAGGGTGTCAGGGACTGGAATAAGTTACGAAGAGAAATGATGAATAATTTACCAAAAACTTTGAAAGAATTTAAAGTTGAAATTTGTAGAGGGCAAATGTTGGTGGATGCAGGAAAAGGAGGAAGATTGGTGTGTAGGGAAATTGTCACCGGATCGTGAGTTCCAATTGCAGTATAATTAAATATTATTCTTCCACTTCTGCCAACTAACCTAGTAGGCGAACGGGAACTTCCCATCTGTCTTCGTATCGTGTAAATTTTGTCCCGTAAGATTAGTCTCAATTTGGCTGCATTGATGTACAGTTTTCAGGCACAGATTCGGGCTCGTCCCCAGTATTCGTCAAGATTATTAGGACGAACCGCCTAAACTTCGTTATTGGGACGGTTGGGAACCACTGTGTACTGTACATGCCAGGTGGAGTACTTTTCAACTCACCGTCGCAGCTGTCAAGCAAACAACACAACGCGCTACCTGTTGGACGAATACCCCCCCCCCTCCCACACTGCAGTGCTACCAACCTCCACGGTGGTTTTATTTCATTACGCTGCGAATTGAAATGTCGATTTAAATTTTAACAACAGTCGCAATAAACTGCAAAGGAACAAAGGAATAATTACGTCGGAGACCCTTGTTTTCGTATTAAAACAAAAGAGGAGTGCAACGAGAAAACGCCTTAGGAGTTAAGATTTCATTGTGGTTGTGTTTACACTACTGGCTGCCTGCGAAGTGAGAGAAGAAAACAAAAGCAGCGCGCAGTGCCTCCACTGTGAGGTTTGAAATACAGTAATCACGGCACGTACTAAATAATATTATCTCAACGATACCTACAACGAAGTCTTTACGAAGGCCCATAATGTAGTACGTAGAAGTTCGACGCAGTAAGAAGGGAAGTCAAATAAGAAAAAGTCGCACTGAATCCGCCTTCTAGGACAGAGGCCTTATTTCATCAGGCAGTTAATAGCGAGAGGGAATTAGCATTCGGAGAGGTGGCGGCAGAACAAACAGCGATGAAGAAGTCGCCTTTGATATTCAAATATGGCGACAGGGAACGTTTGTGGATCAGTTGAGCGTCGGTTGCGGAGAAGAATTATTCAGCGAAGACATGCAAATTGTACAGCAAACAACAGTCACCAGAAGGCAAAAACGTTCTCGAAACGACTTGGCAGAAAAAAAGGAACTCAAATAGCGAGTTCCGTTTGCCGCTACCTCGGATAGTGGCGGTGTGTTTATCATAAGCGATGCAGACGGGTTGGACCAGCAAATACGTTCTTCGCTAAAACCTTTAGTACAGAAATACATAAACAAATAATGTGTAGAGAAACGTGTACTTTCAGGAAACATGTTGGCTGCTAACGTTTGCTCTATGGAGTCATCCATAAATATTACGTCACACGTTAAGCGAGAGGGAGGGGGTCAACAAAGTGTGACATCATGTGACAAGGGGGGGGGGGGGACGAGTCATAACTTCGTGACGTCATATGTGTAATTTGTATCACTTATTGTCACGTGACGGCCGCCGCCTTTGACTTATGCCGAAAGACCAATACCTCCTGTGAGTCTTCGACAAAATATGACTTCCGCATACTATATTTAAACGATCGTGTGACACCTGTGGTCTATATCTTTCATCATACAAAGCCACTAACCAACACAAGCAATCACATAAGAGGCGACAAGAGGTTTCGCCCATCACGAAGATTCCTCCTCAAAGAACTACAGCTAAACGTGACAGGGATGTTCTTTGTTTGAAAAACGATGACGATGCTATATGGTTCGATGAAGAATATGTTGACACAGTGAATGTTCCTAACATTATCCAAATCCAGAACGAAGTGACTGCTATGCCAGTCGTAAATAATATAAAGGAATAGGTTCAAAATTCATGGACACAAGATGATTAAATCGTTCATCCAGTTTGTTATATCTTGTCAATTTTGTATAAATGTTTGACTAACTGTTGATTTTATGAAAAAATATTTTAAATAGAACTATATACATAATTTTGGAAGTGCTTTTTTAATTTAATAATTTCTAAATTTAAAAGTGCAAAAGTTTGTGACGTCACACCAGGGGAGGGGGGGGTCACACAAATTTGACCACCTGTGACAAGGAAAAAAAGGGGGGGGGCTCCAATAATCATGAAATTACTGTGACGTAATTTGTGGACGGCCCCTATCAGCTGTGACGTCACGCTGCTGGATTACAGCGGCCAGAGATATTATTGCACTGTGTAGCCAGGTTATGTGGTTTATCTAATTACAGTTCTATTTACTTAAGCATCGGAGAAGGAATGAGTAGTCAGAACACTGGAAGAAAAGAATGTGTGGCATTCAAATCAACGTGTTAATGTTATTAGTGCTTTTTATATATTTATATTCGTTCAATGTTGATTATTTCGATAAATTCTTTGCCCACAGATAGGAAAGATAAATGTTTTAATTTTCGGACAACCATGTTAGCGAACAGCAGAGGGTATGAGTCATCTAAGTTTTTTTCTAAATAATTTGTTTTAATCAACGGCACATTACTTTCTTTGAATACAAGTAGTTCTTCATTGACCGCGATGAAAGGGGCCTAGGCGACGATTAAAACTAACACTACATGGCATATCGTACGTCGTTAAGATTTATTTTTAATTCCCTTTGCTTCTCCTGTTGTCATATTTCACCGGCACATAACTATTTCAGCAGTTCAAACGTTTTAATGTGGATCTCAATGACGAAAAATAAAGGTGTAAAAACCCGTGAAGTTCATATCGCGATCCATGATGTCTCTACTATGCGATACAGTGAATATATTGATGCGTGTGTGATAGTAGAAGCTTTGATTTTCTAGCGGCGATATTAGCGGAGTTTGTGGTTAGGTTGAAACGCAACCTGGACCAGGATGACAACTGCAACTGACGGGGTTAGACAATTTTAGAATTAACAAGTAAACCAGTTGTACAGTATAAAGCAATAAAATTAAAATTAGTCGCTCTCGCAATATTTTTCTGATATCAGTCAGTAATATTCTAGTGTCTTCATTTGTATCAACTAACAGGACAATACTATTAGGAAATGGCAGTGCGCTATAGATATACCCTTGGACTCTTATTCCATATCCAAATATTTGTTTAAATTTATTAATCGATTCTTGTACACACAAGTTAAATAAATGTTAGTCCATATTGGATACAACTTTGTGTCATACCGCTTTTAAAGTACTGCTTGTGTTGTCGTTCCGGACTCTTTTTTTATTTTTTTTTAATTAAAAAAAAATGAAACGCTGCCTCACAGTCACTCAGCAAGCACTTTTCAATGTATTTATACACGATCATTACGCCTATATTAATGCGCCCTTCAGTATTATCTGATTCTTCAGATGGACACGTACTAAAAAGCCAAGCTCTACGCTGCCGTGGCCGGCATTGTAATATTACGATTGTTGTGGTTTGATTTATTACACGTATTACAATCTAGGTGTTTCGCGTCACTTCGGACATTCTATTCTTAATTTATCAGCGTTCCGCAAGACAAAGCAAAGCCTACTTTAGTCCAGGAACCTCATCAACCACTTGTTTTGACCAAGCGTTACTTGCTTCCCGCAGTCAAAAGTGCTTACATTACAAGATATAACTTAAACTGTATGGTTTAATCATTGTAATTTCAATTTATAAATTTTGATTCATGGAGAAACGCATCGAAGAGTTCAGTTTGTTTGAGTTTTGGGGGACTACTCAGCTACTGTATCTTAATTCAATGCTGCCAGCCCTACGGATTTATCCGCAGATCTACGATTTTGTTAAAGTATCTACGGATTTTTGGCACTTTTGACTATTTATCGATTTTTCCTTACATTCGTGTTTTTGTTAAATTTTTAGCGTATAGCATTACTGAATTATAGGATTGCAACGGCTCGCGTGAACCAAAGACTGTAATGAAATAAAGCTCATATTTTGTTTTTTGATTATGGATCTTAGTAATGCAGAACAGTCGGCGCACTTTTTATGCACTATCGTTGGCACGGCTTACAGAGCACGGCCTTCCGATAGTCAAACAATGTTCGCCGTCTAACCAAACTCCGAGAATCAAAGAATATAAACACTAAAAATTCGTTTATCAATCACTATTATTACAGAAGATATGCTAAATTCAATGTCAACAAAGAAAACGTGTGGTTCCGGGGGAAAAAAAAAGAAAGAAAGGAAAAA
The DNA here is from genome assembly GCA_031002005.1 of Vandiemenella viatica. Lineage (NCBI taxonomy): Eukaryota > Metazoa > Arthropoda > Insecta > Orthoptera > Morabidae > Vandiemenella > Vandiemenella viatica. Next base: position 179,498,551 of record CM061914.1, on the reverse strand, counting down.
AAAGTCCCAGCAGTAGAAGTAATGCTCTAAGAAACATTTTCAGAGATATTTCTTACTTTCAATGTAAAATATTATTTTTATTTCAAATTATAAAGATCTCCTCAATTTTTACTCTCTCGTCAGTAATTATGGTTTCAGTCTTTCAATTACTATTACTATTACTCCGCGATTCACTAAAAGTGTGTGGCGGAGGGTGCATTGCACCTATTCGGAAAGGTAATGGTTTGGAAGGGATATACGGGATATGGCAGGAGGCGCCCATGGGCTATTGTGAGGAACCATCCCAGCATTCGCATGGAGCGATCTGGGGAAACCATGGAAAACCCAGATCAGGATGGCCGAACTACTTTATCGAAAGCTACTTCTGTCGGATTTTATGTTTAGTCGCCCGGTAAATCCTTTCTATTCCACTCCCTAATCGCTCGTGGAAAAAATGAGTACAGAAAGGAATCGGTTCTAGCCCTGATTTCTCTTATCTTATTTTCGCGGTCATTCCGGGATCTGAATGTTGCTGGTAGCAATATTTGTTTACTGTCATTCCGAGATAGGTCAGTCGAGAATTTTTCAGTTAGCTTCTGACGAGAACAACGCCTTCGGTGTTCCAGGTCTTCCCAACCTAACTCCTTCAACATCGCACTTACGCTTTCCCTCCAACTCTATATACCTGTCATGAATCGGGCGGCTCTTCTTTGGACCATCTCTAATGTCTCCATTAATCCCTTTTGATGGGGACCCCATACAAAGCAACAATATTCTAAGTGAGGCCGCACTAGTGACTTGTATGCAATCGATTTAACGTCCGGAGTGCATTGTTTTAAATTACGACCTAGAAATCGAAGCATACGATTTGCTTTCCCATTTTCATTCCATGACAAATTATTGCGAATTGTTACCCCTAGGTATTTAGCGGAATCTACCGGTCTAAGGACAGTGCCATTAATAGTATATTCAAAGCTAAATGGTGTCACCTTTTTACTTACATGCATGACTTGGCACTTTTTATCGTTTAACTCCAACTGCCAATCTTTACACCACGCAATTATTTTCATAATATCGTCTTGTAACAAAGCGCAGTCGTCCTGGGTTGTGATTTCACGATAAATAATAGCATCATCTGCAAATAATCTTTTCATCCCCCTTATTATGTCGCACAAATCATTAATGTATATGAGAAACAACAGAGGCCCTATCACGCTTCCCTGAGGAACCCCGGACCTCACTTCAGTAAGTGATGAACGCTCACCGTCGAGAACTACACACTGTGTTCTGCCTTCCAGAAAGTCTCCGAATTTTTATACGCAATCTACGGAAGTTTTAGCGGCCATCTGTGGTTATTCAAAGCGTGGCTGGCAGCACTGTCGTAAATTATCATCTTTTACAAACTTTTGAATGTTTCCTTATTTTTCACATCAGTCTTAGTGTGAGATGACTTCTCTTGTGATTTCCCCAGTCTTGTTATCTATATTCTGCTAGTCAGTGGTGGAGACGCTATATATAGAGCCCTGATCGGTTGTGATCTTCGTCTGGTACGCGCAGGATGTTTGGTCTGCGAGACCCAGGGAACATCTTCCCCGTCCCGGCGGCAGGTTGCAAGGGAACACTGTGGATTGTTGCGACAAAATCCACTCTGGTGTCCTGCCGGATGTTGTTGTATAAACACGACGTTTCGACATCTGACTCTGCTGGCATCATCAGGTATCTTGTAGCTGTCGCAATCTGACTGTCACCGCCTCGACTGGCTTAGCCACCCATCGAACCTCATTTATACCTTCAACCGGAAGGCCCGCTCGCTCTGATTCCAATCGGGATTTTGTTGCATCAACACGCCGGGAAGTCTCCACTCATACACTGTGGATTGTTATTTTTAACTGGAATCAGTGTTTTGTTGAACCAATGACAACAATAGTCCATATGTTAGGGAGCGTGCATAAACCACGTAGCTCCATTTTGGCCTCCTCTGAACTCCTCCCCCTCCCCCCCACGTAGCCCTATGTGGCTTTTACTTCTAACCCCTTCCCCCCCCCCCCATGTAGCACGTAGCTTTTCCCCTATTGATTTCAGAAGACATTTTGTACTGTTTTCCCTTGTCAGATTATTACATACGGAGATAATTAACTTAGGTAAATAAATATTTACATGCTGTTGTGTGTTCTGTTCCTCATTTTAACTGCGAAAAATGTTAGGAAAGGAAAGCTACGTGGCCTGGCTCGGAAACCCCCCCTCCCCCCATGTAGCTCAGTGTAGCCTTCCAGCCAACCCCTCCCCTCCCCCTTGGACGGAGCCACGTAGTTTGTGCACGCTCCCTTATTTGATTGAAATGCACTTTTTATGTATTTTATTAGGATTCTGCCGGGTTCACTTGTTTTTTGAATAAATTATAATTCATTTCATAGAGAAACATGTAAAGAACTGAAAAAGTTTGGGTTGCCTATGTAACAGTGGCCGCAAGTAGAGAGAGGTCTGTCAGACATTGCGGTGCGCTAGCTTTACCTGCTGTGTGTGTGTGTGTGTGTGTGTGTGTTAGTTTGAGCCAATTAGGACCTCGTTAGGCCTTCGTCTGGCCCGAGTTTCCTTTGAATGTGTACACATCCGTGTAACAACTCAGGTTGTTATCCTAGGGAGCACCTACAGCGTAACGTGCAATCCTAACCACGGAACCGTTATGGCGTACTCTACGCGTCCATTAATGGCGTGAGGTGTTTTTAAGGAATTCCGGCCCCCTTCTCTTGTGAGACTTCGCAAGATTTCGTTGATTCCCCCCCCCCCCCTCTCCGTAAAATGACGTGAGATTTTGACGGGGAACCCCCCTCCCCTATCAATCGACCTCGCAACTTTTTGAGACCCTTTTTTTTAGGTCTCATGCTCCGAAGGGCGGTTATAACCCCCCCCCCACCTTCTAAGGTCGGTTTTTAGACCAAAATACCCCCCTAAAATAGACTTGCCCGTCATTTGTAGAACTTTTTTTTAGGTCTACAGTTCTACAAGAATTTCTAAACCTCACGTGAGATTTCCGTTGACCCACCCCCCTCCCCCTCGGTGAGGTTGGTTTCGTGAGACCCCCTCCCCCCCTATTTCACCTCACGTCTTCAGTGGACGCACCTTACACAGCAAGCTGTGCCAGAGGGGAAGGTCGGGTCAATAGCTTATAAAAATTCTCGCCGAGACAGGGACTCGAACCGGAGACCTCTCGATCCCCAGTTAGGCATTTTACTCAATGAACCACCATGCAATATTATATGGATTAACTGGGAACATCGGAAAAAAAGTAAAATATATACATTTAAGAAATATAACAAAAGAATGTAATGCCAAGGTAACGAATGAGTCTACAGTGAATTCCTGTGCCCAAGAGCTCAGGGAGAAACATGCGAGTTAGCCCACACGGCGAGGGAGCGGCCGGAAGTTGTTCCCGTCCTCCCTCGTGTTGTTTGTCTCCGCTCCCCGCGTGGAGACAGGAAACACACTGTTATCTCTGGCGCTATCTTAATTACCATCTCGAGTCACGGCCAGCGCTACAGGTAACGCCGCCGCCCCCGCATACCAATCATACCAGGGCGCTATGCATACAGTTACGGCTTCCAAAAGCGAGATGCACACCAGATCCAATCACCCACAGCATAATATTCAACTGGACTGGCGTATTACTGCAGTTCTTATACAGATTGGCTGTGTTGGTTCGTTTCCGAGTATCGCCACGGCCTTGCATGTTCCGCCGTCTTCTAAAACTCACCGTTTGGCACGCAAGCCAGAAGTTCATTTAAGTGTTAACGCCGAGCTTCAGGGGGTGAGCAGTTAACGCTCAGACCTCGCAGTCGGGACGCCGTGGGTTCGAATCCCCGTCCGGGAATCCAGATTTGCGATTTACACGGTTTCCTTAAATCACTCCAGGCGAATGCCGGGATGCTTCCTTCAAAGGCCATGGCCGAATTGCTTCCCGTTCCTTATCCCCAGTCCTTTCCCGCCTCTAATGAACTCGACGTCGACGAGGCGTAAAACCATAAATAAAAAAATAGTGTTCAGGGTAGGTCTATGAGTCTAACGATTGTTATTATAGACTCAATTTATAGATACAGTAGAACCTCGGTAAGTGGAAAACCTATACAACTCGAAAGAAACTTTTGTTCCTTTCCCTTCAAGTCCTAAAACCTCCATTACTCGAAATCTGAGACCTTGATAAGTCGAAATGATCAGTATCTCCCTACAAGGTATTTCAGTGCATATTTTTCCTCTATAACTCGAAAAAAATATATTTGACCTCTGTATCTCGAATACATAAATGTTTGATTCTACTATCTCCACCACTCGATGATTTTGAATTAATAACCTCTATAGATCGAAGAAAAAATAACCAGACATACTTTCTTAGAAGTAATTTTTACGAGTGTGCAATAAATAATTTTCCTTGCAATTTCTTTCGAAGTAAAAATAACCGATTTTACGAAAAAAAGTTTTTTACCAGGTGTCCCAGTGTTTTATTTTGGGTATTTCTTGTAATGTGTTGTGGCTGTCGTTTGAGCTCTACCGAAGCAAATCTCTAAATTCGCAGGATCAGTTCGGTTCTACAGACAAAATCTTAATTTGTAGAAATGGAAAGGAATAAACTGAATAAAGTCACATATTTCAAAAAAAAAAAAAAAAATCAATACTTGAAAATCGTGAGACTTTTACTAAAATAAAATTTTGTTATATAATAGGACATCTATCTCCGATTGCAGGATTATTCTTTCACCCGTCTACACGCTATACATATAATTGTAATGATACACATGTAAAAACATATGTTTACAGATACTGATGGTACCCTACACTATGAGGACGAAACGACAGGTTTTGTAGACGGCATTTTATATTATAAAATCTGTTGTCATTAACTACGAAAAATGTCTCGCAACCAGATTATAATGTCCTTACACATCCTTGCACTAGGCGAAGAGCACTTGTGTGAGTCACCGATGCATGTAATCCGAAGCTGCAGAGTTGTGTAATGTTGTGGATACCTGCGTCTCGGCGATCAGGTGCGGTACTGGAGGATGGTCGGTGACTGCGGGGCTGGTTACTGGGATAGACAGCTACTCACCTGCAACAAGAGAAAACAAAGGCGTCAGCCACATAACAGAAACTAACTCAGCCTCAGTGCTGCCAACAACTTGGCTTTGAATATCCGTAGATAGCCTCTAAAATTTTCGTAGATTGGGTACCAAAATCCGGAGACTCGCTAACTGAAACAATAATTATAGGAGGGAATCAAAATTAAGAATACTTTTTATTTCCAGGTCTTTAAAATTCGAAATACAAAATAATATTCTACAATTGAAAGTAAGAAACATCTCTGAACATTAGCGTCGCTTTCATCACTGCTGCTACTATGCCTACTCTTTTTTGGGGGGATGGGGGTGACCATACATTTTCTTTGTTAACATTGAATTTAGTATATCTTCTGTGACGAAATGTTAATATACTGCGACCCTTTTGATTCTAGTCGGATATTGGTTAATCCTTCTCGGAAGGCACTGCTCTGTAAGCCGTGCCAACGAGCGTGTCACCGTGCATAAAGAGTGCGCAGATAGTTCTGCATTACGTACGTTCTTCTATAAAATCTATAATCAAACAAAATATGAGCTTTATTTCAATTGTTGGTTCACACGAGCGGTTGCAGAAACGATTCACAATTATTGAAAATTATGTAATACATTAACACTATACGCTCAAAATTTAACAAAACACCAATATAAGGAAAAATCAACAAATGGTAAAAAGTACCAAAAATCCGTAGCTATTTTAACAAAATCAGAAAATCGTAACTTTTTATAACAATCCGTAGAATCGGCAACACTGCGCGGCGCCATCCCGGCAAGAGCACGGAGCCACAGCCTAACGAGGAGTCACTGTCTGGCCTGAACATCATCATACGGGAACTAAGTGAGAACACGCTGGACTGGACGGCCAAATGTGAGAAGAACTGCAGAGGGGAACAAATTATATCAGTACATTATTTCTAAATAGAGTTTTTATGTGACCAGTCATCTTTTCTCCCTTCGCACTTAACCAAAATCGATAAAAGAGGCATTATTTTAAAGAATAAATTCACCGCTTTTTAGTAATGGCGGCCTTCAAAAATATCATTAATTAACAAGGAATTTTTCTAAATTTAACTACAAATGGCGAAATTATTAACAGTCAAGGTCACGGGTATGCGACAGTTCGGAGTCAAGCCGCTAGGCTGCGCTGGCGTCGATAAGGAATTATCACATTACCGCTAGATAGAAGCACCACAATACACAGAGGTATTGATAAACTGTGTTTGTTCTCTAGAGTGAGGAGCTCTTCGGATATTTCTGTTTCTGTCAGGGAATCACTTCATCATTCCTAGACTAATTGTTTCGTAACACGTCGTAAGTGTTTTGTTACGTTTCCTGACAAATAAACAATTGCTACAATTGAACCGGTTGTAGTTTCACCATAACACAAATCACCAAAGTCCTCATTCATCACATTTCATATAAAAAACTATAAGAAAAAAAACAAACTGTTAATGCGCCCGATTTGAAGCATTAAAAATTTATGTAAATACTTATTTATTTTTCACGGCAGGAATAATTGATGAAAGCATAATTCATTTACATTTCTAAGTTCCGGTAATTTTTTCTCTTTCTTTTTAGAACAATTCGCAAAATTTTACTTTGCTTTTAGTAATTACGGTCTTTCGACTTTATTCTTCGTAGTGGTTTTGAAATATGAGTCTAGTGTAACTAGCGAGTTAGTTGAGGTGATACGAATTGCTGAAAACTAATTTGTAAGGGAGCGTCCATAAACCACGTAGCTCCATTTTGGCCTCCTATGAATCCCCTCCCCCCCCCACGTAGCACTTGGTTTTTTTCCCTGTTGATACTAGAAGACATTTTGTACTGTTTTCTCCTGTCAGATTATCGTAAATTATATACTGACATAATTAAATCACGGAAATAAATATTCACATGCTGTTGTGTGTTGTGTATATCATTTTAACTGTGACAAACAATATGAATTAAAAGCTACGTGGTCTGGTTCAGAACCCCCCCCCCCCACGTAACCCAACGTACCTTTCCACCCAACCCTTCCCCCCTCCCCCCCCCTAGATCCAGCCACCTAGTTTACGGACCCTCCCTAATTGGTCAGCATTTTTTTAAGGATAGTAGTGACTGCTATACTGAGCAAACGAGGCAAAAAAAAAACAACCCTTTACGATATTAATCCGTGTAATTATTCCCACTAAATGATAGTACACTAATGATGTCAATTCAAAAGAAAACGAAAAAAACAGAGGAAAGTTTTTTATGGTTCACCTAGATCATACGTTCCGAAATTTGGCACTGAGCGTGATGGGTGATAGGAAACGCTCTGGCCTCGTATTCGGGAGGACGTGGGTTCGAATCCCCGGCCTGCCATCCAGATTTGGATTTTCCGAAAGAAAAAAAAAATCCCAGGTAGATTTGTGTCCTATCTCTACACCGCCTCTTAAAACTCAAAACATTTATTGTAACAGCACATAGTGAGTTTCCAATGCGACATCCTTGTCAGCACTCAGAATTTGCAACTGTGAAAACGCAAAATATCGGCAGATCAGGATTGGGAAATTAAAGCAGTAATGCTGCTGCAAAATAACATTTTAATAAAATGCATAAATCAACAGTTTTGGATCAAGTATTACAAAGAGTATCTCCGCATATGCAAGTAATAGCGTTTGCTGCTTTTTAACTAACCATTTTCGAGCAATTATTTTTGTGAAACAAAAGTTTTCAGTTCTTGTTGCCATAAAAACAAAGTGTCGAAGCAAACTCGATATTGCCGATGACTTACGCTGTGCATTTTCTGATACTTAAACAAATCTTCTAAAAAGAAATGCAAGCTTATCCTTCGCACTGATTTATTGTTAATGCTTTCCAGTAAATATACAGCCAGCAATGTGTTATTTATTTCAGAAAATTTATAATTTTATTAGCAATAAAAAAAGTAATGTAGTAACATATGGACAGAAGAAAGGAGGAAATAGCAAAGTGAGAGGTTGAAGAACTATTGGAAGTCAAGAAGAGAAGCATCGAAATGAATGCACGGGTTTTACTTTTCGTGGTCCTTAGATGGCCGATATTGAAGAGAAGAAGAAAAAAGTAAATGTATATGATTTCATACTAGTTTTTTCAGCATTTTAATTATAAAATTATGGTTGGAGGCGTGAGAATTTTTCTTTTGACGAAAAGGGGGCATCGTAAGAAAAAAGTAGGGAAAATTCTAGTCGTAGATGCAGTCACCTGCAGTATCTAGTATTATTCAACACAGATAATGGAGCTCTGAAGATGGAAGATACCATTGCATTTAATTCGTTACTTTTCATTTCGTTTTACGACTTGCCGATGTCGTTGAAATTAAGAGTAGGGAGAAGGAGGAAACGAGGAACGGAGAGGAATTCAGTCATGGCCTTTTGAAAGGACTATTCCGGCATTCGCCTGGAGTGATTTCGGGAAACCATTCAAATTCTAAATGCGAATGCCCGGACGGGTATTCGAACCCAATCATCTCTGCTTATACTCTAAATGTCGGGCATTTTTCTCGAATTGTGACAAACAGCTGGAAGTACTGAGCCAGTTTTTATGCTGCCGCATGTATTTCGTCTCTTGTTTAAAATTATCACATCGGTAAATCTTATCTTTTCGGCCTTGAGAGCTAAGAACGACGGCAATATCTTTAATCTTGCGGCTATAAAAACTCGCAGACTATTCTGTTTTTCTGTGTGAGCCCCGTCAATCACTTGCGGAAATCTATTGATGACTATCTGGTGCCCGCGACTTCGTTCGTGTTTGTTAAGAATTTTCGAAGGTTTTTTTCATGTTTCTGCACGGAACCTTAAATATTTTCAGGATTAAAAGTAGCCTATGCTACTCCCTGCCACATCAGCAATGCACCATTCAAAGTCCCGTCAAAATTGGTCCACACACTAAATATGTAGCGAATGAATTATTCATATTTGTTAATAGATGAAAAGCCCAAGAATGTGTTGTATTATAGAACATTCTAGAAGAATTTAGTATATTCAATAACGTTCTAGTACATTCTAGAACATTCGTAAAAAAAAATTATAACACTCTAGTCAACGACTTTCAACCAGCATATCTGCCACATCCCCATAGCTACCGACATGCAACCATCTGTCATGCTACCGATGATTTGTGAAGTTATAAATAATTCAGTTCTTCCGACCCAAACAGTTTTTGTTTATTGTATATTATTTTAATCCACTAGGGATTACATCGAAATTTGTTAATCTCCGAAGATGCAGATTCTTTTTAGGCAATGATGATCACAAGCACCCGATAGCCAACATTTCATGAGTATTTATTTCCATAGCAACCTATGGCGTCTTGCTTTTCTCTAAGAGTATATATTATTAATTTTCATCCTTGCTCAAGGAGCTAAATATTATGTTCTTTTTATCTTAAAAAAAAAATTTCCGATATGTGCACGATGGAAGACTCCAGGCTACTGCCTCACACAAACACCAGTGGTCTGCTATAAGTACTTTCGGCCGCAAAGTGAAATATAGGGACACACGTCTATTTTATACATACATAAAATAACAGTAAGGCTCTTGTTCGTTAGCTGACTCTTACTGTATGTATGTATTCGTCTTTAGGAAATATCTTTTATATATGGAGAGGCTAATTGTGAGGATGACAGTATTGCTTGAATATGGTGGTGTACTTTGGGACCCACGTTTTTTGTATCAAATAGAGGAGTTGCAGGGGCTGCAAAGAAGGGCAGCTACATTTGTCTCTGGAAATGACGGCAGTAGACAATGGGTAAGATAAAGGTACTGAATTGGAAGGCAGGGTGAAGAGAGTGATGGGAGTGTACACGGCGTATGTTGGTGATGAGGCGTGGATTGTTTGAAGACTTAAGAGTAGTGCATGGAAGGGATAAGACGACCATGAGGACAAGCTGGAACTGTCGGAAGATTTTCTACTGTGGGCAGAGGTGTGATGCATTGGAATAAATTACAAAGGAAACAACTGAAAAATTTAGCATAAACGTACAAAGGAAGAGGCTAATATAGTCTCTCCCAAACTCTTACAGCCTAAATTAAAATTTGCAAATGGTAATTGAAGATGTGTAGGGAAATATAACACTAACAGTATATAGGATAATAGTAAATGTTATAATTAGAAGAAAGACGTAAACAAAATGGCTATAGGGAAATTTCCACCGAATCTTGCGCTCCACCTCAATTACAACTTCATTTAAATTCACCTAGAAGCAGTTATGTTGAACTTATACAAACAAGAAGCATGAAAATGTTTTTGCAGGGCGTAAGTTTCCATTCTTTGGATTAGATAATTTACCATAGCTCCTCTTGATATGTGTAATCTGCCCGTAATATTCAAGCCGTAATATTATCTGCAGAAGCCGGCAGATTATTTCAATTCACTGTTCACAAACAAATAAATAATATACAGGGTGTTACAAAAAAGGTACGGCCAAACTTTCAGGAAACATTCCTCACACACAAACAAAGAAAATATGTTATGTGGACATGTGTCCGGAAACGCTTACTTTCCATGTTAGAGCTGATTTTAGTTTCGTTAGTATATACTGTACTTCCTCGATTCACCGCTCGTATTGTGGACGGCTGTGATACAATACGCTATTCTCCAGGGCTGCATCAGCGCATCAGGGATTCCATGCGACGGAGGGTGGATGCATGTATCCTCGCTAACGGAGGACATTTTGAACATTTCCTGTAACAAAGTGTTTGAAGTCACGCTGGTACGTTCTGTTGCTGTGTGTTTCCATTCCATGTTTAATGTGATTTGAAGAGAAGTAATAAAATGAGCTCTAACATGGAAAGTAAGCGTTTCCGGACACATGTCCACATAAGATATTTTCTTTGTTTGTGTGTGAGGAATGTTTCCTGAAAGTTTGGCCGTAACTTTTTGTAACACCCTGTATATAACGCGACATGGGTTCTTTGAAGAAACACTCGAAAGCACTTTTTATTTATAATTACTTGTTACAGAATACACTTCTTTACATTCCGCTTTTTATTCAACCACGTTCCAACTGTATCTTATAATCTCGTCCATACACTCGCCATATTTTTTTTTTCTTTTTTCCACTGTCCAAAGATATACCTAATCATAGATGACCACTGTCCACAGATATTCTGGCACTTTACTATACACTTATCTTTTACTTAGTTTCATACAAATTTAACACATTTGTATACACAACACAAGCAAGACTAATATCTAATTTAATTTTTTTAACAAAAAAAAAAAAATTATTCACAAAAATTGTAAGGGACCTTGTCACCTTACAAGGGTAGCAGAAAAAGATTCGTAACACTTGGTAAACACAGCAGGTTTGTGTCAAGACATAAGAGGTTTATGTGGTTTCGTAGCTATTTTTAATTCTTTCCGAAGTTCCCTGTATTGCATCCTAGACAGTTAGCTTCCTGTAGAGATCTGTGCAACGCGTGTAGAACCCTTGTCTCTTTGCGTGTCGACAGATTCGCGAAGCTGTGCTGTGATGTTATCGCTAGATACTCTTTTCCGCCGTCGCCGCCAGGCTTAACGTCCCCATCCGACGGACCAATCACCGTGAACAGTGTGGTATGACGTCACTCCCTACCAATGGCCTCGAACCTACCGATATCGAGTCTGTTATAGCCTGACCTAGCGAAATGAAACAATTTTCCCACGATTTCTCAGAATACAACGAAATTTTTCCGAATGTTTTTAATTGTAAAAATTAAGCAGATGCTTACAGAAAGAAGAGACAGGCTGGTAGGTCATATTTTGAAACATGCAGGATTGGTTAATTTGGTGGTGGAGGGAACAGTCGAAGGTAAGAACTGTAGAGGAAGACAGAGATTAGAATATATGAAGCAGATAATTGAGGACGTGGGTTGTAAGGGATATGTAGAGATGAAGAGGTTGGCACAGGATAGGAAGGGATGGAGGATTGCATTAAACCAGTCGAAAGACGACGACAGCAAAAAAAAACCAGATATTTGTGTTTCTGTTTGGCTGAGGTTAATATCTTTTCATTAAATAACTAAAAAATCTAATTGCAAATTACTTAGTCTGTTTTTTTTTTTGTTATTTTGATTATGTTTTGCTAGTATTGAATAGTGCTTATTCATGATAAGTAATTTTTATTAAAAATATTCTGGTATTCGTTTTAAATTTACAGCATATACTATAATTTCCCTATTAACTAACAAAGATAAAGTAGTTTAAAATAATATAACGTAGTCACGTAATGAAGTTTTAAATAAACATAAATAACTTGTATTTCATACTTTAACTTAAAAAAAAAATTACCTCACTGCCATTTTCTGACTTTAGTTTATACTATACGAAGGTAAAAAGGTAAAATGAAAATCAAGCCCATCTTTGAACGAAAGTTGAACCAAATTTTTTTCCCCATCTTTTGATGACTAATTTGTCGTCCAGCTGCGGCAGCAGATTGCAATCAATTTGCTGCACAGTTTGACGTCAAATTCCTAACAAGTCTATAAGTTCCATGTCTGGTAGTAATATTGGTGTCAAACTGACGGAAATTCATCGACAGCACACATTGTCCAGCAAAATGTGGTTACTGGGCATGTAATTTTTTATATATATATATATACCGATTTTTGGTAGCAATATACCGATATTAGCGCGCAGATCTACCGATTTCTCATTTTGACGTTAGAAACCATTGCTCAATACGCACTGTGGAGAGGTTTAACCCAGGACTTTGGCGCACAGTCTGTTGATTAGGAATCGTGCACCACCACCTCTGCTACCCTGCCGACTAAGTCCAGATGATGAAAATTTTTATACCACCGGTATTTGACCCAGGATGCTGACATTATCACGGTGCCGCAACCTTTTTTTTTTTTTTTTTTTAACTGCTTTACGTCTCTTAACAGCGAGGTCATTAGAGACGGGAAAGGATGGGGGGCAAGGATGGGGGCAAGGAATGGGAAGGAATTCGGCCATGGCCTTTTGAAGGACGCATCCCGGCATTTGCCTGGAGTGATTTGGGAAACCAAGGAAAACCCAAATCTGGATGCCCGGACGGGGATTCGAACCGCCGTCCTCCCGAATGCGAGGCCAGAACGCTAACCGTTACACCACCACGCTCGGTTGCCGCAACCAGTTGAGCCACCAACTCTACGGACGCGTACTGCATACGTGGTGACACTTCAGATACGTTAGGCCCGAATATCGACCCCGGTCTCCTTGTGTGAGTGGCGGTATTTTATCTCGGGAGTAGCTGTGTCGACTGGTATCGCAGTGTGTTGGCCAGCCTGGGGCACAGTAGTTTTGTCAGGGCGGGGCTTCTGTCGTCTGTTGTTACGGCTTCGGCGCCGACGTCTTTCACGGGTTTCGCAGCCGGCGCCGCTGGGATTAGAGGCGTCCAGGAATGCCAACCAAAAGCCCCGACGCTCGCACGGAATGTGTGCCACGATCCACTGTGCACCAGACAAGTGAGGCGACTGGGATACAGAACAGAGGTCAGACCATTACCTGAATACTGGGGTGTACTACAGGACACACATGCTGCTAGAAATTAGAGTAAAACACAATCAGTAACAGATATTATAAAATAGCTGGAATGTGATTCGTTGGAAGACAGGAGGAGGGTGAAGAGGGTCACGGGAGTGTACCAGGCGTATGTCAGAGACGAAGGGTGGGACGTTATTGGTGCAAGAATGAAAAGTAGTGCATGGAAAGGAAAAGATGACCATGACCACAAGCTGGCACTCGATTTTGGGCACAGGGGAGTGGGAAAATATTTTTTCGTAGCTAAGGAGGTCAGGAATTGGAATAAATTACCAACAGGAATAATGAATAATTTACCAAAAACGATGAAAGAATTTGAAGTGAAATTAGTATAAAATTAATATACGTGGGAAAAGGAAAGGGGAAAAATAGATGTATAAGGAAATTACCACCGGAGCGTCCACTCCATCATAAAGAAAATGAAATTAATGAAATTATTTTATATGTATATACCGGGTGTTTCAAAAAAGACCGGTATATTTGAAAAATCAATAAAAACTAAATGCGCAGCGATATAAATACACCGTTTGTTGTAATATGCTCTGGACAACAGTAAATTTTCAGGCAGACAAACTTTCGAAATTAGTTACAATTTTCAACAACAGATGGCGCGGCAGGCGATTTGAAAGATATAGAAGTAAACGCAGTCTGTGAGTTCGCCATTCTGTGAGTCGTCTTTCTGCTGTGAGCGTGTGCTGTTCACAGATTGCAAGTTTGCTGCGAAAAAATGGTTTATTCCTTAGAATAATCGTACTTTAGATCTTTCCAGAGTGCAGCGCTATCTGTTGTTGAAAATTGTAACTAATTTCGAAAGTTTGTCTGGCTGAAAATTTACTGTTGTCCCAAGCATATTGCAACAAACGGTGTATTTCTATCGCTGCGCGTTTAGTTTTTAATTATTTTTCAAATACACCGGTCACTTTTTGAAACACCCTGTATATAATATTACAGCAAGCAACAGATAAATATTTGGTTGCAGTTTTTGAAGGACACGACCTCATTGTCTGCACAAATTAACATGAAAATCATTTTTACAAATAGTTATAACCGTAAAATCAATTATGTGATATTCAGTTCAAAGGTCAAAGATGATCAAGACGAGAGAAAAGGAGACTCTTTGACTTGTCGAATTCAGAGAGCCGATCCAATGGTGGAGAAAAGGGCTTAAGCAGATTTTGGTGGAGCGGAAAAACTCCGTATTTATGCTGAAAGTTGAAGCCCGAGGGCGTGAAGGACTGTTATTGTATAATTAATCGTTCAAGGTAATACTAACTCGGCTAGCTACCCAGTTCAATTATTTCACCCCGTACACTGTATAGTTGGGTTTTGCCTCAGCCGAATACCAGACACCTGCAATCGTAGACAACCTCGTATACAGTGACGTGTTGCGGTGCTCGGAGCTGAAAGCAATCTGACGCAAATATGACGCAACAACTGCTAAGTCGACAGCTGCTTGATACTCTTCCATGCCGAGAACTTCGCATCATGTAACATCGCCTCAGATAAACTGTAAAATTCTGGGCGAATTCAAGAACGGTACCAAATCTCCGGCTCATAAATTACACATTTAACAAACATAAAATAATTAAAAAATAATACTCTTATCACACACAGATTCACTTTGCAACACAACATTCCACCAATATATGTGGAAAGCAACCGGATACTACCACAATAATATTTCTTTAGTAGTACACCGTATCACTCTCCATGTGGAAAAAAGAAGGGGCAGCGGCCATGTTAAAACGTGTCTTGGAGCAGAACAGTAAAACTAGTAAATTCGTGTGGTCGTAATCGATTTCTGTTGGCAGGGTTTGGCACTACCTCTTTGATTCTTTGGTATGTTCTCTTCGTATGTTCGTACGTGGCTCTTGAGGTGGGGATTCACCAAGTGCGCAAAATGTTTGCAAACCTTTGAAATGTTTGCGAACTGGGAATTCGTCAGGTGGACACGAGAACAGCGCGCACGAACAAATATTTGCGGGTGTTTGCAGGTGTTTCGGCCGATGTCGGAACATCAGAGGAATTCCTTGTTCGTGCGCGGACAGTTCGCGTTCAGTGGAGATAGGTTCGACAACGGGGGTGCGTGTTCCGAACAGTTTTAGTTTCAAGCGCATTTTCAAATCTAGAAATAATATAACTTTGGACTGGGACAGTGAAAAGCGTTTACTGTTAATTGAATCCCATAAATCGAAGCCGCAGATATGGCAGAGCAGTCACAAATATTACCATAACAAAATTAAAAAGCACGATACTTGAAGTGAAATTGCAACAGATATGGGAACGACTATTGATGTTTCTAAGGAAAAAGTAAATTCTTTGCTCCCCTCGTTCAGAAGAGAAAAGGTTAAACGGAGGTCGCTGGTGACAGGAAAAGGTATGGAAATTTTATAAATTAATTTGTTTTATGTTTTCTATGATTATCCTTTAGTCAAAAAACGAAATATTATTGCCAATCTAGCTTCCACGGAAATACAGTCTCTGTGAATTGTATCTCGTTTACGTATTCTTGGAGCAATCAGCAAAGTTACGAATTCAAAATCTTCTGGTGTTAAACAACAATTTAAAAAAATTAAATAAACCAAGTCTATCATCTGTTCTTAAGTCACAAAGCAGTAGGGTGGAAATTCTTTGTTTTTTTTTTAAAAAAAAGTGCGATATCCAAAATTTAGGTTTCCTATTTCTTTTTTTATTAATGTCCTCTTCTTCTACATCTACATCTACATCCATACTCTGCAAGTCACAAACATTGTGAGTGGCAGAGGGTGCTAAGTACCAGTCCTAAACCCGCGCATTCCAATCCCGAATAGAGCGAGGAAAGAAGGAATACATAAAAGCATTCGTACGGCATCTTATTTCTTTAATCTTATCCCTCCGGTCATTACGACCTAAATAGGTTGGCCGAAGAAGTATTTAAATTTATTTGCATATTCTCCAATAAATTCGAACGCAAGCTACGTCGTCTGTCTTCCAAACTATCCCAGCCCAATCTATGTATCAATTCTGTGACGCTTTCATAAGGTCTGTAGCAACCAGTCACGAATAGAGCGGCTCTCCTCTGCACCCTCTCAACTGAGTCTTCACTTAAAACAGACATAATTACACAAGATGCAGCGCTAGCAATAAGTTTTCCTCTCGGAGCCATTTGTACGCTGCATGTAGCAGTTGGAACGACGACAAATGTTCGCACACGAACTGTTGTTTGCGTATATTTGTTTGGTGGAGACAACAAGCCAAACCACTCGACTGAAAACACACAAACGTTTGCAAATTATGGGCGCTTGATTGATCCCAGGCTTTACAGGCTGCGCAATACGCCCCTGTCTTATGCACCCAGCCTGTCGGATACAGGGGACCTACAGTTTGACGTAGAATCCGAACCACGGAAGCGTTCTGGCGTAGTTCACATCACACAGCAAGCTGTGCCAAAAGTCGGGTGTAGGGCCTGTAAAAACCCCAGACGAGTCACGGATTCGAACCGGGGACCTTTCGATCTGCAGATAGACGTCTTAACCACTCAGCCACGAGGCAAGTAGGACAAAACAGAGATGATGATGATGGTATCGTGGTTCCATTTTTACAGTTTTCACTGCGGTATCCCAACATGGGAGACCTTACGATCTGAACGTATCTTGCACATCTTAGAACAGTGTGTAAGTTGTGAGAAACTATTTTTCTGACAAAAGATTTTTTGTTTTCGCAGCCGTCATATTAATATAAATTGATTACGGGATTCACGTTGCGTTGAAATACTCCTCCTTCTTCCCGGCGTTTCGACCAAGACTTAGGTCTTCTTCAGGGGCCGATTCGGTAGACGGCCCCTGAAGATGATCTTAGCCTCGGTAGAAACGTCAGGAAGCGTGAATCCCGTAAGCAAGTTACATTATTTTTATTACTTTTCTGACAGTTTCGTGTTTCTCAAACTGTGTCCCGAATGCAAGGATTCAGGAGAAATTGCATACATTTAGTAAACATTTTCTCTTTTCCTTTTGGCTTTATGCCTCGTCGACGGGTCATTAGATTTTGGAGAGGACTCGGGGCAAGGACCGGGAAGGAATTCAGCCATGAACTTTTGAAGGGAGCATCCCGGCATTTCACTGAAGTGATTTCTGGAAATCACGGAAAACCCAAATCTGGATGTCCGGATGGGGATTCGAAACCGCGTCCTTCCGAATGCGAGGCCAGAGCGTTGTCTCTCACACACCGCTGAATTTAAGGGTTTAGGGGACTTCTGAGAAATTCAGTAAAAGTGCTAGTTAGCTTTTTCCCCCTATTTTGATCACTACCAGTATTGTGGGGCAAACTTCAAGCAGAGAGTATTCTGAGATCTGATTTTGGAAGCACGTAATGTGTTTACATTAACGAGCTCTGTGCAAGATCAAAATCGGTATACGAGAAATCCACCTCACTGCTCGGCCCGGTCAGATCAACCTGAAGATGGCGCCGTCACCGATCAACAGCGGCCAAGCCCTGAGGACCCAGCGTGGTAACTCTCTGGCCTCGCATTCGGGAGGACGCGGGCTCGAATCCCCCGTCCGGGCAAAGAGAGATCTATGGGTTCCACAAATCGCCGTAGCCACTGCCGGGAGGGTTCCTTGAAAAGGGCATCACTCAATACCTTCCCGTTCCTAGCTCCCTATGCTTTCCCTCGGGAGAACGAAGGTTCGAATCCCCGTCCGAGCATCCAGATTTGGATTTTACATGGTTTCCCCAAATCACTCCAGGCCATGGCGGAAATCCTTCCCGTTCCCTGTCCCCAATCCCATCGCGCCTCTAATTACCTCAACGTCGACGACGAGGAGTAAAGCCATAAGTAGTAAAAAAAGAAAAAAGCTGAGCTGACCGTTAGTCTGAAGTCAGGTCAGACCAATATGGACGACTAAGGTCTCATATCTTGTTTCGGAGTTTCAGTGCTGTGTGATTTTACTCATAGAAAATATTACGATTCAGCTCACAAAATTACACTATGGATAGAAATAGTAAAAATAAATAAGATTAAAAAATGGATAGAAACAGTGAAAAACAAAATCTACAAGACAAGGAAATAAAAATTATAAAACTACATAATATTGCGGAACAAGCAGAATTAACTAAAAAAATTTAGCTACTTTATATTAGTGATGTCGAAAATGTTGAGGATTCAATTCATTGTCATCTCGTATCTCTTAAGGTAGAATCGACTATTTTGTTAAACAGGGTGTAATGACCGTAATGTTTAAACAATAATTAAAAAAACCTTATAAAACGCAAAATTATTTATTTTTTAAAAAAATTTATTATATTTTACAATGACTGAAAACTATGACTTGGCTGACTAAAAACTGTGACTTTACTTAACTAAAAGAATGACTCGACCTGACATGACTGCCAGTGTGGATGCTACTGGCGAAATTCTGGATCGTGAGCTGATGTGACCTGACTGTACCTAGATCTCTAGAGCCACAATCTGCGGTGCATCTACCTATCCCTGTAGATGCAGTGGGCAGCAGGAAGGGTCAGACAAAGACGACGCGATACCCGCCCGTGATGAGCTGGCAGTTCCCACGGGAACATCCCGCATGAGACGACCTCTGTCCCTCGGGAGCGGCACAGTGGGTCCCCTGCTCCAGGTCCGCCAGCGAACCCGACAGAGAAGACACCAGAGCTGTCGTAAGGTCCTCACGTGGCGAGACGTGGAGAACCGTTTCTAGGTAACTCTGCCTCACTACCATGCTCCCATTTTGTCTCTTCGCCATTCAGTAAGCAGATTAATAGATTAATATTAAAGATGAAAGGGATATTCGGTACCCGGCCTATCCGGCCAACATTTACTATCCGGCCGGATATCGGATAGTAGGTCCAATATCCGGCGGATATTCGGCGGTTATCGGATTCTCAATAAATTACGTAAATTTCATAAAATTTTCTTTAAACTCATAAATTCTAAGTGTATGATAAATCTAAACACAAATAAATCACTATGCCTTCAAATCAAAATACCGTTTATTATTGTTGTTAACATAAAAAAAAATAGTTCTCGTACTAAATGAACACCAATTTCTCTGTAATGGTAGGTAATAATCAGTATTGCTTGTCCTCGTGAACAATGCCAAGTTCAAAGAAAAGTCTTTCGCTATATACACTACTGCGCTGAAAAATAAATTCTAGCAAATCTTGTCAAATCTGGGTACTGTGTCGCATTAGCTGACGTACAAACATATGTACTACGCTTCGAATCAATTCATGATGACTTGTCATAAAAGTCAATCTCGCTTCAGCAAACCCCAAATAGCTTGTCTTGAATCTTGGCTCTAGGAATGTCACAATCAAGTAGTTTGAATCTTCACTTAAGGAGCCGAAGCGACTTTTTAATTCAGTTTTCAAAAAGGCTCTCAGGAGTCAGGAATTCTGTGAGCTTTCTCATCATTATCTAAACATATTTTTACTGCAGACCTTTTGATATTACTTCGGAATTGAAGTAGTCACCAGAACTTGTTATTTCTTCAAATGGCTTTGATAGCCTAACGCGCTTTACAGCCGGTATGGTGCCTAAACTGCCTTTAGCCATCCCCGGGACAAGTTCGTCTTCGACATTGAAAGAAAGGCATTTACTATCCTTGGTCCTCATCCTGGAGAATATATAGCAAGGGAGCTAAAAGGATCGCAAATCGTTGGGCTATTGACCAAAACGAATCACATTTACTCAGTGCTGCCAACATTGTGAAGGGTGTACGCGTGGCTGAGTATGCTTCAGCAAGACGTTACGTTCAACCTTAGTTCAAGAAAAATTTCCAACGATTCAAAAAGAAAAATTTTACCCTACCACCAGCTAGCGTCAGATATCAGTACAAGACGGAATTCTAACTTTTATATGATAAGAGTTCCTGCTGGAACAAACAAGGGCTATATCGCCATATGTGGCTGATCGCGGAATACACACTAATTTGACGAGTTAACAGTGGTGTTTGATGGTAAATAATAATAAAATTTAATTTAACTGCAATGGAGCCGAGGGCAAATGTAGGTGGGAGCAGGGAAGGGGGAAGATGGATGCCCGGACGGGAATCCGAACCGGTGTCCTCCCGAATGCGAGGTCAGAGCGTTAACCACTCAGCCGCCACGCTCGGTAAATTCCCGACAAGAGAATATGATGTGATTGGTGTCTCCTACAACGTGATCTAAACAGTCACGGAGGGTAGATTCTCTCAGACCTAGTCGAAAGAAGTGTCTGGGGAATCTTCCGTGGTTGAAACGCAGTCTTGAGATCATTGTTGTGAGACGTCTGCTTGATTAGGGGCTACAGTTTGTTGGATGCTCCCATAGTACCAAGCTTTGGTAGTTAAGGATTTTCTCCATTCTTCTTTGGCTCGTTTTCTGATTGTGTGAATTGTATCTGAGATCGGGAGGTTCACATCACCTTTAAATCCGTTGGGGATGGCTTGTTTTACTTAAGAATCCACCCGTTCATTGTATTTTAAACCTCTGTGAGTTGGGCCCAAAGCAGGTAGGTGGTGATTCCCCGTTCTCTACTGCATTTTATTTGTTTTCCTAATTTCTAAGATCGGAATTGAGAAGTGATTATTCCAGGTGTTGGTATGTAGTCGTTTTAAGACACTCATGGAGTCTGTTAGTATTGCGATTTTGTCCGCATTTTGGATGTTAGCAGAGACATCTGTGGTCTCGGCTGCGCTCAGTCTGGTGGGACACGATGTAATGACGTCACCGCGACGGAAACACCTGCGCGGCAATAACTCAGCCGACGATAGGAATCGCCTGCTGCGGAGATAACAGACGGAAGCCTCAGACACTATACACGTTCTTGTCGTCTCCTGAGAGGAATTGCTGCAAACAACGAACATACGACGAGTCCTGAGAAATAAGTTTTGCACGGCGTATCGCTGACAAGAATTCTTCTCGGGTATTCTGCCGGATAAGTTCTTCTTTTCACGACGTTTCGGCAGCAATCTCCTCAGCCTTCGTCAGGTGAGATGTCATATCGAAGCTACCACTACGACGACAGAGCATGCGACGACACAGCACCGACGGTGTTGTATCGTCGCAGTGGTAGCTTCGATATGACATCTCACCTGAAGAAGGCTGAGGAGGTTGCTGCCGAAACGTCGTGGACAGAAGAAATTATCCGGCAGAATACCCGAGAAGAATTCTTGTCATACTGCTAGTCGTCAGTGGAGTAGCACAAATATTCCTATTAGCACACACTCCCCTCCCCCCCCCCCCCAATCAAAGAAAAGGCTGTACGTGGCTCCTAGTATAGTTAATTCATCAAAACATGGTTAGCGTCATATCGCTCCATAGCTTTCTGCTTGGTTGAAAACGGTTTCGTATCATTTGTATTTAGATACACCCCTTTCTCTGAAGTCCTGAATTTCCGTGCAGGTCTTCTGATGGTGCTAAAACGCCGACATACTTTCAGAACTGAAATTTTGATAGTTCGCTACCATTTGCAGACAGTGCGGACTGTGTTGAATGCAGGGGCGCTGTGAAGGGTAATGTACTGGAAGCAGACTCTTCAGCGATCTGGCGATCAACCTGACGCGTAGGACTGCAGCGATCAGGCCCGCTAGCGAGTCGCACGTGGTGACGCCATATTGGCTGTCGGGGAGCCGCTGATTAATGAGTTTTATCGCCCGCACTGAGGACTGAGTAACTCATCAGGTCAACGACCCCTCGCATTCCTCGACCGCTGATCACGACGGTACAGCACGTTACCACTCACCACGAACGATACAGAGCGGAAACGGAGTCCACAACACTGACATTACTGATAACAGGCGGGAGCAACACTAGTCGTAGGCTTCAGTTGTCTGTTAGCTGTCCAGTGTCCACGTGGCACCGCGTCATTGCGTCATAACGCAGCGGGAAGAGACTTACCTCCAGGGAAACACGAGGATTTTCTGAAGACGACTGCGGTATTATGGTCGAAACGCCGGCTTTATACGCAATGAGGCGTCGCACAGTGGTTCAGGATCAGAATATGGTGGACATTCCAACTAAAGTCATAATATCGATCCCAAAAAAATTGCTTTAGATAGCATTTGCTGTGCTGATCAAAAATTGTAATATTAGTTTTTTTATACAAAAATGAGTCCTTAACACTTAAAAAAAAAAAAAAAATAACAATGTATGGGAGAATAATATATATATATATATAAGCGCGTAGGACTCATTTTCATAAAAAAATGAACATAACAATTTTTGATCAGCACAGCAAATGCTATCCAAAGCGATTTTTTTTTTTTTTTTTTTTTTTTTATTTTAGTTCGAATGATAGCTATATTTTAACCCAGAAATTCACTTGCGCCCTGCAGTTAAAACGGCAAGGATACGCAAGAAATTTTTATGTCGTAATATTAAGTAGGAAGGGTACTTACGATTGCATAAGGTTTGGCTTTGACACTTTGATATAGCGCCGTAAAAAAAAAATGATAAATTCCTCCCATACATTTTTTTATTTTATTTTTCTATTTTAAGTGTGAAGGACTCATTTTTATCAAAAATTGAACATAACAACTTTTGATCAGCACATCAAATGCCGTCTAAAACAGTTTTTGTTGGATCGATACTGTGAGTTCGAATATCGACTATATCCTAATCCACTGTGCGTCCTCACCCGGACAGCCAAGAGACAGCTGACAGCGATTGCGGAAGCCTGCGATTACATTTGACTCTACGGGTAGGAATCGAACACGAGCATTTCAGTTTAGCCAATGTTCGCGCATCGATTTCAAATCCGGCGTAGACTTTTGTGTGTGAACTTCGCCACGGATGCTGAGTGGTTCGAGTCCACGTTGAGCTGTGGCTGCGGCCGCGGCAGAACTCGCTCTAATCAACCGCCCAGCAAACAGACGTCGCACCGCAAACTCTCTCTCCTTGTCCCGCTCACAGAGTTTATATGAGTGCGCAAAGGCGACCAGCGTAAATTAGATGAGCTGTTTCTCCGATAAACAGAAAGTGTTAGTTCGCTTTCCCTTCACAGCACAGTACTAATGTTCTTTAACTGAATTTTCTTGACTTGTGTTTCTTCCTTCTTCTTTCCGTCCTCCATTTTCTTTCCTTCAGTCCAATATTCCTTCATTATTTCTCTGTGCTTCCTCCTTCTCTTCTCAGACCACTTTGTAACAGATTTCTTTCCTCTTCTGTCTAGGAATCCTTCCACACTTACATGTTATTTTTATTCGGTGAGTGAAGTTTCGCATAGGATTTTCGGGTGGGAGGGGATATACTCCACCATCCCAAAACTGGTACTGACCTGTTGAAATTTGTATTAACTGCTTCCTTATAATGTCCTCTTCACGTTTTCCACTCTCCTTTTTCGAAAAAGTCGGCACGAATTAAATTAAAAATACCGAAATATGACATTGCAGCGCAGCTAGCAGATGCCGCCGACACTGCGAAATTCAATGATAATCTCTTGCAGTGGTGGTTTAATTGTTTGTTCTGATATTTTCTTGTCGTTTTAGCTTCACTCCGTTGTAAACGTCGCATGAAATTAACAGATACAAAATATTTATCCGAAGTGCAGTTCAACAAGGTTCGCCATCTTAGAATCGATATAAGCAGTCAGAGATAATCGATTGCTTCCGTTGTAAACAAATGCGCAGTTTCCGAGATGGATCCCGCAGAACGAATTTCCCGTAAATTTGTTTACTCTCGGCCCACTACCACGACCACTATGACAAAACGAACCTGTTTAGGTTGATATGATCCCTGTACCGATAATTTTTATGTCATTTTTGCAGAACTGCTAACATTTCGCCGTTCCGGAGCGTCCCACATTTCGGCATTTTTAATTTAATTCGTGGCGAATTTTTCGAAAAAGGAGAGTGCAAAACGTGAAGAGGACATTATAACGAAGCAGTTAATACGAGTTTCAACAGATCAGTACCAGTTTTTGGACAGTGGAGAATATCCCCTCCCGCCTGGATTTTCTAATAACGCTAAGGGAACTTCGTATGACTGTATCCCGGTGTTTAGGAACAACTAGAGAAAAATGGGGTGGAGCACCGTCCTGCTGGAAAATGAAATTTTCACTGACAGCTTCCAGAAGTTGCATGAGCCAATTCTGAAGGGATTCCATACAGATGGATTGGTCGTGCTGGGGATGCTGATCGTCAGCTGATGTCATGGACTCCTCGTTCCCCTGACCTAACCCCTGCGACTTCTCTGTTTGGGGTTTCGTAAAAGACACAGTGTTCGTGCCACCAGTACCAGTTGATCTGCCAGACCTGCGGGTTCGCATCAACAATGCATTCGCTCTCATTGACAGAGACATGCTGCATCGGGTATGGGAAGAACTCGATTATAGACTTGAAGTGTGCAGAGTCACTAAAGGTGCACATATTGAGCATCTGTTGATACTCAAAAAGACTTTCACAGTTTGTTTATATAACTGTGTAATGTTGTAAGTATATGTTAAATAATAAATCTGCAGTAATTTTCTGAAATTACTGCAATCATCTTGACTAACACTGTACAACAAAAAACAGAAAATGAAAGTCCTTTTGTGTCTACCAAAAATTCTGAGTCGATATGAAGTGCGGGTGAAAAGAATTTGCGAGAAACACTTCGTGGTTAGGAGTAGTGATGGTACACGGCGAAATTGCTCAGAGGGTGCTGAGGTTTGCAGGGTAGCTAACTGATCACAGAGCTCCCTGCTGCAGTCTGTAATTGCGACCCAGAGAGAACCTTCCACTGTACGGAGTAATTCCGCTGCCACAGGAGTGGAGTGTCTGTAATCAGAGCAGTCTCAAGCTCACTGGATCCTGGTATCAAGTCTCAAAGACCATCAAATGGCAGACTATACCACTATTAAATCGCTTCACCAAAATAAATTAGTGCTTGTCGTTTCGATCATCACTGACACGTGTTGAAAGAAAATTTTTATCGTTAAAGTGGGATAGTGAAATAAATTCGTGTTGTGCTATCAACTAGGTTGTGGGTTTTCAAATTGCCGCGCAAACTACCACTACAGTGGATGGACCTAATGACGTAATCCGGGGCCTTTTCAGCCCACTTCTCGGTTCGTGATTTTTAAAATGTTAGCTCGATGCTTTAGTTCTATCATCAATGTAATGTGCTCACTGAAATAAAAAATATAAAAGAATTAAACAAAAAAACTAGGTGGGATTTATTTACTAAGCGCAGAATTAAACAAATACTTTCAATGAAATCCGTTAGACATTTAAAAAAAATAAGAACAATGAAATTCCAGTGTTGTTGATCTTATTACAAAGAAATTCTTATAGCACATTTTTATATCTAACATATCAGAGATAATATATACTGTTTTATTCGAGTCATTGAGGAAAAACTTACTTTTATAACAACTTGCAATACTTGACATCAGAAGCTAGAAAGGCACTTATCTTTCTCGACGTCGAAACATTTTGTGATGTAAGTGCCTGTAGTTTTTTTTAAATTTTTTGTAAGAGAAGCCAGTTTTATATTATATTGTAGTTATGATGTCTTTCTTCTAATTTGATTTGTTAGAAATCACCACAACACTGTTATATAGTTAGCGAACTAATTATAGGGCAGAGAAGTAATTGCTCGCTGAAGACTCGGAATGTAAATATCTTGGCATAACATTTGATAACAAGCTTAACTGGGCAGGGCATATTGGACAGGTGGTAGGAAAAGGTTTTCAAAATTCTGCACTTGTTGGAGAGAGTGATGAGGGGATGTACGAGAGAAGTAAAGGAATTGGGTTACAAAACTTTGTGCAGACCATTACTTGAAAATGGTAGTGTTATGGGACTCACATTTAGGTTATCAAATACAGGAGTTGAAGGAGGTGCAGGTGCTGCTAGATTTGTATCTGGAAATTACCAGAGAATACAATCAGTAGCTGATATGATAAATGAGATGGAATGGGATTCATTGGAAGACAGGAGGAGGGTAAGAGGATCATGGGAGTGTACAAGGTGGTTGTTGGTGATGATGGGGCGGTGAAAGATACTGGTGGAATAATAATGAGAGGTGCTTGGAAGAGAAGAGATGACCATGACCACAACCTGGCACCCGCTTACAGGCGTAACGATGGGGGAAGATTTTCTTTCATAGGTTTTTTTTTTTTTTTTACTTATGATTTTACGCTTCGTCGACTTCGGCCACTGCCTTTTTGAAGGAAGCAGCCCAGCATCCACCTCGAGTGATTCGGGAAAACCAAGGAAAACCCAAATCTGGATGCCAGGACGGGGATTCGAACCCGCGTCCTCCCGAATTAGAGGCCAGAGCGCTAACCGTTACACCACCACACTGGGTCATACTTAAGTGGGTGAGAGACTGTAATAAATTACCAACAGAAATTATCAATCATTTACAAAAATCGCTGAAAGAATTTAAACTTGGAAATTTTGGAGGGCAAAAGTAGGTGGGTACAAAGAAGAGGGGAAACGATTTCGTAGGGAAATTGCCACCCGACCGTGCGCTCCATCAATCTTCTTTCTCTTCTCTTTTTTTTTTCAGTACGTTAATTTATCTGCCAAATCTTACCAGAGCCAAAAACATCCTTTAAATCGACCAGCACTGCATTCACTTTTCCATTATCCTCGTACTTATCGAAACATGTTTTTATGGTTCTGTTATTTCTTTTTCTAGATCGGTGTTTATAATGCGACGCCGCTTCTGTATCATCTGCCATCGCGGACTACGCTGCCACCTGAAGACTCGCTGTGCTGGTTACGATGGCTCTGGTGTCAACGACAGCATCCCGCAAGTGCAATCAGGGAGTTGCGTGGGTCAGGCAAATACTGCGAGGAGGAGCCCGGTACACGATCGATTCCTCACGTGGAGGTCACAACAGACAACAAGGGGCGGGGAGGGGTGACATTCAGGCTTCTAAATGCCACGCCACAACAAACCCAACACTCCTGGCAAACTGTTTGCTTGATAGTCCAACATCGGGCTGCACTGTTTTTACGTCCATCTGTTATCTGGTTGAAATGCAACATTGATATGTAATTATTAGTTGCAGAATACGATTCTACGGGGTGGCTATCCAAATACGGCTGCAAGTTAACAACGTACATTTTCGCGGCGGCAATGCTATATAAGAACTTATTGGGTTTCAAGCCGCCTGAAAATTGAATCGTCTGGCGACGTTTCGGAAGCTTGCACCGCTTCCATCTTCACTGATTTTATGCGGGCCTTGACAATCGAAGCGGTGCAAGCTTCCAAAATGTCGCCAGACGATTCAACTTTGACGTGGCTTGAAATCCAAAAAGATTTTTTTTACATGGCAGCAAGTATTTTTTTTTTTTTTTTTTTTTTTTTTTACTTAAGGCCTTACGCCTCGTCGACGTCGTGGTCATTAGAGGCGGGATGGGACTGGGAACAAGGAACGGGAAGGAATTCGGCCATGGCCTTTTTGAAGGAAGCATCCCGGCATTCGCCTGGAGTGATTTGGGGAAACCATGGAAAACCCAAATCTGGATGCCCGGACGGGGATTAGATCCAGCGTCCTCCCGAATTCGTGGCCAGAGCGCTAACCCCTCCCCCACCACTCTCGGTGCAAGTATTTTTAATTAAATTTAAAAAAAAATAATTTTACTTGTTTTTTAAATGAAATATAAAATCATGTGAGCTATGCCAGGACGCTCCGTGGTTCGGATTCCACGTTAAACTGTAGGTCCCAGAGGAAAGGAACTGACCGTCCTACCTCTGACACAATGGCTTAGTATGCCTCCTTCGGGAGGATCCAACCAACCTTCGGGTTGTGGACTAAGTTAAGTTTTAAGTTAATTAATGTAAAGAACATAATAGCTCGGGTTGCCCATGTAAAAGTGGCCTCAAGTAGGGATTACCAGCTGTTAAAGTTTGACAATTCCTACTTGCGGCCACTTTTACATAGACAACCCGAGCTTGTTATGTTCTTTACATGCCTCTCTTTGAAATGAATTAAATTTTTTTTTAAATTTGATTGTTTTTATTGAATTAAAAATACTTGCGGCCATACTTGGATAGGCAAACTGGCTGAATTGTATTCTACTATTAATAATAATACATGAAAATTGTATTTGAATCAAATAAGAGATGCACGTAGAAATCATGCTGCCTGACCTTATCATGACGCGATCTGACAAACAATTCACATATTTTACTGTTACGTGGACAGTAACGTGTCCGGACTTTGATGTTATAAAAGTCGTCAGACAAGTGAAACATTTCGACTTTGCAAACCCTCAACCTTTAACTGCATCGCCGTATTCGATGTGTGGTGTCAAACCGGTCCTGGGTTCGAGCTCCGTTGCCAGTGTACCGACCGTCCTGTTGATGGCTTGTGGAAACTTTCCCCTGGTCACCTAGATCAGTGGTTCCCAATTATTTTTTCCCGAGTACCACTGCAAGAATGAGCTCAACCGCGCGTACCTCTTACAGCTGAAATGATAAATAAATGAATTCGTTCATCCCAGTAGAGTGCTTCTCACAACCACAGGATTACAATAATATAATTGACACAAACACAGTTTATCTTAAAATATATTTGCGTGAGAGTAATGTTTCTTTTGGCTGATAAAAATGGATTTTTTCAATTATTTTAGTGATCACTTTAGCCAAGAGACTACCGCGCGTACCCCCTGAAGAAACCTCACGTACCCCTGGGGGTACGCTTACCACTAATTGGGAACCACTGACCTAGATGAATACTGTGAAAGTCTCACTTTTCATCTCTAAAAGTACACACTAACGCAAAAATAGATTTGTAAGGACTTTATATTAGAAGTACCATTTCCTTAACGCTAAGAGCATCATCTTTGCCGCCGTAGTCGATTTTAGGGGGGTAAAAATCGACTTAGGGCGGTATCACCGCCCTTGAAAACATGAGACCTTTTTAAAAAAAAAAAAATAATAAAAAAAAAATCTCAAAAAGCTGCGAGGTGCATTTTTAGGGGGGGGGGGGTCTCCGTCAAAATCTCACGTCATTTTACAGGGGGGGAGGGGGTCCGACCAAATCTCACGAAGTCTCACCAGAGGGGCGTAATTATGAACGCTCCCTTAGCGGTTTCAGTAAAAATTCTGCATCGCATAACCTGAGATAGACTTGGTATTTTGCCTCACTTTATAGCTCATTATTGATTTAGTCTGCATAGAATATTTATTCTTCCATTGTACCAACTTTAATCCACAAGTTATAAACTAACATATAACTTTACTTTATGAACACAACATAGCCATTCTGACAATATCAAGTACTATTTTACCATAGACAAATGATCATTTTGGTACCTTATATAGTTCAGTCTCTCACAAGATGATAACATCTGTATCATCAATCTTGTATTGCCTTCATTCTAGACATCTCTTTATTCCTCCAGTCGTGGTTTCACCGTCCTCCAACCACTCTGCATAGATGCTCACCACAGTAGCACGCGAACAGCCGACCAGCCTCGCCGTATCCGGGATGCTCGTTCCCAGCCACCGCGTCCACAAACCACCGACCAGTAATTTAATTGAACACCGAGTTGGTAGGAGGGAAAATTCGCCCTCCTGCCTACCATTCGCGAGGACGGGGGTCAAACCCCGTCCGGCCATCCTGACTCGGGTTTTCCGTGGTTTCCCTCAGTCACTCCAGACGAATGCTGGGATGGTTCCCTACAAGGCCACGGCCGACTTCCATCTCCCTTCCCTCCCTGTAGGTTAGTTATGCTGAAAAGGGTCTTCGTGACCCTCCCAGCAGTCTTCCTCCAGGCCTTCAGCTGGGAGGAATGAAATTTTAAAAAGGGGAATTTCGAGGCCTGTACTTAGACATCTGGTGCCAGACAACTCCGGAAACCCAATAAGGTCTTTTCGAATCCATGCCACGCTGAATCGCTGCTGTATTGCACTCCAAAGATGGATCAACAGACTAATAAGCAGGTGGTCGTAATGATCAGTGTAGATGGTCGCTACTGGGAGTGACCATTCCAGGGCCTATTTGGGCACCTGCTGCTGACGCCAGTGTCCGACGCGGCGCGGGTACGGCAGCAGTGGAGGCCACAATATGGCTGTCGCCAGCCGCTGCTCGGGCCGTTCCCTGCAGCTGACGCTCCTCCAATCAGACGCCGGCCCTAACAACGACCCTGACGACTCAACGAAGACGTTTCTCGCAGGTAAATTAAGCTAAATACTTGCGGGTAACAATCTACAGTACTACATAATTTCAGAAGTTCACTTACTAACTCACTAATTCGATAGCTCGCAAATGAACAGCAACCAGAGATATTACTAGAAATTAGAGGTTATCTGCAGGGTGTAATAACTAAGTAACTATTATGAAATTAATTGCCAGAATACATTCATTAAAAAAATATGGAAAACTTTACGGCTGAAATATCGTGGGACTACTTTTCAGTAACACATCGCAACATAAAAAACTAAAAAAAAAATCACCCATGGTCTCTACTGTATCGACAAATGCCAATTTTTATTCCGACCTAGGCTAAATTTTAATTTATATATAAAAAAAAATCTTTATCTAACGTTGCAGCTTAACAAACTTTATACATTACGATTATCTCAATCAAGAACAACGTACTGTGACAGATGATGGCACTCCGTTTAAACTAAACAGAAATTCTTCCGATTTTGTAGAGTTAAGCTTTAAGGTTTATTATTAAAGAAAAGTAGATAAGGGGGGGCTACCATTAATTACGTGAGGTGTTTTTCCGGAAATCTGGACCATCCCCCCTTTCTGTGGTGAGATCATCTAGCCGGACTCTCCCCCCCCCCCCTTAGAGACCTACCTCGTGGCTTTATGAGACCTTCTTTTTTTTAGCTTTACTGATCTTCAGTGAATTAAGATTTCCGTCGACCTCCCCCCCCTTTCGTAAGATTTCGCCGCACCTCCCCCCCCCCCCCTATTTCACCTCACGTAATTAATGGACGCCCCCTAACGCCAATATCGGTTACGGTCATTGTATACGCAATAATTTTAGCGATAATGTCTCTTGGAATTAATAGGAGAAAATATGTTACGTGAATGTGTTGGGAGAGGGAGGGGGGGGGAGGCGAAAGCAATGTCGTGCTAAGTGGGATGGCGGTTCAAGGGAGTCCAAAATTGAGCCACGTAGTTTGTGGACGCTCCCTTACGTAGCGAGCTGTGCCAAAGGCGAAGGTCGGGTTATTGAAATTCCGCGCGCAGTCAGGGTTTCGAAGCAGGGCCTCGAGCCTGCAGACCCCTCTGATGTTGCTGAGAGCTTTGTGTGCGTGGCTTTGCCTACGTGACAGCTAGGCAGGCTGTCTTATCTCTCAGCAGCTGAGTCACTTCCCCCGCACAGCTCGACCACGCAATACACACTACAGTACCAACACTGGCTGCCACACACACGACACCGGCTGATCAACAGTCTAAACTAGTCTCAGAGCCCGTCGAAATCAGCTGCTTCAACAGAGTGTTCTGGCCAATCATTTCTCCGCAACCGCTTAGCTAAATACACTGAACAGCCCAAGAAACTGGCTCACCTGCCTAATATCGTGTAGGGCCCCCGCGACAACGCAGAAGTGCCGCAACACGATGTATCATGCACTCGACTAATGTCTGAAGTAGTGCTGGAGGGAATTGACACCATGCATTCTGAAGGGCTGTCCATAAACCCGTAAGAGTACGACGGGGTGGAGATCTCTTCTGAATGGCACGTTGCAAGGCATCCCAGATATGCTCAATAATGTTCATGTCTGGGACGTTTGGTGACCAGCGGAGGTGTTTAAACTTAGAATAGTGTTCTTGGAGCCACTCTGTAACAATTCTGGACGTGTGGGGTGTCGGATTGTCCTACTGGAATTGCCCAATGCACAATGGACATGAATGGATGCAGGTGATCAGCCAGGATGCGTACGTACGTTTCACCTGTCAGAGTCGTATCTAGGCGTATCACGGGTCCCATGTCACTCCAACTGCACACGCCCCACACCATTACAGAGCCTCCACCAGCTTGAACAGTCCCATGCTGATAATCAGGGTCTATGAATTCATGAGGTTGTCTTTCATACCCGTAAACGTACATCCGCTCGATACTATTGGAAACAAGACTCGTTAGACCAGGCAACACGTTTCCAATCATCAGCAGTCCAATGTCGGTGTTGACGGGCCCAGGCGAGGCGTAAATATTTGTGTCGTGCACTCAGCAAGGGTACACGAGTTGGCCTTCGGCTCCGAAATCCCAAATCGATGATGTTTCGCTGAATGGTTGGCACGCTTACACTTGTTAATGGCCGAACATGGAAATCTGTAGAAATTTGCGGAAGGGTTGGACTTCTGTCACGTTGAACGATTCTCTTCATTCATCGTTGGTCCCGTGTTTGCGGGTCGTTTTTCCAGCCGCAGCGATGTCGGTGATTTGATGTCTTACCGGATTCCCGATATTTACGGTGCACTCGTGAAATGGTCGTACGGGAAAATCCCCACCTCGTCACTACCTCGGAGATGCTGTGTCCCATCTCTCGTGCGCCGACTATAACACCGCGTTCAAACTCACTTAAATCGTGATAACCAGCCATTGTAGCAGCAGTAACCAATTTGACGCCTGCGCCAGACACCTGTTGTCTTGTATAGGCGTTGCCGACCGCAGCACCGTACTCTGAGTGTTTACATATCTCCCTGTTTGCGTACGGATGCATATACCAGTTCCTTTGGCTCTTCTGTGTATAAGGAACTTTCAAAAAGAAACGTGCCGGAGTCTTCTATGTGCAAACCGGTGACAGAATGGTAATATCGTTGCATCAGTAACAAAGAGGGTTTCCGACAAGAGAGCGGAAGTCCACATGCCCACCGCTAGAGAGTCACGAGTGCAAGTCACGTGACTACAAGGCTAGCAGAAGCCTGCGTCAGTCGTCCGGCGCTCATTCGTGTTGTAAGCAGTGAGAGGGAGGCGTCAAAAGAAGAGCAAAGAGGTGTTGTTCGTTTTCTGACAGCGGAATAAGTAAGGGGAACGGACATTCATCGAAGAATGACACGAGTGTATGGTGAACACTGCATGTCCTTTTCAAGGGTCAAGACGTGGCATAATCGCTTCAGGGAAGGACGGGTGTCGTTAGCCGATGATGCACGGTCTGGAACACCATACCGCATTACCAATGACATCGTCCTGCTGGTTGATGGACTCGTTACCCAGGACCGTCGAGTTACTGTCAAAGCCGTAGCCGCCGAGGTCGGATTGAGGGTCGGAAGTGTTCACACCATCAGGACGGAAAGACTGAACTGGCGCAAAGTGTACGCCCAATTGGTGCCACACAGTCTTCAACCACAACAGGAAGCGTGTCGAATGGTCCACTGTCTTGACCATCAGCAGCGCTATGTCAGGGAAGGGAATCAGTTCATGGCGAGACTGGTGGCTGGAGATGAGTCTTGGTGTCATCAGTTCGAGCCAATATCGAAACGACAAGGTCTCCAGTGGAAGCATCAAGGGTCACCACCACCAACAAAATACAAGGCCATCCACACAAGCGCAGGAAAGGTTATGCTGACGTTCTTCTTTGACTAAGACTGCCTGCTTCTGATAGACTTTCTGCAGCACGGGACAACAGTGAGTGTCCAGCGTTACTCGCAAACGTGGACCACCCTTCGCCAAGCGATCAAATCAAAGCTCACCCTCCTTAGCCACGAGTTATCCGGCATGGTAGCAGAGGTGGTAGTGCATAGTTTCTAACCACCAGATTGTGCACCAAAGTCCTGGGTGAAATCCCAAAGCACTCCACAGTGCGTATGGAGTAACGAGATATGACATTGTCGATGGGGATTCGTCCGTCAGATCGAGAAGGTAAGCTTGGTGGCCCCATTGGTATCTTTCGGAAGAGTAGGCCTTAATGTAACGGCACCGAGTTTAACCCTCTCCCTACCTTCATTGACAATGTAAAGAGTGCCTCCTACATAAACTTCAATCACTGTAGAACGAAAGGGGAAACACCCAGTTTAATAGCTGCCATGGAAGAGCAACTCCCTCCAGGGCAACGAGAAGGAATTCGGCCATGGCCTTCTGAAGGAAGCATTCCCGCATTCGCCTGGACTTGGGAAAACCAAGGAAAATCTAAATCTGGTTGCCCCGACGGAAATTCGAACCTGCGTGCTCCCGAATGTACTCTGGGTAAGAGGAGATGAAAGATATCAATAAGCCATTTAAGTGACTCATTAAAGATTTTTTTAAAAAAAAAGAAACATATGGTCTTTGATATTACACTGGTCATACTGAAAGACAAAGCAGTTTCCTTGGTTTAAATAAATCCTTAATTTCCGCATATAGCTTTCAGAAAAGAATAATGGTTTTACATCGTACTGAAGACTGTGGATTACCATCAGTTTTAGAGAGGTAAAAAATGCAATGAAACTATGGAACGGATTGGTGACGTCAAGTATTTATGGTGTTCTGTGGCGTCATCATCATGTGTTAAAAGCCATACATTAGCGGTGTCGTGGCCCAATGGTTAAGGTGTCTGACTGGAGGTCGAAAGGTCTCCGGTTCGAATACCTGTTCCAGCGGTGATTTTCAAAGCCCGTTAACCCAACCTTCACCTCTGGCACAGCTTGCTGTGTAATGTAAAATACGCCAGAACGCATCAATGGTTCGGATTCGACGTTACATGGTATGGTCACTGTACCCGATAGGATTACTGGGTGAGGTAGAAGTAGACGCAATTAGGTTTGCCGCCGTTTGTGTGTGTGTGTGTGTGTGTGTGTGTGTTTTGGGATAGCAAAAATAGAGTACACAGTATAGAAAAAAAAGTAGAATCGCTTCTCATGGCCGAACATACTTCTTCCATTTCCTTCTGACACATTCAACAAATATTTGTTCTTCATAAACATTTAACACAGCATATGTACAGTCTATATTTAAATTGAAATATATGATAAACTAGTAGTTTATTAAATTGCGCGAAGATTAGTTTCTTTCATCTCTCCATTTTGCATTTCTGATAGAGAAAACTGTCCCAATGAATGCAAAAGTGGCAGGTACAAATAAAAGAAATTATTTTAAATATATTTGCAAACTCTCCACTTGTATTTACTGCCATTTCTGATCAGTTGGTGAATCAGTAAACTTTTATCACCTACGAATTCTACATGCATCTCACTGACCGGTATTTTTTCTTCATATAAACGGTTCTTAGCAATTTGCATTTGATGCACATTTTTGGATTCAACAACACACATAAAATGTTTATATTGAATGGGGGTTTTTAAAACTTTTCTTTAATGAGAAGAACCACTTTTCTACAGAGAAATCAAATCATTTCTCTATGTAATTGGTAGCATTGTCAATCGGATATTAAATTTATACGTAAAATGTCAACCAGTGAGGTTAAGAATGTGTGTTGGCTAAAACATATTATTTTAGGGGTCGTCCATTAAATACGTGATTTAAAAATATTGGGGGGGTGAGGGGAGGAGGCAATAGAAATACCACGTCAACTTTTTATATCATTTTTCTCCTTTTTTCACAGAAAAAAATTGGAGCACATGGAAGACGTCAGTATCAACATTTAGGTATTCTTTAGCATGAAGCTAAATACATAAAGCTATCGAATAAATTTAATTATTAAAAAATTAAAATTATAATGCAAATCTCACGTGAAAAAGGGAACGGGGTCCTACAACATCTTCCCAAATCTCACAACGGGTGAGAGGGGTGTCCAAGCTTAAGATAAAAAACCTCACGTAATTAATGTACACCCCGTTAGTGACAATCCATAAAAAACATCAAACGAATCTCATGATTTTTGGAGCCCCCTCTCCTTGTCACAGGGTGTTACACTTGTGCCATCTTCCCTCCCCGTGTGACGTCACATGTTTCGCGATTTTAAATTTAGAAATTATTAAAATGAAACAGCACTTCCAAAACTATTTATATATTTCTATATAAAATATTTTTCATAAAAACGACAGTAAATTAAACATTTTAGAAATTTGAATAAAAAACATAACAAATCAAATGAATGATACAAAATTTAATTATCCTGTGTCAACGGATCCTGAATTTATTATTTATGACTCGCGTAGCAGTCACTTACTACTCGATTTGGGTAATGTTAGGAACATTCGTTGAGACAACATCTCGTTCATCCAACTATATAGCATCGTGTTTTCTTTTTTTTTTTTCATCAGTCTCTCGACTGGTTTGATGCAGTTCTCCATCCTTTCCTATGTTGCGCTACCCTTTTCATCTCAAAATATCCCTTACAGCCCATGTCCTCAATTATCTGCTTCATGTCTTCCATTGCAGTTCTTACCGTTGACTGTTCCCTCCACTATCGTTTATCAAAGAAATAATTTCCCCGTCACTTCTAGTTGGAATACTCTGTAGAAAAATCTTCGTGATGGGCAAAACCTCTTGTTGCCTCCTGTGTGATTCCTTGTGTTGGTAACTGACGAAAGATATAAACCACAGAAGTCATATTATTTCAACGCCTCCAAGGCGGGATTGGCCTTTCAGCGTATATCAAAGGCGGTCGACTTGCGACACCGTAGTACAACGAGCGTGAACTACCATGGCACAAAAGAGATTCATGTGACGTCATGAATCTTATGATTCCTCCTCCCCCCCCCCTTGTCAAACTTTGTTGTCCCCCTCCCTCCATCCCATTTAATTTATGGATGTCTGTTTAACGTACTGTATTCCTTTTGTAGATTGTAGAGTACGCCCTTGTGAAGTAGAGTACTAGGTAGGCCCATACGTGAAGCCGTGTTGTGTCTGGTTGCGCGCCACGGAGTGTCGGAATGTGCGTGGGAGGGGAACACCTGCCGCACAAAGGCAGCTGCGCTCTCCACCACCTGTTGCATGCTGTCTCCAGCGGCACTCCCGTCCCTGCCTTCACATCTCCAACCCATCCCCGTCATCATACGTCCAAATCAAGCACCGTCTCGTAACGATTGGTTTTGTAATGACTGTATTTAATTTCAGACGCGTTTCGCATCGCCAGTGACCGTAATAGTACATGGTGTTCTTCAAATGAATTGCAGTATTTGTATTTGTAACTAACAATTATCAGAGTACCTACGAAGTTGGTGGAATCACATGCTGGTCAGAAATAACTCTATCCGCACTTCTACTATAGAAACCGATTTGCTGCTGCGGATGTACTTACTCCCTGTATTTTTTCGGAAAACGCTATTTTAATAGTTTATGTATATGTGCCCTTCTTTGGTCTAGACCAGTTATCGGCAAACTTTAGAGGGTAAAGAGGCAGTTTCGTCTTTAAACGGGTAGGGAAAAATTTATGAGTCATAGGCCTAGTTATATTTTAATAAAAAAATTAATATAATTAATTCAATAATAAATACACCATAATAGATACATATATATAAATAATATATTAACAAATAAGTATTAAGCATTTTAATTACTGAGAACAATGTGCTTGTATTTCCTAAGAAAGTCTTACACTGTTAGGTGCGTAGCTTCTTACTTGTTATTGTTAATTTTAAACATGAATCCAAGTTCTCATGAATTATTTGGTATCTCAATTTATTTTTAATAAGGTTCATATTAGAAAACGTTTGTGTCGATCGAAAGATACTAAGAACACCAAATGCAAATATTTCCAAACTCATTGTATGAATCCGGCACTCTTCCAAGTACTCACGATAGAATCGTCATTTTTTTTGATAGCATAGTAAATTTTTTTCTATATTCTGAATTATTATTGTCGGTAAAGATGAATAAAAACGTTATCAAAGAGCCGCACTAATATCTTCAAAGTTTGCCGAGCCGCAATACTAGAATGAGTGCCCAGTGTGAAGGGTTAGGATACTAGTGCTGTGCACTGTCCAAAATAGACACCATACAAAACTAGAACACTATAATAAATCAATTATGACAAAATGCAGCAAGTTTAGAAAGTTATAATATATGTTAACAGCGGAACAATCGTATGTATTGTGCCAACAAGAAAAGACTGTACAGATATTGCCAAAGCCATACATAACAAAAATTGAAATTATTCATTGTGAAATTATCTGTTGAAATATCAAATGTAAAACTGTTGTGTTAAATTAAGGCCTATTTTAGTTTCTAGATACTAGGCTGTAAAAATGTGTCCTAAATAAAATTAAAAAAAATGTCCAAAATAGATTTATAAAGTCCTAGTGTCGGTATTATGTTATCAACCCTGTGCTGTATAGATAAGAGATGTAACAATGTATCTGATTTCATATCGATGTATTATATTGTATGACCAAGAATGTTAAGTAATTTAAGCTACATGGAACAGATAAAAAAAATGGAATGTAAATTGTTAAAAAAAAATGTAATGAACTTGGCTGTACGGTCGATAAGGCCGAAAGCCATTAAATAGATATATAAATAAATAAAAACGAGACGGGCGGAGAGTTTTTATGAAGATGTTAAACTATTGTAGTAACACGAAGCAAAACTTACTTTTTAATTACTGAGCGTGGTGGGTGAGCGGTTAACGCTCTGGCCTCGCATTCGGAAGGACGCGGGATCGAATAACCGTCCGGGCATCCAGATGTGGTTTTTCTTTCATTTCCCCAAATCACTCCAGGCGAATACCGGGAGCCTTCCGTCAAAAAGCCACTGTCGAATTCGTTCCCGTTGCTTGTCCCAAGTCCCATCCCGCCTCTAATGACCTCGTCGTTGACGTGTTGTAAAGTCGTACCTTGACTTTTAATTGAAACTTTACTACGTGTTCTGGTTTTGATTGCGGTAGGACTGATGTGTGTTGAGGAGTCCTGTTTCTGTGGGCACTGGGAGGGAGTCAGCTGGTTAGCCTGTTGTCGCCTCCAGATGTCGAGTAAGCAAACACGCTACCGGCGGCTGTACAAACACGGGCCTACACGGCTCAAACTGACTGCGACGCCTCAAACAACTCAACTGGGCGAGATACATAGGAGCAGGGCGTAGGGAGACTTTCAAAATCATTCATTTAGGGAGCGTCCATAAACTACGTGGCTACATTTTGAGCTCCCGTTAACCCCCCCTCACCTCCCCCACCCTCCGTAGGCTGACGTGACTTTTTCCTGTACTTCTCCCCCCCCCCCCGTTCTTCGTAGCGCGTAGCTTTTTGTCCCTATTGATTCCAGGAGACATTTTGTACTGTTTTCTCTTGTCAGAGTCTCGTAAATTACATACGGAGATAATTAAATGACGGAAATAAATATCCACATGCTATTGCGAGCTGCCTATTAATTACCTGAGGTAAAATAGAGGGGTGGGGGGTCCGGCGAAATCTCACGAGAGCTCACCAAGAGGGAGAGGGGGTAAACGGAAATCTCACCTGAGGTGAAAGTCGTACAATGCTAGAGCTAAAAAAAAAAAAAATCTACAAATGACGCGTAGGTCGATTTTAGGGGGGTAAAAATCGACTTTGGTCTCAAAAAAGTTGCGAGGTCCATTTCTAGCCAGGGGGGGAGGGGGGTCTCCTTCAAAATCTCACGTCATTTTACAGGGGGAGGTCCGACCAAATCTCACGAAGTCTCACCAGAGAGAGGGGGGGGCGGAATTCCGAAAAACAACTCACGTAATTAATGGACACCCCTAATGACGGGGATATGGTCTTTAAGGGGCTATAAGGCCTAACGGACATCGGTATCAGAAGAGCTAAAAAAAAACAGTCTCAAAAAACTTCGATGTCGATTAACTAGTGGAGGGCTTCTCGTCAAAAGTCTGACGTCATCTTGGGGGGGGGGGGATCCGAACAGATCTCACCACAAAAGGGGAGGGGCTCCAGATTTCAGGAAAACACCTCACGCAAGTAATGGACTCCCCCTTGTGTGTTCTGTACCCCCGCCCCACACACACACACACACACACACACACACACACGCGCGCGCAGTGCAGCGCTGCTTTGCAACCAGCCCCTCTCCTAGAGCGAGCGACGTAGTTTATGGACGGTCCCTTAGTGGAGAGGACTGAGGGATTTGGATATAAAAGTTTGGTCAGAACATCATTTGGATATGACGGTGTATTATGCAACCCACAAATTTGGATCTCGAACACAGGAGGGCACTAGATTTTGTTGTGGAAATTACCGCTCAACACAATCATTAACTGATATGATAAAGCAGTTGGATTGGAGTCTTTGGAAAATACGAGGAGGGTGATGAGAATTTTGGGAGTGTAGAAGCCGTAAGGTATGTTGATGATGATGCTTGGAACAATACTAGTGGAGGAATTAGTAAAGCTGCGTGGAAGGGAAAAGATCGCAATGACCACACGCTGGCAATCGATTTCAGGCATGAGGGTGTGGGGACATTTTTCTTTTGTTGGTTTAGAAGTCGGAGATTTTAATATATTACTAAGCGAAGCGCCGAAAAATTTACCTGAAAAACTGAAGGAAATGAAAATTCGTAACGGGCAAAAGTAAGCCAGTGCTGAAATTTCGATCAAAAAATTTAAATTAAAAAAAGATGAAATTCAGAATTAAGCGTTTAGAGGTATTGTTGTCGCAACTACATTAAAGCACAAATCACATAGGTGCTGCCACATTCGCGGCAATCGAAAGTCGTCGGGAGATAAAGTCTCAGAGAGCAGAGAATGAGTTACAAGTTGTCTGTTACAAAATGTTTCTTCGCTCCACCGGGGAACTCTCTCTGTTAGGTAAGCTGGGCTGGAGGGACAAAGGGAGATGTCAACGCCCAACAGGGAGCAATGCACAAACCAGACAACAAAGAAAGGAAGAAGGAACACGAAAAAAAGGAAGAAAAACGGAGATAAAATAAAAATAAATACAAAAAAATAAGAACAGCTTGAATAATCTAACTGTGCACTGAAAATGTTTTGTAAACTGTGATGATGCCTTCTTGTATACCTGATCAGGCTCTGCCGGTTGTATGTGATCCGCTCGAGATAAACCAGCGCTGTTATCTCAACCTGCGTATTAAGCGGATTGGGCGAGGCTACACACACAACAGCCGATATTCGCCGATATTCCCTTTTGTCTGATAAAACTGACGTTTAACAAAACAGCGATTTCTAATGCTATCGGAGATATATGTGCTTCCAAAACAGCTTCCTCCAACACTGTTTCAAATTTAACGTTATATAAACAAAGCAAAGTTCTAATACATTATTAAATAAAAAAATAAATTCGCGAACGTGTGCGTGAAATCGTATAGGACGTGTATTCCAGCATTGAGATACTCTCTGGTCTTTGGTGAAACAAAAGAGTCGCATAAAGTAGAGATTAAGCTTTGAAGTTATCTTTGCTTTGTTTATATAACGTTAACTTTCAAACAGTATACATCACATCAAATAATACCTATATTTAATATTATGAGAATGTATACCTGTGAGTTTCTGTGGTGGCGTGTTTTAAGAAACCTTCAGAAACGAAAACTCCATAAGTTTTACTAATGTCCAGCAGAAACTGACACAAGCATTTCGCACATTAAAAATGTACCAATGTTGCGTTTGAAAATGAGAATCACTTCTCGAAATGCGTCACGCACAGCGTAAATTAGAAGATCATCAAAAGTAACTGTGTTGCAGTAAAATTATTTTCTTACCAGTCAATTGAAAACAGTTACAGACTTTCGTAAGTCCATTTATTATGGATAAAGTAAAGTAATGGTGTTGGCCGTGTGTTTGGCAGCATACCGTCACCCCGCCTGAGCGGGTCTATATTACCGCGCTCCGCCTTTGTCGTAGCTTTGCGATTTCGTCCTCTGTGTCGGTTTCGGAGAAGACAGCTGAGTCACGCCCACCTGTCTATTGTGGACAGTGTCACGTGACTCGATGCGGAGCATCTCTGACGCACTCAGGTAAGACGCAGGATCCATCACAGAGACAGCAGGTGTACGAGGCGCTAGCCCGATTCCTACGCCAAGCCAATATAAAAATATAACAGCCAAATATGCAGAAATCCGCACTACCAAATCATGATAAAGCTAATAACGAAAGCTTATAAATTAAAAAAAAAAAATCAAAAGGAAGTAAACCACCCCGAAATCCCCTACCACTTCATCTAAAGCACGTCATACTAGGAGGAAAAAAAAACAACTTAATAATAAACAAGTCACCCAATTCAAGTTTCAAAATCACTACCCCCCCAAAAAAAAAATAGAGGTCGTATAAGTGTACATATACTCGCCTCCCCAAAAGTTTTTAAGTCTCACTATTATAAAATGAGGACAAAATAAAATTCATAAGCCACCAAATATTAAACTCGCAATTTCACCGGACGAACCATTACTAACTTACCCACATCGATCACTACAGGTATAATAAGTTGTATCTATGTAAAGCTAGCTATATTCTCCATGATGTTGATAATAAATTAAAGTAGCACCGTAATTATTATTTATCAATCTGTAATGTAAGATAAAATAATACAAAAGAAAGACATGTAAAATGTAAGAAAGATGTTATATGTAACCAAGATACCAAACAATTGTAATAGTAGAACATTGCCCAAAAATGTGAAATGTAAGATTCTTGAAGGGAAAATATGTAAATAACAGCTGGTCGATTTGGCGCAAGCCACCGACTATTAAATAAATAAAAACAAAAAAAAAAAAAAAACTCAGGACCCCGTGGAATACAAACAGGAGGAACACAAGGCTAATGAGGTGTCCATAAATTACGTGAGGTGAAATATGATGAGGGGGGAGAGGGGATCCGGCGAAATTTCATCAAGGGGGAGAGGAGGTCAAAGGAAATCTCACGTGACGTTTTTGAAATTTTTTTTGAGCTGTAGAGCTTTTTTAAAAAAAAAAAAAATCTTCA
Source organism: Vandiemenella viatica (assembly GCA_031002005.1). NCBI lineage: Eukaryota > Metazoa > Arthropoda > Insecta > Orthoptera > Morabidae > Vandiemenella > Vandiemenella viatica. Next base: position 179,455,311 of record CM061914.1, on the reverse strand, counting down.
AATGACTGCAAAGTCGATTTTAGGGGGGTATTTCGTCGAAAAGTGGTGGGAGACCTTAAAAAAAAGGTCTCAAAAAGTTGCGAGGGCGATTTCTAGGGGGGGGGGGGAGTGTCTCTTGGGCCAGATCTCACCATAGGAGGGTGGGGGTGGGGGGCGGACCAGATCTCACGAAATCGGAAATCCGGAAACACACGTCACGTAATTTATGGATGCCCCCCTAACATGGAACATTTTACAACTGGAATGTATTAAACAGACAAAAACCGCAAGCAGTAACATCAAACAACAGAACCATAGCGGACTGGTGGGTCAGTGTTTAAAGGCGGGAACAAGTCAGTACGAGGCAACGCACGAACGGGGCTGAGGCGAGGCGAGGCGGAACGTATGTACACTTTGGTTGTATGAACGCAGTTCGCCGAGGCATCGGACGAGGCAGGGGACCGTCCATTCATTTGTTCTGACGAGTTGACAGTATCGTGAAGTTAGAGCACGGGTCCCCTAAGTGGTCGATTCGGACCCCTTGAGGTCGATAAGAGATATCCCGGGGTCGATTAATACAGAGGGGTCGAAAGGGGGTCGATTAATACTAAAGAGGATCAATTAAACTGTACAGATAAAAATAGGAATGATCTACTAAAAATCAGGTCAATAAATAAAAGTAAAGCTCATCATTTCAATTCTCGTCTGTTTGCGAAGTGATGTGAAGTAAATGATGAAACTTTCAACCAATTACTTTTGCTCACTGGGGTAAGGTGGTTGTCAAGAGGTGATAGGTAAAGCAGTACAACAACCATCTGTTCTTTTTGGCAGGCCTTTTATTTGAAATTTATTCCATCTATCCATAATTTTGTTCCTATTTTTTGAGATTATAAAAATAGTGGAAAGTATCTCGTTTTTCTGTTATTGCGTGGATTTTATTAATTATTTCGTTGAGTTGTTATGCAGGCATAGTTGTGGGGGTCGGTAAGAAGGCAAATATCGTATCAAGGGGTCGACGGGGTAAAAATTTTGGGGGGCCCCGAGTTAGAGCGTGGTGACGATTCAGCAGTGGCTAGTGCTGCATTCATAGCGATTGCTAGTTTAGTTAAAAAGAGGAATAAAAGACTGTCGTGGTCTGTCGCGATAGAATGCTCACTAGTGGTAAATTATTTTTATACAGTATGATGAAAGAAGAAGAGAGCGACATTTTGAAACTTTGCAAGAATGTCATCCACTGACTATATATTTTCATTAGAGTCGATTCGGGAGAAAATTTCGAAGAATGATACGAACTTTGGAAAGGCAGTACCCGCTGAAGAAAGATTAGCCATAAGCGAGCGTCCTTAAAACACGTACCTCCATTTTGGCCTCCTGTGATCTCCCCCCCCCCCTCCCACGTAGCACGTAGCTTTTTTCCTTTTTGATACCAGAAGACGCTTTGCACTGTTTTCTCTTGTAAATTACATACGGGGTTAATTAAATGATGAAAATAAATATTTACAAGCTGTTCTGTTCTGTACTCATTTTAACTGTGACAAAACAAATAATATGAAAGAAAAGCTAGTTGGCCTGCCTGGGAACCCCCCCCTTTTCCCACCTAGCCAGCGTAGCTTCACAGCCAACCCCTCCTTCCCTCCCCCCCTAGGCCGAGCCACGAAGTTTATGCATAATCCGTAACACTGAGATACTTGGCAACTGGTGATTCATTTATCAGCTTGTAATACGTTTCCAAAGTATCAAAGCCACTGATTTCAAGAACTATACCAGAAGTAAGCACAGCTATATAAATATTTCACAATTCTAAAAATGGAGAAAAGTGCCGACTCACATTGGAAGCGTTGTAGTCTCCAGAAGAGCGCTAGACATTCTGTAATTTGTAATTCGTTAAGTTCCATATTGTTTTAAAAGTTTACTCAAGGATGTTTGAGTCATCTAAAACAATGTTCTTTTTTTTCTTAAAATGTTTGAAAAAAAAACCGAGGGTAGTGGTGAAACGGTTAGCGTTCTGGCCTCGCATTCGGGAGGACGGCGGTTCGAATCCCCGTCCGGGCATCCAGATTTGGATTACCCATGGTTTCCCAATTCACTCCAGGTAAATGCCGGGATGCTTCCTCGAAAAGGCCATGGCCGAATTCATTCCCATTCCTTGTCCCCACCCTTTCCCGTCTCTAAAGACCAAGCTGTTAAGAGAAGTTAAGCAGTTAAAAAAAAGTTTAAAAAAAATCTAATGTAAAAAGTGTATACAAATTTATTCAAATGGCTGATTTTGACAGTCTGTGGAGTAAAAAAAAATATGTACTAAGCGGATCGTGCCAATTACATTTAAAAAAGCGATTCATTATTGCCAATTTTAAATGGTATAATTGTTTACCATTCGATTTAAAATTATGTTTTATGGTAGTTCTAAAGCACGAAGGTTGGTATTTTTTGACTTTATTAAAATAAAAGTCTATCGAATTGAAGTTACCATGCAAGTATTTTCTCATTGTTTGGGACATTTGGACGATGACTTCGTAGAAATCTATCTTGTTGTTGAATTCACTACCTGTGTGCCAACGCGTTATCTTAAAAAAAAAAAAAAAAATGGATAGATAGTACAATGGTAGAAAGAGACGGGGAGCTGTTTGTACATTTGATTGGCGGCCATTTTGAATATTAGAAATCAATCTCGTTGTTGAATTCACTACCTGTGTGCCAACGCGTTATCTTAAAAAAAAAATGGATAGATAGTACAATGGTAGAAAGAGACGGGGAGCTGTTTGTACATTTGATTGGCGGCCATTTTGAATATTTTTTTTGTAATTAACGAAATGAAACATATTACTTGCATTTATTCTGTTTATTATTTGTATGCACACTATAGCAAAACCTTTAAAAAAATCATTATCATCATTTTTTATTACTTGTTTAAAATTCCCAATGGTCTCTTTATCAGATCTAGCATAAAACAATCGTTTTAAAAGAAGTATAAAGTAATTATATCATTTAAGATTTTTTTATATGTTTTTTTAACATTTTATGAAATAAAAGAACATTGTTTTAGATGTCTCAAATATCTTTGAGTAAATTAAAAAATCCAGGGTTCAAAAAGTCTTAATTCGAAGAAATGGCGTGGAATAATATCAACAAAGTCACATGTTTCGAAAAAAAAGTTAAAAAATAAATATCTCGAAAGTAGTAAGACTTTTACTAAAATAAAATTTAGTCATACAGTAGGTCGTCATGTGACATATGTGCGGTTATGGGACTATCCTTGCATTCTTGGACGCCCTGTGTGTTGTAGCTGCTGCTTTGTGAGACGGGAGCTGTTTGGGTCGTATTTCACCAGCGATTGCTCCTGGGCGATTGTGGCAGATATTTCTGAACTCTGCGGTTCAGCTTAGCTTTGTTATCTTATCACACTTTATTTAATTTTGCCCGGTGTGGTGTAGGCAGATATCGCATGACGTGGATGAGTTCTGTAGCCTTGTGACAGCCGAAGGACAAAGTGCGGTGGCGAATCTTGGTGGAAGCCCTACATCTGCAGCCATAGTCTGCAATTCACAAATATTGTAGATGGCATAGGGTATTACGCTCCAATCATAATTCTGTTTATTCCAATCCCGTATAGCACGAGGAAAGAAATAATACATAACAACATCAGTACGCCATCTTATTTCTCTAATCTTATCCCTCCTGTCATTGCGACCTAAATAGGTTGGCGGAAGAACTATTTCATTACACTCGCAAATCAAAGCATTCTCCATTATATTCAAACGAAAACGACGTCGTCTGTCTTGCACACAATCCCATCCCAATCAATATATCAATTCAATGACACTTTCGGGTCTGTAACTAGCGGTCACGAATCGAGAGGCTCTCCTCTGTATTTTATCTATTGTGTCAATCAATCCCTTGCGATACGGATCCCAAACTACACAACCGTAATCCAGATGTGGAAGCACTAGAGTTTTTTACGCTATTTCCTTTGTAAGAGCATTACTACTTCTCAAAATACGACCTTTGAAACGTAATTTAGAATTAGCTTTGCCTACGTCGGTGTTGTTAGGGCGCTAATGACCGCGCCGTCGATGCGCCCTTAATAACAACAACAAGCCTACGACGGAAGTTATGTGCAAGTCCCATTTCATGTTGCTTTGTACTGTTACGCCTAGATACTTCAGGGAATCAACCATGTCAACGACTGAATTGTTAACTTTGTACTCGTGAATAAGCGGAGTCTTTTGTTATTTGTTTGCATTGTCTTGCACTTTTTGCAGTTAAGTGTAAGCTGTCATTTATGGCACTATTCTGTAACATCCATATCCCACTGAATTTCTAAGCAATCGTCAGAGCACCTTATTTCCCTATAGATAAGTGCATCATGAGCAAACAACCTGCAAATAAAGTGTCACCGAGATCGTTTATAAAAATTGGACGCCCGCTTTGTACTCGCGAAAAAACGGAGAATTGAAGATTTCGGTGAGGGTGTTGTGGTGCAGGCTTTTTCATTGACCCGATAGTACTGCCAGATATAAGGCATCGTGACTGGAAGGTTCAGGTTGTCACCTTGCCGCCGTCCTTGAAGACCGGAAGTGACTGCGTCCAGACAGGGCTGGCCCTGCGTGACGTGTTTCCGGACGCTTCTAAGGGGTGTCCAGTTCGGTTGAAGCGTGTCCGCATATTCTGGAAAGAGCCCAGATATATAATACATATCCTACACTCCACTATCCAAGCGGCGAATATATATTTTTTTTTAACTTATGACTTTACGCCTCGTCGACGGCTAAGGTCATTAGAGGCGGGATGGGACTGGGGACAAGGAACGGGAAGGAATTCGGCCATGGCCATTTTGAAGGAAGCATCCCGGCATTCACCTAGAGTGATTTGGGGAAACCATGGAAAACCCAAATCTGGATGCCCGAACGGGGATTCGATCCCGCGTCCTCGCGAATGCGAGGCCATAACCTTAACCGTTCAGCCACCACGCTCTGCGAATTTCTCTTGAAGTAACTTGACTAAGCAGAACAACGAGACTTTAACGTGCAAAAAATAAGCATAACAGAAACATTGGAATTTAACAAAAAGTACGTAATACAATGGAATATCCGGATATATCTAAACCCCAAAACCGAGCGTGGTGGGTGAGCGGTAACGCTCTAGCCTCGCATTCGGGTTAGAATCCCCGCCCGTCCATTTAGATTTGGGTTTCCCCAGATCACTCCAGCGAATGCTGGGATGGTGCCTTCTAAAGCCCATGGCCGAATTCCTTCCCGTTCCTTCCCCGCAGTCCTTTCCTGCCACTAACGACCTCGACGAAACGTAAAACCATTTAAAAAATTAACGCGAAGACTCCAGTCCGCCTTCCTCACGCACTATTTTAGTGACAGCGCAGTGATTGTCGCTTCACCGGCGTGCCCAGCTGACATCGGTAATCACGGTGATGACGCAATTTAACTATTCACCTCCTCTCTTTATCATCGTCTGATGTTTCCCTCGTTATTAATAACTAGGTGAGCCGCGTTAAAGTTTCCGGAATACAATGAACAGTGATGTTGATGGTTTGTAGCAGGACGAAACAAGAATCGTCTCACCTGCAGAATTTACTTAGGGGCCATCCATAAATTACGTCACACCTTGAGGGGGAGGGGTGTCAACAAAGTGTGAAATCATGTGACAAGGGGGCGGGGGGACGTGTCATAATCTTTGTGACATCACATGCATAATTTGTATCACTTTTTGGCTCATGGCGGAAGATGAAGATGATGTTGAAACATCGAATGTTCGCAACACTATCGAAATCAAGAATGAAGTTACTATCATGCCAATGTAAGCAGTATCAAGGAATGGGTTCAAAATCCATGGACACATGATGACTCAAGTTTTTTTCATTAATTTGATTTTTTATGTTTATTTTTAATATTTTCTTAAATGTTTGATTTATTGTTGATGTATGATTATTTTAACTAGAAATACATAAATCATTTTGGAAGAGCTGTGTTAATTTATAAATTTAAAATTGCAAAATACGTGACGTCACTCCAGGGGATGGGGGATCCTACAAATGTGACAACCTGTGACATAGGGGGAGGGAGGGAGGGGTCCAAAAATCATTAAATTCGTGTGACGTAATTTGTGGATGGCCCCTTATTTGTTTAGTGTTACACATACGTAACAAAATACAGAAACACACTAAAAAACAAATATTAGGAAAAACTTTTGGATGTGTGAAACTATCCCTGAACGGAATACCACTAACCTGTACAAAATACACACAGCTAATCCAAATAGCCGTGAAACATACTGCTGCGGTCATAGCCCCCGAGAAAATATCGCGAATAAAATGTTTCGTGGGCGTCTATTAATTACGTGAGGTGAAATAGAGGGGGGCGGCGGTGTACGGCGAAATCTGACGTGAGGTTTTGAAATTGCAAAATAGTAGAGCTAAAAAAAAAAAAAAAAAAAAAAAAAAAAAAAAAAAAAAAAAGTCTACAAATGACGCGAAAGTCGAATTTAGGGGGGTTATAAGTGCTCTTGGGGGGGCCGGAATTTCCGAAAAACACCTCACGTCACGTCATTAACGGACGCCCACTTACATAGGAATTCTGTAGCAAAACAGTATGGATTCTACAAGTCCTTGGTAGGCTTCCAGAGGTATCGGACACCAAATTTCTACGCACAGGTCACTAAATTCCCTTAAATTACGGACCAGTGGTTTGTGGGACGGATCTGCGATCGAGCATCTCGGAAACGGAGAGGTTGGTCGGCTGTTCACGTGCTACTGTAGTGAGCATCTATGGAAAGTGTTTGGAGGACGGTGAAACCACGAGTAGGCGACAATGTGGTGGACACCCACGCCACATCACAGAACGTGGAGGTCGGAGGCTTGCCTTCTCTGTAAAGCAGGATAGGGGGTGATCTGGTGGCAGATCTGACAGCAAAGTAAAATTCTGGTGCTACCAGAAGTGTTTTCAGAGCACGAGAATCGCTATTCGCGACATTTTTAGTGTGCCAAACTCGAGGACTTATACTCCAGGACACTGATTGTCTGATATTGTTAAAATTCACATCATTCTGCTCGTTGTTCTTTTGTTTATTCTACAAGGTAGCCGACTTTCACAAGTATTTGCCTATAAACGGCAAGATTTGTTCCAAGGACGCATGTTTAGTAACAAGCAACGAAGCAGCTGGGAACTAATACTGAAGATCACCTGAACTATCTGCGTTTATGCGTCCTCCAATACAACAAGTGCAACGTGTTCGCTTTATCTGCTACGTCGCTGCCTTATCGCAAAGATAATACGTATTCAAGGAAATATGCCACCGTCATCGCCTCGTTTACGATACCTCCCAACAGAGGCGCTCCTTCTCTGTAGTTAACACATTTTTCTCTATACAGTTTGCTGTACTTCATCTCTGTTTTCCTCTTCTTCATTTATTGCTTCCTTTCTGCGGGTTCTCTTACACATCATCTTCCATTTATAACAGTCTGTCCGAGATTTTTCCTGCACTACTTAATTTAATTTAATTGTGCTGGTGTTCACGCTCCGGTGGCAATTTCCATACACACCCATTTTTCCCTTTCTTGTACCCGCCAACTTTGTCCTGTACTGATTTTAATTTTAAATTCTGTCAGAGTTTTTGGTAAATTATTCATCACTTGCTTAGGTACCTTATTACAATCCCTGACCCCCCTTTACTACGAAAGAAAATTGTCCCACACCCTTGTGCCTGAAATCGAGTGCCAGCTTGTGGTCATGGTCATCTTTTCCTTTCCATGCAATACTTTTTCATTCTTATACCAATATCTGTCCACGCCCCATCACCAATATATGCCTTGTACACTCCCATGACCCTCTTTACCCTCCTCCTGTTTTCCAGTGTATCCCATTTCAGCTCTTTTATCATATCTGTTACTGATCGCGTTCTACAGTAATTCCCAGAGACAAATCTAGCAGCCCTTCTTTCCACCCCCTCCAACTCTGTACCTGATACCGAAAATGTGGGTCCCATACTACTCTACCATATTCGAGCAAAGGTATGACCAGCGTTTTGTAACATAATTCCCTTACTTCTCTCGTGCATCCCCTCATCACTCTCTCCAACAAGTGCAGGATTTTGAAACCTTTTCCTACCACCTGTCCAATGTGTCCTTCCCATTTGAGTTTCTTATCCAATGTAATGCCAAGTCTTCAACAGTTAATTCCCTTCTAATCTTGTAATGGTAATCGATGTTTAGTGTTTTATCTGTGTACCTAATCAGCTGACTCTCCTTTGCATTTATCTTCATCCCATGTTGACCTACGCAGCTACGCCTCCAATCATCTCCCATCCACCTCTGTCTTTTTCTTCGTCTGCTCCATCTGTTTTGTCTGCGGTCTTCCATTGCGTCTTCTTCCCTTCTCCTTTGTCCGGTAGCTCTAACTCATCTTCCCCTCCTTCGTCCTCGTGAAATGCCCCAGTCATTGAGATTTTTTTTTCCATTACCGTCTTTTCTAATGCTTGGCATTTTTTCCTTTACTGAATCTGTCCTTCCTGGTAACATTTTTTGTGCTCCTCATAATCCTTATCTGTGCTACCTATACTTTGCATACGTCAGCCTTCCCCACATTTTAACTTAGAGATATTAATTTTATTATAAAAGCTGGATTAACCACTACGATGAAGAGAGTCTTAGAACACCCATCATTTTTACTTTCGGCGTGCTTTGGTTAATGTTTATTCCAAATTCGTCTCTCGGTGTTTTGCTCATGCCATTCACCAATTTTTCAACACCCTGCGCGTGTTCTGCTAACAGGAAAATGTCATCAGTAATTCTTGACATATCGATTTTTTTTTTTCCTTGAACAGTTATACCACACTCAAATTTTTCCTTTCCGTCCTCTATTGCTTCCTCTTTATAAATAGAGAATAGACAATATCCAGAGAACAAGATGGCTGAATCAATTCTTTTTTTCTCTTTTGCACCTGTCGGGGGTTTGAGGGCAGTGGGGTAGTGTAGGCCTTCATTCGCTATGGCTGGCAGGAATATGAAATACTGTCAGAAGGATGTCGTTTTAAAATCCTGGGAAATTTGTATGAATGGGAATGTCCGGCAGGACAGCTGGCTGCTATAGAATTAAGAAAAACAGTGAGTCAGGACTAATGGTGTAGCTGCTTAAAATGTCGTTTGCTGTTCGCCCGACAAGGATACGAGCGTACATCTGGAAATTGGAGCAGCTGCCACAGAACGAGGCTAGCTCAGACTAACATAAGGGGTATCTACACCGATATTATACATCCGAAAGTACCTCCATTTGCTTGTTACGTTTTCACGACTAAATGGCTAAACTTATCTTGGTGAAATTTGACCTATTTTGTCACGGAATTTTGAAAACTAATCGAACGGTAACAGACAGACGGATAGCGTGTGTGAGTCTCTGTAGTGTTATATCGGTCACTCAGACTTTGTTTCTCTCGCAGTCAGTTTGTAGGACAACCTTTTATGTAACTTACAGCTTTCTGCATCCAATCGAAGCAATAAAATCTACGCGTGCGAAGTCGCGTGTATTAGCTAGTCTCGCTATAGTTATCGGTCATTCCACACCAGGAACAACCACAGATGTTCACTCGGCTTCTTACCTCTACAACATCAGATTGTACACACCGCTTCAGTGGGTTCTTTGAATGTTAGCTGTGTGGTGGATAGTGATTATCTGATAGGGATGGGCATTTAAAAAAATATATCGATAAATATCGAAACGATATTTACAAACACTATCGATATATATCGGGGGAAAAATATCGATATTTCGATATATCGATATTTCGATATTTTTGGCTAAATCTAGTAATTATCTAAAAAAAACATAAAATACATCAAAATATCTAAGAAAATTCTTAAAATTAAAGACACAGGTAGAAATTATACAAACTTTTATTAATTTATTATTTTTTTCAATCAATCAAACTAGTATTCGTCTGATATGGACATCAAAAGGACTCTCTGTTTTATGTGCTCCCCCGTCAATCTACTCCTGTTGTTCGGTACAGCTAAGTTGACTGCAGGAGCCACTCTCTTGGACGACACAGAAGAAGCTTGACATATAAGGTATTTCAGCGCGCTGGAGCACTGGCAATTCACCCAAAACTTTACTGGGTCTGATTTTCTGTCTATTAATGGTTGGTCCAAATACTGCTTAAGCTCATTAGGAACTGAGCCAGAGCTTGGAACCTCTTGCATAACAGTAGTGCTAAGGGATAATAGCTTTTCATGTGCGGACCAAATTGATGCGTTATCTGCGATATATTGTGTTGCTGCTGTAGACCTTACTTCTGGAGAACGTTGCCCTCGTCGTCTAAGTTCCAAGAGAATATCATTACTTATTGTAGATATCGCATTTGACACACCGATTGGAGAAGTGAAGTGTATACGTTTGAAACGAGGTTCCAAATTGGTAGCTGCTGCAAAAAAATGTATTTCTTTCTAAAGGACTTAATTTCTCTTGTATTCTTTGGAGTAAAACCTCTTTTACCGTGAATTCTAAAGTGGTCGAAGGAGTAGCTTGTTCCGTTACTTGTCGAATTAGATTTGTAACAGGAATGGCTAAGCTAGCAGTCACATAATTTGTACCACTAACCTCTTCAGGGGCTTCTTTGAAAGGACCAAGCAGGACAATGAGGTCACGTATTACATTAAGCTGTTAAGTTGCAACCATATCAAGTGTGTTTATATTTGACTGACTTTTTGTAGCTAATATTTTAGCTACAATTGCAGAGAGTCTAACAAATCGTTCTAACATATTAAAGCAGGAGTTCCATCTGGTGCTAACAGCTTGAGTCAAAGTTAACACTCTCCTTCCTTTTCCCCAGATGCTTCTTATTCAGATCTTAATAGATCCTTAGCATTGACAGACTGCTTAAAATAAGTCACAATACTTTTTATGTGATCGAAGAGTGCTGAAAATCAATTATTTTCACTTAACACTCCATCAACGATTTTCATCATCAGGGCTTGACCAGTAAGGTGCAATTTCTAATCACCAAACCTCTCTGCAGTGCGTATGTTGCGAGGGCATACGATGTTGTTGATGGTGATTCATCCGTCGGATAGGAATGTTAAGCTTGGCGCCCCCTTTAGAATGTTTCGCAAAAGTAGGCCTGAACATGCCGACACCGGCTTCCACCCTCTCCCTTCTTTCATCTCTCATCCACAACACTCTATACTGAACCACACAGTGTCACTGTCATACACACTTAGGAGCACTGTCACACTGAGGAAGGAAACGGGGAATTTTTTTTTTTACTGCTTAACGTCTCTTAACAGCGAGTTCTTTAGAGACGGGAAAGGATTGGGGGGGGGGGCAAGGAATGGGAAGGAATTCGGCCATGGCCCTTTGAAGGAAGCATCCCGGCATTTGCCTGGAGTGATTTGGGAAACCATGGAAAACCCAAATCTGGATGCCCGGACGGGGAATCGACCCACCCTCCTCCCGAATGCGAGGCCAGAAAGCTAACCATTACACCACCACGTTCGGTGAAACGGGAAACCACCCCAGTTCATCTTCCTAGGACTTTCCTTGGAGGAATATACATCACCAATGGTAATCGCCTACAACCTGACACGGAAGAGGCGATCGAAGAGGATCTTACTATCAGTAAAAACTATTGGTGTCTCAGTGATTAAAAAAACTAAAAACCGCTCTCACTACATCAATCCAAGACAGCAATCACAAGAAAGTATTCCTTAGTGGGGCTGTAATTCACGAGAAAACTATATGCCTTAATGCATATTTTAAAGGGCATAACAATGAACTTTAGGATAGAGGTTTTAAAGCAACCCAGAACTGGTTTATTAAGTTCAAAGTGCGATTATCACTCCATTAAATCAAAATTTTTCTGTATACTTGGAACGTATTCCCTATAATCCTATATAAACTAACATTCTGTAATCAAGGTTTCCGTATTCAAGATTTTCGTATTTGCGGCTAATTTACGGAACGCATTCCTTGCGATTAAGGAGTTTTGACTGTAGACTAGATTGCAGACATTTAAATGAATTAACAGTCATTCATAATGACTTGTGGTTCATCAACCCATTAATTGTTATTCGTAAATAATAAAAAAAAAACAGTTGAAAAGATAATATTTCAACTACAAAGATAAAATAATCGCTTACATGCTAACATAAAAATGACGTTAACGTAAAGTTGTTAAAATTTAATAGCTTTTTTTAACCTCTCAACCGCTGATGAAGCTGTTATATTTCGACGAATTCACTTTTTAAGACACTTTCAGAAGATTGGATATGTATGTATATTTATCCTATATATATGCAACGATTAAATTGGATACTGAATTTTGTTCGTAGAAAAAATATCGAATTGGTGCTTAAAATCGATACACTAAATACAATATCGATGTATCGATATATCGAAAATAAAAATATCGGCGATAAATATCGATATTTTTTAGAAAAAAATATCGATATATCGATACATCGATATATTTTGCCCATCCCTATTATCTGACTTAACTGCCCTATGGAGTTGCTAAGTAAGTTTAATTCGTATAGTCTTGTGACCGGGTGACGTAATTACGATTTGTAACGCGTTTCGTGGAATCCGAGCCACGGCACGTCCTGGCGTTGCTCCTAAGACCGAAAGTAACTTCGAAAAATTCATGACCCCCACAGGGATATGAACCTTAGGCCATACCCCGGAATTTTGGAAGCATCCAGCAGACCGCAAAGGAGAGGTTGAGATACGTGAACTGGGCTTGACATTCTGGAGGACGTAGGTTCGAATCCCCGTCCGAACATCCAGATTTCGGTTTTACGAGATTTCTCTAAATCGCTCCTGGTGAATGTGAATGCGCATTAAAAAGGCTGATAGTGTAAATGCTTAGACAAGCTGTAACGCTTTGCGACGCTTGTCGTTGATTTGATGGAGTACTTATAATTATGAATAACTCATTTCTTTAGATCCAAAATATATCGTTTATTATATATTATTTGAATCTAATAGAAATTACAATGAAACTGGTTATTCTCAGAAGATGCAGGTTCGTTTTTTGGCAATGATTATCTCGAGCATTCAGTCTACTCATCTACTCTGATAACTAACATCTCACGAGTCCTAATCTCCATAGCAACTTATATCTTATTGCTTTTTCTCTCTAAGAGTATATATATTATTAATTTCTATCTACTCTCAGAAATCAAAAATATAATTTTCTTATGATAATATTTCTGTTCTGCCACAAAGCTTCACCAAGGCTGAATAGACTGGTAGAGGCTACGAAAGAGCAGCGACAGTGTTATGAAAAAGTTTGACTTCATATGGGTGTGGAAGTTGATTTATGTACATACAGTTGCGGCTATGGCGAAGGAAATTATATTGTTGTAAAAGTTATGTTGAGTTCAGTGCATCTTGTACTAGACATCGTGCGAATAAATGTGTGATTGAGAGCACACAGTGAAGTCTAATATCGATTGTAGAATTGGTGGTGTTCCTGAAGAAGATAATTAATTTCAGGAACAGCAAAAGTTTTCCTTTCAGATTAACAGAGGAAGCACGAAAGATGAAATCATAACCAGAAGGTGAACGTTAAAACTCATCTCAAGTTTAAAAGATGCCACGAAAAGTACTCAATCTTGTTCGAAGGAACCAAAGAACACGACTGAGCTCAGAGTATAACATAATTTAGACTTAAGATAAAAGACAATCTGAGGTAGTAAATTGTCAGTAATTAAGAAAGTAAAGATATTTGAGTAGTGACTACAACAAGAATATTATAATTGCCTTCAGGAAGCCATGGAAGAATTATCGTTCCTCCCTTGTGCATACTCCTTTCTGCCTTAAATGATAGCGCATAAAAATGGGAGTGCCACACGGTAGCGTATTGGCACAATTGCTATTAATTATTCTAATGGTTTACTATCAGAAATTAGACTATTTGCAGTTGACATAATCTTATATAAAAAGGATCAAAACGGTAGAGGACTGTAAACAGCTGCAGGTCGATCTGGACTGGTTATCTGGTTGGATTGGTATACATGGGATCAGGATAAATGCAAAGAAGCGTCAACTTTTTTTAGATACACAAATAAAAAACAAAAGGTTAATTATGAATATAAGGTGGGGAAAGAATTGCTTGCTGAAGACTTGAAATGTAAATATCTTGGCATTAGATTTGATAGCAAGCTTAAATGGGCAGGACACATTGGACAGGTGTTAGGAAAAGGTTTCAAAATTCTGCACTGGTTGGAGAGAGCGATGAGGGGATGCACGAGAGAAGTAAAGGAATTGCGTTACAAAACTTTGGTCATACCATTGCTCGAATATGGTAGTGTAGTATGGGACCCACATTTTGAGTATCAAATACAAGAATTGGAGAGGATGCAAAAAAAGGGTGCGGGATTTGTTTTTTTGGAAATTACCGGAGAACGCAATCAGTAACAGATATGATAAGAGAGCTGGAATAGGATTCATTAGAAGACAGGATGAGGGTGAAGTGGGTCATGGGAGTGTACAAGGTGTATATGGGTCATGAGGCTTGGAAAGATCTTGGTGTAAGAAGGGAAAAGATGATCATGACCACAATCTGGAACTCAATTTCAGGCGCAAGGGTGTGGGAAGATTTTCTGTCGTAGATAAGGGGGTGAGGGATTGGAATAAGTTACCATAAGAAATGATGAATAATTTACCAAAAACGTTGAAAAAAATTATAAGTTGGAGTTTGTAGAGGGCAATTGTAGTTGGGTGCAGGAGAGGAGGAAAAATGGGTGTGCAGAGAAATTGCCACCGGTATGTACGCTCCATTGGAAATAAAATTAAAATAAATCACTATGTTAAAAAAAAAAACTTCTTCTGGGGAGGACACGAAGGGGAGCACAGTGCTCTATCTCCACGTTTTCAATTCTCCAGGCCACCAGTATGTTAACTGGGAGCTGTTTCTTGCTCGTGGTGGTTAATGCGAGTCTGTGTATTTATTCGGCGTGTGTCTGAGGTGTTTGTGAGGGAAGTGTATCCGTGAGGTGTTTGTGGGCGCGCCCTACGCCCTACTCCCTGTAATCCGACCTGACCTGCGGCGACCCCACCCAGTCTAATTCCCCGCACAGTAGTTGGAGGGTGACTAGGGGGAGCCACTGCCCCAGGAAAACAGACGCCACAAAATCAGGAACAACGCACAAGCACCAGCGCACATAGTCGCCACTCTACCAGGCGCCACCGTCGCCGTACCTGCCAACTCTTAAATTGTATTTTCGTACAGACCCTGGACCACAAATTTTTTAAACTCCATACCCTGGACCACAAAAAAAATTACATTTAGTCATCCTTAAACTAAACAATTGTTCCCGTAAAGACCCTGGACCAATTTGTAAAAATCTAGAACTTGGTCCACAAAAATTAATGTATACTTAATCGATCTTAAACTAAACACACAAAAAAATTGTAAACGACATATTCAAGTGAAATCTTACCCCCTTACTTTATTTGTCTACAAACACAGCCTACAAGACAAACTTTGCAGTCACTATCTCAACTTTAACATTGGTAAAAGCGAAGCGAAAAGAAGTGTTGACTTTGTGGTTTACTTTGGTTTTAAACGCGAGATATGTTTACCACACTTCACGTGATTCGCCAAATCATTTCTAGCGCTATATGTCATTTTAATATCACACGCACACGCCATAAAAAATGTTCCTTTTCTTTCTTGATTTTAATATGCGCGGGAATTCTAGGGAATATCTTTCCATACATGTCTGGTAATACCGTTTCTTACAGTTATTCATGGTTACATCAGAGTTATACATTCTACACAAATTACCAACTAGCAATACGTCGCACGAGAGACTGTCCGGAATTGAAAGAAAACTATATTTAAACGATTGTTGATTGGACTTGGCCAGATCGATTACTTATTGACTACAGTATAATACAGCGCATCATGGCGTAATCTTATAGTCAAATCATAGAAGCTTCAAGGCATATAAAAAAGCACTTACAACCATGAAAGAAATCAGGAACCTACGACAAATGTCCATAAAAATAGCACTAACCTTCTTCCATGTCAATATCTCAACTAGCCAATCGAATTTTTGTTTGTAACTTCGTAAAATAACACGGTTCATCTGTACAACCGTATAGTAAGCTTTCCGTAAACGTTCGCAGGTATGCGTTACTGTCAAAAATAGCTACGGTGTCAAGTCAGCAGTGATTTCAATGAACGTGTTGGGTGAGCGGTAACGCTCTGGCCTCGTAATCGGAGGGATGCGGGTTTGAATCCCCGTTCGACCATTGTGATTTCACTTTCTCATGGTTTCCCATATCCCTCCAGGCTAACGTAATGATGGTTCCATCAAAAATGCCATTGCCGAATTCCTTCCCGTTCCTTGTCCCCCCACTCCTTTCCCCCCTCTACGTCACGGGTACCTAAAGCCATAAGCAGAAAGGAACAGTGGTTGTGCTGACATTGACCCCTTGCAGCCTTCGCCACACGTAATGTAAACTTCAATAAAAACACTAGAACTACTTTGTGCTGTGTAACGAATAACTATGTGTTCATCGAAAAAAAAAAAGCTTTGACAAGAACATAGTAAAAATCTCTATGATGAGCCTGATATTAGCTTCCAATATTTCACAATTATTTCTCAGCCACAGAACAGTTCTAGACTAAAGGATAACTACGAACATTAAGAAGTAATATTTAAATACGCGAAGACGTAGAAAATATAACAGAATCGATATGAAAAAGGAGATTGCTGTTTTTTTAAACATATCTATAGAATGGAAGATGACAGATTAACATAACGTATATTCCATTACTTTTGGGGGGAGGGGGGGGGGGGGAATCGACAACTAGCTATGGAAAGGGATGTTTTTAGAAAGAAGTATTAACTTCGAAAGGTTTCCAATGCAGGAGAGGAAAGAAATTCGATCCGTAATGTTCTGCGGAGGGAAGGAATACACAATGTGAAGTGATGAAGGAATATTGGATTGAACGGAAGAAAACACAACAACAAAGGATAAAGCAGGCCTCATCAGAAAGAAGAAGGAGAAGGAAGAAACATGGAAAAGGGAGACTAGCATTAAATATTCTGGGATCGAACCCAACTTCTCTATGTGAGAGCGTTACGGACCGTGCAAGAGGCGCTGTAATGAAAATTCTCGCCGGCTAAGGTACCTGTTCCTTTACAACCGGACAGGCAATAAACGGAAACGCTGCTAAATGGCGATGGTAGCGTAACGCCTTGCCCTCTCGTCGGTAGTAAAATTCGGTTACGGCCGAGCTAATCGCCAGCTGTTCCTTGGCGCTGAGTCACCCGATTTATCGACTGTCTCTTGTTTCTTGTCTGCCAGAGATAAAAGAAAGGTCTCGCTGGGCATGGAGGAAGGAATAATATGGAGACGACGCAAGAGACCTTTGCCACGCATGGAAGTGAAGCAGGCCGGCGGAGGAGTGGGGGGGCATGGCCGGAGTGGTGGGGGCTTGACCGCTTCCCAACAAACACGGGGAATATGTACAAACACCTCAAGGGGACTCTAGGATAAACGTGACGCCGCAATCTGGTGATGGATTATTATGTAACTCGATGAGACAAATAAAAAATGAAGAATAAAATTTTTTGATATCCTGCTTAGTTTTCGAGATATTCTGTCTCAAATGTGAAATGGTTTTGGTTGAAATTCAGAAGAAAAAATTATTCAAAGTCAAATTTTATGATGAATTTTTATTTAAAAAGACGAGACAAATAAAAAATAAAGAGTAAAATTTTTCGATATTTCACCTAGTTCTCGAGATATACTGTCTCAAAAGTGAGGTGTCTTGAGTTCAAATGCAGAAGAAAAATTTCGCAAAAGTCAAATTTAATGATGGATTCTTATGTAACACGACGAAAAAACTCGATAATAAGGAATAAATGTTTTCGATATCTTGCTTAGTTTGGGGGATATACAACAACCAAATTGAGGGGTTTAGGTTTGGATGCAGGCTGGACCAAAAATTAATTCTGTCAAAGCCACAATGATTACATGGTTGACATGCAGAATGGATATTTCAGTTTTATTACTACCACTTGTGGTTAGTCTGAAATGTGTCCTAGACCAGAAAAAAGTAAGAGGACCCACTCTAGGGATGAGCAACCCAGACATTTTGTAGGCTGGTACCAGAAATAAAATGTTTCCGCATAATTTATAGTTAATATAAAGTGTATCAACAAAAGTAAAGAGTGATACTTTACTATAATGTATGGTTGGCATCATGCGGTGTTCTTTTAAGTAACTTCAAGCAAGTGTGCTCCAATCATAAATGCGATGATGAGTCACTGTCTGAACAAGCCTATACTTTTTTCAACAAAATAACTTATCACGCTAGAAGAACTCTACTTCAACTTCTGTTTAAAAGGGCAGAGGCTTTATTATTACCTTTAAAAATAAAAGAGCCGTTTCACAATTGTTGCTATTACAGGAATGTACAAGTAACTTTATGACACAGAATTTGATTCATTATTTTCCTTTACTTCACATTATTAATAATGAATTAACATGTGGTTAAAGGTAGGGACCGTGCACAAACTACACGGCCTGGTCCGGGGGGGGGGGGGGTGCTGGAAGGCTACGTTGAGCTATGTAGGGAGAGGGGGGGGATTCCAAGCCAGGCCACGTAGCTATCCTTTCATAAAATTTGTCACAGTTAAAATGAGGAATGGAATTCACAACAGCATGTGAATATTTATTGGTTTAATTCTAGATGGCGATACCGCTATAGCACCTTTCTGCCACACGCAGCTATCAAAGAATTATCCGTACCACTTTTATGACATTTTTCTTCTGGTCCAGGCTGTATTTCAACCTAACCTCAACTGCTAGGAATAATTTTAAAAAAAGCTAGATCCCTGTACTGGTAGTAGGCCTAAAGTAGTTGTAGCAGTATCATGATCTAGAATTAAACCTATTTATTTCCCTCAGCTAATTATCTCCTTATGTAATTTATAATAGTCTGACAAGAGAAAACAGTGCAAAATGTCTTCTGGAATCAAAAGGGGGAAAAAAACCTACTTGCTAGGTGAGGGGGGGGGGGGAAGGGGGGTGGAGGCAAAAGCCAAGTTGGTCTACATGGGGAGGGATAGTGGTTCACAGGAGGCCAAATTGGAGCTATGTGGTTTATGCACGCTCTCTTATGTATGTATCTCAATTGATGCTATCTATAAACATTAGAAATTAAGGAAAAAAAGTCTGTTAAAAATTATTTTAATAGAATTTTATTTGCCAAAACATCTACAGCCACAAAAAAAGACTAAGGGTATTATTATTTTATTTAATTTCAATGGAGCACACGCTCCATAATATCCAAGTGTAATTAGGAAACAGTGATACAAGATTGATTGAAACAGAAAGTTATATATGTAATTTGAAAGTGTCACCATATGGCAAGATAATACTTGACAGCAGTAGGAGCACTGGATTCTTAGGTTTTCTGATTCATGTTTGAAGTATTTCTTTAATTCCTTAGTTATTGATCAAAAAATCTTAAAATATATATTAGCATATAAATTTAGTCAGGATCACTTTGAAATATTTTTACAATGTATCAGATCTTTGGGGGGTGGAGGGGGGGGGGGAGGAATTCAAACAATCCCACTGCCCATACAATTTAAAGCAGCTTATAAAAAAAAAAAAACCTACTCTTGAAATGTGAAGTGAAATATGCAAACACTGGTAATTGTATACTCCTGGAAAAATTGTTAATCATGCTCCAGAACATATTATAAATTTTACATCAAGACATCATCGAATTATTGAAGAGGAAAAAGAATTACAGTTTCCTCCCAAGTCCGACCACGAATGTATGTTTGATGCAGGTGCACTAACTGTTTTAATAGATCATATTGTACACTACATTTCAGGATTTGTGGTACACAAACATCTAAAAATATTAAAAAGTGAAGAGTGTGTTAGTATATTGTGATCTCCATTTCTATTATTTTGGGGATCTCTCAAAACGTACAAAAGTAGAGATGGTCTTATTCATCGTTCACTTGATATAAGTAACATTTGTGAAACGTTTTAAAAAGTATTTAGCAGAAATGTGCATTCAAATTTTGGTTTATTTTTTTAAAAAGAAGTTAAACATTTTGCAAACTGAAACACAAGTTGTTCAATTGATAATCTGTGAAAATTTATTCAGTCACCTTAATTTGCGAACAAAGTCATCCCATTGAGAGGTATGACTAAATATTTATAGACGTGCTGCAAAGTTTGCTGTGTCTACCGCTCACTTCAACAACGATAATTACAATTCAACTTACTTATGAAATGATATTCCAGGTTCATTCCTGTCTGGCCTATTTGTGCAACCGTACGCAACACAAGCTGGCATTTTTAAACACTTATACACAATACTAAATGAAATAATCACTGCCTCTACCACAATGTGAACACCTTAATTGTTGGGAAGCGCCATATGGTCGCTGCCGGTGCTGCCACCATGCGGGAGAGTTTAGTGCTTGCTTCACCGATTTAAGCTCACTTCTTCTCCATATAATTCCTTCCTCCATGTCGCTGGGCAGGGCTACCAACTGCTTCCCTCTGATGTGAGACGGTCCGCACCGACGCTGATTGCTTTTAAAAGGCCAAACATTTCGGCCCTGCTGGATGATTAAAGTTCTAGGCCAGGGATTTCTTCTTTTTTTTTTTTTTTTTTTTGTTCCTGTCTTCAGTCTTTGGACTGGTTTAATGCAATCGTCCATCCCTTCGTACCTTGTGCTAACCTCTTCATCTCTACATACCCCTTACAACCCAAGTCCTCAATTATCAGCTTCATATATTCTAATCTCTGTCTTCATCTATATTTCTTACTTTCGACTGTTCCTTCCAGGAACAAATTAACCAATCCAGCATGTCTCAAAATATGACCTACCAGCCTCTCTCTTCTTTTTGTGAGCTTCTTCCTAAACTTCTTTCCTCACCCATCATTTCCAAAACTCGTTCATTTCGTACTTTGTCTGTCCACCTAATTTTCAGCATTCTTCTGTAGCACCACATCTCAAATGCTTCAATTTTCTTTCTTTCCGGTATTCCTAAAGTCCATGTTTCGCTACCGTAAAGTGCTGTTCTCCATACACATATAATTTAAAAAAGTACTAAGTTCTGGATCTGTATTTGAAACTAAAAGATTTGTATTTTTCATGAAGGCTCTTTTTGCTAGTGCTATTCTGCTTTTAACATCGTTTCTGCTTCGGTCATCAGTTGTAATTTTGTATTCCCAAGTAGCAGAATTCACTTACCTCTCCCATTGTATCCGACCCTATTTTTATATTTAATCTACTGTGATTGGTATCACTTCTGCTACATCTCATCTATTTTGTCTTGATTTAGTTTAAATTCAGTCCAAAATCTTCCTTCAGTATTTTGTTTATACCATTCAGTAACTTCTCAATATCCTCGGCCTGTTCTGCTATTTTAAGGCTATGTCTTAGCCTCACGCAATTTAATCCAAACCACACGACGCAAAGTTACGATGCAGCGTCATGTCGGAAAATATAAATCGAACCATCTCTTGCAGCGTCATCATGCAGATGAAAGTCTCTAAAAGTTTCCACCTAAAACATACTCTCATTCCATTTAAAAAATATATATATATATTTTTTTTACTGTTTTGTGGTCCTAATGTTGAAAAAGGTTAAAAAAACGTTGTATTCAAGACAAGACACGCCACCTGTGAAACGAATTAATCTCGGAAATATACTACACCAACTGCCCATATGAAGTGAGTTCAAAGACAGTTCGCAATTTAAGCAACAAGTACTGCAGATTTAATACAGTTTCTTCCTATCTCACTGATCAGACACTTCAGTTACGTTGGAGATTAAAACAAAGAAACACCAGTTTCTTTGATCTTTAGCGCAGTGCAGTAAGAAGAATCGTGTGGCCTTCGAACGTTCCACTCGAAAATTAATATCGGGTAACGGCTTTGCTGTCGTGAAGCTGCTTAGTTTGGTGCCTTAGCCGTCGAAAAATCGTTGTAACTCAAAGATATAGGTGGCCAGAACTGGTACGAGATAGTTTGCAGAGTGTTTGCCGGTGATATTACTACGTACCTGAGCAGCTTTGTATAGAACATATCAGCCGTTTGACCAGCGTATGTATGTATGTACTAATATCATCAATCTGGAAGCAGCTCTATCTCTTTGTCTGTTTATTACGATTTCGCCACTTAAAGGCTAAACCAAATCGATAAAGTTTGACAAGGAAATACTATGTATCATTAGAAAGGACAAATGATACAATTTTGGGGATAAATACCACATTTTGACACGAAATTTTGAAAACTAAGCGAACTGTGTGACAAACAGACGGATATCGTGTGTGAGTCTCTGTAATGTTGTATCGGCCACTCAGGCTTTGTTTCTCTCGCAGGTATTTCGTGTCTGATCTGTTCATGTACAGAGACAACTTACTATAAGATACAGACGTGATTTTGCACTGCAACAGACTATTATTGTGCTCATCGGTTTCCAACCCCCAGAGGTAATATATCTTAGCAAAGGACAGCAAACTCAAAAATGTTGAATAAAAAACTGATTTGGCATGTCTCCAGAAAGTGACATAATTTTAAACTACAAGCCGGAGGTACTGTGGTGTGTAGTCTCCTACAGTTAACCCCCTCCCCCTTGGTTAGTTGCTAATTTTAAACATGTTACGAAATGGTATGGTGATGGCTTCTTCGTTACACTGTAGCGACTCCTTGCGTTATCGGACTCCGCTTACGTAACTTACAGCTTTCTTTATTCTATTGCATGAATGAGATTCCCAGTCCGCTCTTACGAAGTCGCGGGTGCTAACGTCCGGTTTCGCGTTAGGGCTGTCACAGCAGGTGCCTGGGTTAGTAACTCTACCATCAAACAAAACTGTCTGTCAGTAAGAGACCAAGGCCGAAAGGGAGCACCCCCTCCGCTTAGAGGGCCTCCATCAAATACGTGAGGTGAAATAGGGTGGGGGGTGTTCGGCGAAATCTCACCAAGGGGGGGAGGGGTCGAAATCTCACGTAAGGTTTTGAAATTCTTCAAGAACTTTAGAGCTTTCTTGCTTTTAAAAAAAAAAAGTCTTCAAAAGACGCGGATATCGACTTTAGGGGGGGGGGCTATAAGGTATGTAAGGTCTAGAAACGACGCTGATACTGAATTTAGGAGGGGTACAACCGGCATCTGAACCAGGACATCTAAAAAAAAGAAAGGCCTCAAAAAACTACGAGAACGATTAGCGGGGGGAGAGGGGAAAGGGTCCCATCAAAATCTCACGTTGTCTTAGGGGGGGGGGGTCAGACCAGATCTCACCAGAGGTGGAGGGTTCGGAATGCCGGAAAAACATCTCACGTAATTAATGGAGGTCCCCTTAGCACTCTCGCTAGCAAGGCTTCCTCCGCAACATTTAAAGAGCCACAGTTGGGGCTGTTGCACGAACGCCTACCACACATCTCATGCTGCTGGTAACACGCGTTTCCCATACGGTGGGATTGGGTAATCCAGCAGCAGCTTTAAGGGTAAGCGCCGTGTAGTCTGCCGAGGACTCGTCTCGGATACTGGGTCGCAGGTAAGTCCCGACACCTCAAGCGACTGTACTACGGGATAACCCTGTGGGACTGTCCAAGTAGGCTCACGCCTCCCGAAGCAATAACGCAAGATCTCTTGTTAGCAAGGCATTCCTCGCGTCAAGTGTACCGCACATCTCATGCTACTGGCTGGAGCACAGTCTAGCTACGCTCGTGTGCGCGGCGACTCACCTTGCCGCTGTACTCCCAGCGGCGGACTGACGGTTGCTGTTGCTGTTGCTGCTGTGGTTGCTGTCGCGCGGCGGTCCTCCTGCGGCCGGACACCTCCATGGCGCTGAGCTCGTCCATCATGCGGCGGTACGTCCTGCGGTCCTCGCCGCTGTCCCCGTGGCCGCTGCTCGAGTCGGAGTCCACGTCGCCATCGCCCTCGTCGTCGTCCGGGGGCGGCGAGACGGGGGGTGGCGGGGGCGGCTCGTCGGGCGGCGAGGCGCGGCGGGTGGTCAGGATCTTACCGTAGTCGCGGTACTCGTCGTCGTACTCCTCCGGAGACGCCATGGGGGGCGGCTGCACAGTGGAGGAGCCCCCGGAGCTGAGGCGGCTGAAGGGCGCAGCGGGGGTGGCGACGGGGGCGGGGTGCAGTGCGGCCCCCGCGCGCTGGCTCCTGGCGGCCCCCGGGTGCTGTCTAGCCTCGCGCCGCCCCCCGGAGTCGACGACCTCGTTCTGGTAGACGCGCTTCACCTGCGGCCGCGCCTCCGCCTCCTGGAAGAAGACGTCGTCGTCGTAGCTATGCCGGGGGCGGCGCGGCGCGGCGTCGGAGGCGGAGGGCAGCCGCGCGGTCTTGCGCACCAGGGCGTTGAGCGCGCTCACCTTGTCGGCGGGGACCTCTATGTCCTCGTACACGTCCTCCTTGTCCTCCACTGTGCGCCTCTCCCCGGCGGATGGCGACCGTGCCGACTGGCGCACGTAGCTGGTGAACTCTTTCCTGCCGCGCTCCGGCGCCAGCTCCTCGTCCGAGGGCGCCGTGGAGGAGGACGTGGTGCCGGTGCCTCCGCTCCCGCCGTACGTCGGCGGTCGCGACTCTCTGGGCACCTGCGGTGGTCTGCGGACTTCCTCCGTGCTTCCGATCCTGGACGCGCCGAGGTTGACCACTCTGGGGGTGACCGGGTCGCCCTCTGAGCGGTAGCTCGGGGTCCTGCGCGGCTGGTAGATGCTGCGGTACGGCGTCCTCGAGGCGTCACCACTGTTCTGCCGCGAGGTTACCACGGAGGGCAGCGGCACCTGCGGCTGGATGACCGGGGCGTCACGCGGTCTGATGCGGCCGTACGTTGACGTCAGCTGCGACTCGTACCGCGGCGCGGGGTAGTTGAAGACGCCGCCGCCGCCACCGTTGGGCGTCGAAGTCGACGAGCTGGTATGCGGCGCCGGAGACAGAGGTCTGAACGGCGAGTACGACCTCCCGGTGCCTCCGTTGCCGAAGGAGCTGCGGTAGGACACGTACCCGGAGCTGTTGGAGCCCGCGGGCGACGCGGGGCGGTCCTCGGTGGTCACGGCGGGTGAGTACCTGCCGGCTGCAGACTTCTTGGTCCAGTTGTTGTCCAGAGCGTCGGACATGGTGGCTGCGCGGAGTCGCGGCTGCTACTGATAGCGGAGCCTCCGCCGGCGGCCACTCCCCTCCCGGGGCGATCGACCTTTGGAAGCGGAGCGATAGCGCCCGCCAATCACTTAACGAGCTCGCCGCATCACCTGCACCCGAACAAGTGTTGACGTCTCCACACACACTAGAGCGAGTTACCACAGTAAAACCATTCCACAGAGCACAGTTTGACCACGTCACCACACTAATGTTGGGTGATTACACCTGACAAATAACACATCACAAGTAGTTTCCCATGAACAGAGTGTGTCAGCCACCACGAAAAAATACTCGCTCCCTCATTCACACACCCATAGATCACTTTCGGTGACAATCACTTCGATCTCCACTCTTCGGCGACTAGCCCGTTTTGAGCAGACACTACAAAGTTGTAAAATCCGGAAACAGTGCAGTTTTCATTGAAAGAACCAGTTTGAGTCACTCAGCACAGTTCAAACACCTCACGACACAAGAGTTGGACGATTACAGCTGACAAGTAAGGCACAACAAGTAGTCGTTCCATGAAGAGATTGCATCAGCCACAATGTGCAAATACTCGGTCATTCATCTAAATACCTGTAGATCTCTTTCGGCGTTTGAAGACGTAATAAACACATTACTCTCCACATTTTGACCACTAGCTCCTTTTGAGACTTGTCTGCAAAGTTGTAAATTCAGAAAGATCCAATTTGCTTCACTCAGCACAGATGAAACACCTGACCATACAGCTGTTCGATGATTGATAAATAGGGCACCACAATTGCTTCTTCCGTGAAGATATTGTATCAGCCACGACGTACAAATGCTCGGTCCTTCTTTAAGACACCCGTAAGTCTCTTTCGGCGCTTGCAAACGTAACAATCACATTGCTCTCCAATCTTCGCCCACTACCACGTTTTGTCACTACTCCGCAAAAAGTAAAAACCAGGATGTTTGCTGATTTCGCAAAGAAGATACGGTCCCGATACACAACAGGTGCCAAGAGATGTTTGCTTCCGGAAGTTGGTCCAAAAGGATGTTTCGGCCGTCGACTACCGAACTTTTTCACGTACTCTCAGTGAAGTGTCGACTCTGTGAGCGCGGTGAGACTCACTCCAGCAGATGCTGCAGCGCGGATCGTCTTCCCGCTACGCACGTGAAACCGAACTCCGCCGAGTGCAGGCTTCCTCTGCCGAGAGGCGTCACTAACACACGGAGCTCCACGCGACTGTACCAGACAGCAAACTAACACTTCGCTTAATTACAGGGTATCAGCTGTCAGCTAGAGCGTCAACTGCTCTAAACTAGACGTCAACAACACGGATTTAATCACAACACCACAAAAACTCCGCACAGTCAATTATTTGCTAAGTTAGGACGTCGAAGTATTCCAAAAAGTCCCTATCGTGACTCTACCCAACCAAGCTGCAATATTTGAAAATGAAAAGTTTTAATAGAAATTGGACCACGAGGAACGAAAATTTGTTAATGTAATGACACGTATCACTTAGTATGGCAAATGAGTATAGTTGCTGATATCTCTGCTTCTAACACGAGTGGACATTAAGTTCTGAGAAACTGCTACGATTCTGGTGTTCCATCACTGCTCAGAATAAATATATGCAGCTGGGAAACGTTGCCAATATACAAAAACAAAAATTGTTTTCATTTTCGGAAAACTATGTTGTTATGGAATCCAATGACACGATGCACCAAGAAAAATATGTAAGTCGATTAATACACACGTGATTTCAGCGACCAGTACTGGAACGTAAATTTCTGTGTAATAGGTCAAGTATGGAAAGTATATTAAGAGAGTTGACTTCTGAATCGGTCACTCGGCCCTCTGCAAACTAGTATTCCGTGAGTCAGACTGCAGTCCACTAGCCTCCTACTTGCTACCTGCCCACCGCCGCATTGTGTCTGACCCACGCGCGATACACTTGCCAAAACACTTTGCATACCGCATCTGGCACGACTGCAGGCTCCCGGTCCTTCACTCGAGAGACGTGTGTGCTAAAAGGACTTCGAAGGCAGCTTACGATGATAAAACACACTGTGACTGAAACGCTCTGGACACACAATTTCGCAAATATCTCATACAGCAGACAGCCTTCCTACTGTTGGTGTGACCTCCTCGGGAAAAACAAGAGGAAAGTAGCAGATTTGAAAACCATAAAGCTTTAACTTTATAGTAGACTGAACAAGAAATACGACAGAGTATTCTAAGATACAATATGGAGTGCCTACTACCTGTAATTTATTCTGGGAAAATAGTTACTCTTTGACTCAAACACCCTGGCCTGCCTATGCCCGTGAGGTTCTGAAACGAGATTTACACTGGGACAAAACAAGTAGATTTGGAAACCAAATGGTCACTAACTTTACTGTAGACTAAAACAGGAAATACTCGAATAATGAAGAGTTTTTTGATGATGCCATAAAGAGTGCCAGATACTCGCTAAACTACTTGTGGGTACGAACGGAAGAATGAAGACACTCAAAAATACCAGATCCACTTACAGGAAGCAATTATGGCCTTTTTTGGTGTATTAACAGGCACTATGAGAGGAGAGTGGAGCAAAAGTTGATAACAGGATGTGTTTAGGAATTCGCTACGATTTAAGGGCAATTAGAGGTGAGGTGGAGGTAGGGTGCGGTCTTCCCTCTCTATTCTCGCGGCTGGCTGTACACAGGCAGTTGGACCGGCGCACCAAACGCCAAGGTCAGACTTTCTCCGTCCTACGCATTCCGTGCGTGACTCCCGCTCAGTACAGTACCGGCAATACAAGACTACCCCACGGCTCAACGTCTGCGCCGCAGCAATCTAAACACAATGCAAAGTGTTCTGAAAGGTGCCGAGAATAGAATGTACAGTTAATGCCTGAAATTTTAACCACAGTAAAATTGAACTAACACTCTGAATAATTCTTCTGTGAAATATTCAATCACAGATCCTACAAAACCAGCGATTATCTTTGTTGCTCTGAGCTCACAGCTGTGTTTTCGGGGCGATTAAAATCTGATGTTAATAATTTCCTCCCTCGTCATAAGGACAACAGTAACACTACCTCACGGCTCGATTTCTGCACCGCCAGAACAGATTGCACGGTTAATGTAGCAAATTTTAATTACAGTAAAATTGCATTGACGCCCGGAACGATTCTTCGGCGAAATTTCTAACATCAGTTCCTCCAAAACCTATTTTTATGTTGTTGTGATATCAGCGCTGTCATTAAGTTTTTTCCACGTCATAAGGACTACGATATAGTACCTTGTAAAATTTTCTGGAAACTACGTAATTTAAGTTAGCGTTATATTGGAAATATGCAAAAAAATTACCGATATTATTGATTCCTTTTAGGCAGGTGCTAAAAACTTGACAGCAACAGTGAGGGCGGAATTACGACAACCATCATTTTTGACAGAAATACAAATGACGGGAGACGTCTGTCGAACTGTTGTGCGATTAAAACGTCCTCTCATCTAAGCTCAAATCAAAAGACAGGTGTACTGTCGCCTTCTGAAAGTATTTAGTGTCTATAACATGAGTGACATACACTGCAAATTGATACTACTTTGTTGGTTTAGAGGATTACGAGGAAATTACCACTAGCTGTAGTCAAACGGCGGACTGACTTTTTCTGCCAAACATAATGTAGGCATAGGAAATCATGCAAACAATTGAGGGACAGGAAGGCAAACCAAGAATTAAGGCAGCTATTTTGCACTGCGACCAATCTTTAAAATATAAACTTTTCGATGACGGCAGTGAAATTCAATCGGTTGAAGCAGGAATTCAGCCAGACAATGGATAATTCCGATAAACACGGATGTGTTCGTGGTACGGAAAACGCTTTAGCAGAAAATTACAATCCAGCACTGTTACGGGATGTTTGGAGCAGGTGCAAATAGCTAAGTGCACGTAAGTCGGTTACGAGACACACAATCGCTGTAAAAACAGCACGGGACGCAGCTGTGGAGACTTTATCGACAAGTAGTTTATCAGTCCCGATGACCCAAAGCCGGCGCCCGTGTTTAAGTCGTCGCTCGCATTCCCACTGTGCGCTCGACCGAGAAGACTCACTTCTTATCGAACAAAGCCTCCGCGCACCACACAAAGACAATCACAAAGGTCGCAGCCACAAAAACTCAACACAGGTTCGACTGGAATACTGCACAAAAGCCTCAAAAAATCACCCAGCTAATACCGGGAGCTATTAAATGAAGGTGTGCCGACAAGAAGTTTCAATCCGTTCAAAACTCACAGCACCACATACGAAACTACACAGAATGATGTACAATTGTACAGAATCAGAACTTTTTCTTGGAACACAAACGTAAAAAATGCTAAAAAGCAGCGGGCTGCTTAAATAATCTCTAAGTCACCGACTGGTAAAAAGATCTAAATTGTGATAAGAAGGACAATAAATAAATCGATGATGTCAAATAGGATGGCAAAGGATGAAGGGGCCACAACAGTGTTGCCAACTATTAGAGATGAACTTGATTAAGGCGATTCCACGGGTCACAGCAGAGGTAATCAATTTACATCCACGCCGGACAGTTAGTAACGAGTCTCCGCGCTGACAACTAATGAAGACAAACAGCGCTGTGACAGACACCGCTGCGACGAAGCCAGACTGTATATTTACACGCTGGAAAGATACTTTTCAATGTACCCTTTCAGTATTTATATCAGCCTAACTATAATTCGACAGCGAGAGAGATATTTAACATATTATCATTTTATTATATATTCTTAATCAACTATAACTTGACTGCAAGAAAAATTTGTCGTC
The DNA here is from genome assembly GCA_031002005.1 of Vandiemenella viatica. Taxonomy (NCBI): domain Eukaryota; kingdom Metazoa; phylum Arthropoda; class Insecta; order Orthoptera; family Morabidae; genus Vandiemenella; species Vandiemenella viatica. Next base: position 179,425,407 of record CM061914.1, on the reverse strand, counting down.
ATATACTATTCACAAATTAAATAAGACCGTCTATTAGTTCGTCTGCGAGAAAGATTTGACACACCTTATCAATTCACTACATATGCCGCCTACTATTCGACAGAGAGAAAGATTTCTCACAAACTATCAATTCAGCAGATTTGTCTGTTTATAATACGACTGTGAGTTAGTTCTGTCACACAGAATCCATCCGACAGATATGTTTGTATCCTAGTTCCCTATTCGTAAAATCCTCTTCAGCAGTGCACATTCTAAGCTCTGTCGACGTAGCACACTGAGACTGGTCGCTGTCAGCTTGTGGTGTGTGATTGTCGCCGCGGGAACACTCGCGCGCGCACAGTACCTAGCGAGTCGGCCGCCAGCGCAGCACTGGTGACACGCCGGGCAGCGCCCCCTCCCGCTCCTCCTACCCCCACCACGCCACCCGGCACCCCCTCCACGCCCGCTAATGGAACATAAACACCGACCGCGTGCCTTGTGGCTTCCGGAGCCAGACACCTTAACGAGGCCAATCATAGGATTAAGACGCCATACAGGAAACCCGACCCATCCCTCGCGTGCTCGGAGGCCGGGATGAAAAGCGAAGGCTGAGCTACCGTCTATAAATTATCCCCCTCCGCCTAATACTAACACATGGGAAATGATGTAATTGAAAAAGAGGCGGGCATATATTAGCAGACTAGTCAATGCACTGAGGCGGTACACAGTGGATCGGGGAGATTCAACGGGGCCGGGCACGACCCCAGGCCGTGCTGACTGCGGTTTTCAGGCTGATTTCCGCAGCCATTTAGGCCAATGCCGGGACTTCCCCATCTCCGTCTCATAAAATAAACGTTTCACAAACAAAAAACATTCAGACCACAAACAGGAATGGCCGCGAAAATAAGATAAGGGAAATCAGGACCAGAACAGATTTATTTCTATACTTATCTTTTCAACGAGCGATTAGGGAATTGGAATAGAATGGAATTACCGGGTGAGTAAACTTAAAATCCGACACGAGTAGTTCTCGATAAATCACTTCGGCCATCCCGTTCTGGGTTTTCCATGGTTTTCCCGGATCGTTCCGGGTGAATGCCGCGATGGTTCCTCACAATAGCCCATGGGCGCCTCCTGCCATATCCCGTATATCCCTTCCTATTAACAAATGGTTACACATTAGGATTGGTGCAATGCACTCTTCCCCACTCACTTTTAGTGAATCGCGGAGTAATCATAATAATATTAATAACATAGTTATACATTTCGCCAACAGATGGTAACAGCTATTTCCTTCCTTAGTATATAGTACTACAAGCTGAGAGTATGTATAAAATGCTTGGCGTCAGGTAGCCATGCGGTCGCAAAACCAAAGTTCCGAATCTGACCGCGTCAACGATCAGTTTCCCTCTAATGTTGGGAAAAGGTGGGGAAGAAGAAGATATATTAGCAGACTAGACGTAAACTCTTGACAGTGTTTTGGGTATAGTCACGGGTCTAGAATAGTTGCCAATAGTCAGACAGGTAAATGAATTCTCTGTACAGGGTCTGCCCTTGGCACTTGTTAATTGACATGGCAGATACCAACATGACAGTCAACTGCTTCCATTCCATTTGAGAAGGAATCAAACGAATGGGTGCAGTACCTGGTGCGCAATTTTACAAACTAGGGAAAGAACCGGCCAAACTAGGTTAAAAAAAAAAAAACTCCTTTCTCAAGATATTTTTCTATCAGGCAGTGATTCCGAAGAAGAAGTGAACCAGCAAATAAATTAAATACCGTGTGGCCTGTCATCTTCTATTTGACATCTCGTTTGTTAAGTATAGATCAGATTTTTGTCAGCGCTTGAACCTAAGTATATATATATAAGTGCAATTATTTTAAACCAATTTCGTTTTAACTGTTTTTAATACTGTTCTAATTCTGTTTTTATTACTTTAATACTGATTTTCCTGTTGCTAAAATTGTTATAAAATTTATTGTATTGTAGCCTTGTAGTCACTGAGGGACCCTGTGGGTTGACCTCAACCATGACAATGTGTAAGTTATGTTTTTTTTTGTTTTGTTTTGTTAAAATTCAACATCGTCTAGTATAGCAATATTTGCTTAACGGATAATAAATTAAAAATATCAAAAATTTGATAAGGAAGGGCGCCACCTCATTGGGGTGTTGTAAGGATTATGCGCAGAATAAACTCAACCTTACCCTCGCCAGATCCACTCAAAACTTTTACAGTAATCAAGCTTCCGACGTTTTTACGGACAAAGATGTAATTTTCGAGTCATAGAGCATGACTGAGAGAAATGATTGCTTACTTTTGATCATTTTCGCACCTCTTACGGCCAATTTAAACCAAAAATGCATTGAACGGAGTCTAAGAATGAGTTCTTAAGGACAGAAAAAGACTTTTTTGAGTCATAAGTTATAATCGCGTGACTAGAGCTTGGTAAAATTCGAACTTAACCCATATTTGAACTTTCGAATTCACTCTGCAAAAGTTGAGGATTTTCTGTTGAGTTTAATAGAATCTAGAAGTATTAAAGAGGGGCAGAAACGGTTGCGCTGTATGTATATATGTATCCCTCTAACTATACGGTAGTCTATACAAAACTTATTTCCCTTGAGGACAGGGTTTAAACTCAAATTATACATGATTACTCACTTTTTTAAATTGTTTTCTTATTTCCTTATTGATCTGTTTTCTTCTGTATTTAGAATTTCGTTTAGATAATTTTGTTCCTGAACTATCTCCTTTTTTGTGTGATTTCCTTACTGATCCCTGCACGATTTTCGTTCTCTTCTATTCGAATGAACCAGTTGGTTTTTACTGATTGAGCTATTTACCACATCAATTTTTTTTTATTTCTTTTTTAACTGCTTTACGTCTCTTTTTAACATCGAGGTCTTTATAGACGGGAAAGGATGGGGGGCAAGGATGGGGGCAAGGAATGGGAAGGAATTCGGCCATGGCCTTTTTGAAGGAAGCATCCCGGCATTTGCCTGGAGTGATTTGAGGAAACCATGGAAAACCCAAATCTGGATGCCCGGACGGGGATTCGAACCGCCGTCCTCCCGAATGCGAGGCGAGAACGCTAACCGTTACACCGCCCCGCTCGGTACCACATCAAAGATCCTTTTTTGTGTCTTGCTCATTCACTTTAAATGCCCGTGGAATTGTAATATTAGTCTTGTGATCATGCCAGTGAGCCTAACTGAATATTTATATAGTTGTTTGGTTGGTCTTTCCACCCATATGCCTTCATTACGTATTGCTCCAAACATGTTTTTCGTTCATCTTTATTCCTCATAGAACAAATTCCCCTGTAGTGCTCTCATGCTGATGTCTTTATCTAAGCTTTCACTAATTGTCCACAATTTCAAGGATTCGTACGTCAGTTTTTCCGTCACCCTTTACATCTCTTTCCTTTTTTATCTTCCCCGTCGTCTTCCCGATTCCCACGTTCATTTTCATATAGTATTTCTCCATATTTGGTTCAGCACCTCCAGTTGCTATTGCACTTCCTACCTGAAAGAAGGCTTAGTTTCAAATTTCTATCCGTACATAGTTCTATTGTAAATAATATTGGTTCTCTCCTCAGTCTATTTTCGCCTCTGAACCATTCCGTCCTTTCAAGTTAGGTCTGGACGCTGTTGCAAGTTCACATACTGAATTACTCTCTTTCCTGCGATGCTATTCTGTAGTTTCGGCACGCAATCGTATGCCTTCGTCAAGTTTAAGAATGTTATCATCAAGGTTTTTGTGTACTCCCGTTTCTTTCGGTATAAAACTTTATGCCGTAAATGATATTTACTATCGAATTGCCCCTTCGGAAGCCATGCTGATAGTTTTCTAACTGCTCTTCCTCGTTTTCTCTCATTCTTCTCCTTATTATCTGCTTCATTGTTTTAACTACTTGCGATATCAGCAAACATATTAATTTCTAAAAAATGGACAGTAGTGTTTTTCAAAACGGACTGAATAATCCGATATTGGCAATATATTTGATGTAAACCATCAATTTAGATTGTAACGATTATTATATCTGAACGAAGGTAATGTTCTGAACAATGTTTTGTATGGAGTGTGGCTCTTTATGGGGCGGAGACATGGACACTGAGACGAGAAGATGAAAAACTGTTAGAAGCGTGTGAGAGGTGGACGTGGAGGAGAATTGAGAGGATAAGCTGGGTGGATAAAGGAAGTATTGTTGAAGTTCTGTATAGGGTAAGTGAAAGGAGAAAAATACTCCAAGTCATAAAAGAGAGAAAGAAGACACTTGCTGAGAGGGGAGTGCCTGATAAAAGATGCCTTGGAAGGACTAGTTTGAGGGAGGAGAATAAGATGATGAAGGAGGTGCAAAATTATAGACAACATCAAGGAAGACGGCAACTACACGGACCTTAAGAGAAAGGCAGGAGTCAGAAGAGCATGGAGAGCAGCCAAGTGAGAACCTGCCCCAGGGCAGAAAACTGATGATGATGATGAACAAAGGTACTAGTCCAGCAGTACAAACCTACCGAATCTAAGGAATAAAGAGATGAGAAAGAACAAGACAAGATGAAGCTGGGAAGATATTTTGGTTAGCATGAGAGAAGTTGGACTATGTATGAAGCACGCTACAAGTCTCAAACCATGCTAAGTTAAGTATCGTAAAATGGTATTTAATATTGTGCAAAGAAGAGCTGTCACCGGAATACATTGAAAAGTGTGTTACGCAGAAATTTGTAAGTTGCGAAATAATAAATACACTGATTGCTATTAAGTTCAGACTCAATCAATACTGAGAGGATAAAGAAGGCAGGTCATCAAATCTCAGAAAGATAAGTAGTCCTATTCCATTTCAGGTTGTGCGAAACTGAATCTAAACTAAAACTGGTGGGAAAATAACAGACATGGAAGCAAAGATGATAGCCTTCGGCCTAATGGAAAGCTGCATTTGAGGTAAGTAGAGTAATTTTATTGGAGTTGGAGGATGTGGTAAGTGGTGTGGTATTCGGCGCGAGTGCACTTTCTGGCCGAGTGCAGCGTCTGGGATTCCCCGCAGTTCCAAGCAACAGTCACGCCTGCCCACCAGACCGGAATACAGACAGACAGACGTCAACAGCCGCCAGTCCACCACATACACTACGGCAGTCCTCTCCGTACCCAGTATCAGGTGTGGCGCCCTGTTAGCACCTCAATCCATCTCCTCGGTGGTCTTCACGACCTCCTGACTCTCGCTTCTAACACGTGGCTCTGTGTCTGTTTCGAGCGTACTAGCAGGTTGTCTTCTCCCCCAACATCTCTCAAAACAAAACTCACTTTAATTACTTTATTTAGGGGGCATCCATAAATTACGTGAGGTGTTTTTCCGGATTTCCGGATCCCCCCTCCCCCCTCTGGTGAGATCTGGTCCGCGAGACCCCTCCCCCCCCCCTAGAAATCACCCTCGCAACTTTTTGAGACCTTTTTCCGAAACCCCCCTTAAAATCGAAAAATCGACTTTCCCGTCATTTGTAGACCTTTTTTTAGCTCTACAGTCCATAAAAAAAATTCCAAAACCTCACGTGAGATTTCCGTTCCCCCCCTCCCCCTTGGTGAGATTTCGCGGGATGCCCCCCCCCCCTATTTCACCTCACGTAATTTATGCACGCCCCTTATCTTTTGAATTCAGTTATTTCATTCATAATACTTCAAACTTTAATGAAGGGTATTATTATTATTGTAGTAAATAATAATACAGTACGCACTCAATTTAATTTATTATGTACTTGTTGCAGCACAGATGAAAACAACACAAATATCGTCGGGAAGACGGTGGTTCAAATCCCCGTCCGGGCATCCAGATTTGGGTTTTCCATGGTTTCCCAAATCACTCCAGGCAAATGCCGGGATGCTTCCTTCAAAAGGCCATGGCAGAATTCCTTCCCATTCCTTGCCCCCCATTCTTTCCCGTCTCTAAAGACCTCGCTGTTGAGAGACGTAAAGCAGTTTTTTTTAAAAAAAAAAAAAAGGGTTTGGGCACAAGGAACGGGAAGGAATTCGCCCATGGCCTTTTGAAGGAAGCATCCCGGCATTCGCCTGCAAAACCGAATGGCCGCGAGGGATTCGAACCGACGTCGTCCCGAATGCGAGGCCGGACAGGCGGTAGTCAGAATGGCTTGTTAATCGGCGGCAGGGTTTCAAAACTCGCCATTGCAGCAAGGAGAGCTTTCTGAGTTCTGAGAACGGATGGACAGCTGGCTTATATTTTATCGCTGGCCGACGGAACTCGTTTTGCAGCGATACTACTGTGAAGTGTCTGTCGACTCGAGACAAACTCCCAGCTAGCTGGCCACGGAGTGTGACCAGGTGGAATGCGTCCAATCCGCGGTCGCATTTGCATCGACTCCGCCACCGCCAACACACTACGTGCTGTGAATAAGGTCCCACCTCAACGCTGAGGTGAACGGCACGAAGGTCGGCTGGGAATTTCCCTTAGGGCGACAGCACCAAGTCTACCACATTCACGGTTCCTTTCCTTCAATGCCACTGTAACAAAACATCTGAAGAAATACTCACAGGTGACGTTAACAATTTGAATAAATACTTCAGCACGTGGCGCCCGAAACTGAATATACGAGGCGCGTCCAGAAAGTAAGTTCCGTTTCAATTTATCTCCGCTGCAGCGCTGCGATTGCAGTTCCGCACATGCGCTGTAGACGATGTGTATCAAGGGGAAGAACGTGCACCATTTGGAGATCGCTGTCAGTTACGTACGCTTTGTTGTGCTTGTTTGAAATGTCGGCGTTGATTGAAAATCCCGCCGCCTGTGAAATCAGGGTCTGTGATTCGGTTGCTGAATGCGAGGAAAGTGAAACCAAGTGAAATTTATCGGCAAATTTGCGATGTTTACGGACCAAATGCGATGAGTGATTCGATGGTGAGAAGATGGGTCCGACAGTTCAATGGCGGGCGTAGTGATGTGCACGATGAAGAACGAAGTGGGCGTCCACCATTGGTTACAGAAGAACTGGCAAGACTTTCATCTGTTCTTACATCTCAAGTCTTTCCTTGGCGGTCATCACTTCACCAATGACGACGAGCTGAAAGAAACTGTTTCCAACTGCTTGAAGACACAGGCGGCAGATTTCTATGAAGAAGGTATACAAAACCTGGTGCCACGCTATGACAAATGCCTGCAAAATTTCGGCAGTTATGTGGATAAGTAGTTTAAGAGTTATAGAATTTCGTGCAATAAAAATTTCTTCTGTATCTGTGTACAATTTCATTTTATTACCAAACGGAACTTACTTTCTGGACGCGCCTCGTAGATAAGACAAGAGGTCAGCTCTTTCCACCTAACTACAATCCAGGGGTGGCTAGACTAGACTAGACTAGACTAGACCCAAGACCTACTGTTTTCTGACGAATGCATGTGCGATCTGCCAATTACACACTTCTTGAAATTTTGAATGAAACAGTTCAGTACACAATTATGCAGCATTTTTTAATTTTATTAAGAGGGAAAACAAGTATTTTTAGTAACTACTTATTTATATTAGTATCAGCATTGCGTCTGAGTATCTTCCGCTAGGTTGTCAAAACCAGGTTTATAGTTGGAAATTGCCAATCTTAAACAATCCAATCTGCAAGAATGAACGTCCGTCAAGCGAGAATAATGTTTATTTTTTTTGTTTGTTTCAAGTATGAAAATGTTGATTCACATAAATAAGTCGAACCAAAACACGAATTCAATTTTTCAACACATTTCTTCAAATTTGGATATTTCTTGTTGGAAACCAATGCCCAGAAATCTGGACCTGATGATGACCTTGCTTTTAGAAATATGTCGCAGCGCATAATTTCGTTTTTAAATACCATGTGGTCCATTTGAAATGTAGTCATTTCGTAGATATCACTAAGATCAATCGAACTATTAAACGGATAAATGATTAATTCCAACAATTTTTTTTTTTTTTTTTTTTGTTTGTTTGTTTGAAATCACTAAAGCGAATTTTGAAGTCTAGTACCACTGCCTTAATTTCTGCCGTATACTTGTCTGGAGTGAAATTGTAGATTGGATCTTTTCCCATATGATCTTTGATGTTTACAAATTGTTGAAATTTTTTCTTTCCGATATCAACTATTATAGACGCCGTTTGACTTTGGAATGCTGCAATAGAACTCATTATTTCTGTTAATGTTTTATTTTTGGCTTTTAGTTCCAGATTAAATCTGCTCAGTTTTCCGGTAAAATCTGTTGCAAATGCTAAATCACATTGCCAGTCTAAATCACGCAGTTACCGATTATTATCACTCCTATCTTCAAGAAATTTTATTATTTCGTCCAATAGATCTCGAAACCATTGCAAAAACTTGCTTCAACTCTATCGTGTAGACAAACCCACAATGGGCCTCAAATAAAATTCAGAGACCAATTACTGAACTGCAGTTCTCACCCAAAGTATTTAGGTGTGGTTCTTGACCGGTCATTGACGTATAAAGAACATATTCATAAAAACACCACTCACAAAATTTCAGGAACTGGTTGGGGAGCACATGCCGCAGCTCTCAGAACATCAGCTCTTTCCCTGGTTTACTTAACTGCAAAATACTGTAGCTCAGTATGGCTAAATAGCAGTCACACGAAAATGATTGGCTGTCAGCTAAACGACACAATGAGAACAATGTCCGAAACTGTAAAATCTAAAAAATGGCTACCTGTGTTGGATTTTTTTTTTTTAGGACTCTCCTTTCAAGTCTCCAGAGACAAGAATCCATAAGGAAAAATTGGCAGAAATCCACAACTTCCAATACATCACGACAGCACAAATTAAACTAAAAAATAGATTAATGTAAAGGTATTCGGCATATACACTCCTGGAAATTGAAATAAGAACACATTGACGCCGGTGTGTAAGACCCACCATACTTGCTCCGGACACTACGAGAGGGCTGTACAAGCAATGATCAAACGCACGGCACAGCGGACACACCAGGAACAGCAGTGTTGGCCGTCGAAGGGCGCTAGCTGCGCAGCGGTTGGGCACCGCCGCAGTCAGTGTCAGCCAGTTTGCCGTGGCATACGGAGCTCCATCTCAGTCTTTAACACTGGTAGCATGCCGCGACAGCGTGTACGTGAACCGTATGTGCAGTTGACGGAATTGCTCAACATGTGGGGCGCGAGGTCTCCACAGTACATCGATGTTGTCGCCAGTGGTCGGCGGAAGGTGCCCGTGCCCGTCGACCTGGGTCCGGACAGCAGCGACGCACGGACGCACGCCAAGACCGTCGCATCCTACGCAGTGGCGTAGGGGACCGCACCGCCACTTCCTGGCAAATTAGGGACACTGTTGCTCCTGGGGTATCAGAGAGGACCATTCGCAACCGTCTCCATGAAGCTGGGCTACGGTCCCGCGCACTGTTAGGTCGTCTTCCGCTCACGCCCCAACATCGTGCAGCCCGCCTCCAGTGGTGTCGCGACAGGCGTGTATGGAGGGACGATTGGAGACGTGTCGTCTTCAGTGATGAGAGTCGCTTCTGCCTTGGTACCAATGATGGTCGTATGCGTGTTTGGCGCCGTGCAGGTGAGCGCCACAATCAGGACTGCATACGACCGAGGCACACAGGGCCAACACCCGGCATCATGGTGTGGGGAGCGATTTCCTACACTGGCCGTACACCTCTGGTGATCGTCGAGGGGACACTGAACAGTGCACGGTACATTCAAACCGTCATCGAACCCATCGTTTTACCATTCCTAGACCGGCAAGGGAACATGCTGTTCCAACAGGACAATACACGTCCACATGTATCCCGTGCCACCCAACGTGCTCTAGAAGGTGTAAGTCAACTACCCTGGCCAGCGAGATCTCCGGATCTGTCCCCCATTGAGCATGTTTGGGACTGGATGAAACGTCGTCTCACGCGGTCTGCACGTCCAGCACGAACGCTGGTCCAGCTGAGGCGCCAGGTGGAAATGGCTTGGCATGCCGTTCCACAGGACTACATCCAGCACCTCTACGATCGTCTCCATGGGAGAATTGCAGCCTGCATTGCTGCGAAAGGAGGATATACACGGTACTAGTGCCGACATTGTGCTTGCTCTGTTGCCTGTGTCTATGTGCCTATGGTTCTGTCTGTGTGATCATGTGTTGTATCTGACCCCAGGAATGTGTATATAAAGTTTCCCATTCCTGGGACAATGAATTCACGGTGTTCTTATTTCAATTTCCAGGAGTGTACGTTTGATGCGCGGAGTGGACCAATTCCAGTGCTGACAAACTACCTCCAATCCCAGATAGTCTCCTGGATTCAGCCCACCTGGGAAAACCTGGACGATACTAAACCGAGTGAGAACAGGCAACGGTAGACAAAACTACTGGAGGCACAAGTGGGGAATAATAGAGAATCCTTCTCGGTAACCATCAGCAAACTATCCACCATATCATTCAGAGGTACAATCCACCAGATTCATGAAGCACTGAAATGTAGCAGTAAAGTAAATAAAAAATAGGGTCGGATGAAATAGGAGAATTAACTGGATTCTGCTACTTAGGAAGTAAAATTGCAACCGATTGCCGAAGCAGGAACGATGTTAAAAGCACTAGCAAAAAGAGCCTTCATGAAAAGAGAAATTTTTTAGTTTCAAATATTAATCTTGGACTTAGAAAGAACTTTTTAAAACTCTATGTGTGGAGCACAGCACTTTATGGTAGCGAAACATGGGCTTTAGGAATACCAGAAAAAAAGAAAATTGAAGAATTTGAAATGTGGTGCTACAGAAGAATGCTTTTGTTTGAAAATTTACGCTATAGAATAGAATCAAAACGGCTGAGGACTGTAGACAGCTGCAGGGTGATCTGGACAGGATATCTAGTTGGATTGGTAAACATGGGATGAAGATAAATGCAAATAGTGTCAGCTTACTAGATACAGAAATAAAAAACTACCAGTTGATTGTGATTATAAAGAGAGGAAGGAATTGCTTGTTGAAGACTTGAAATGTATTTATCTTTGCATTACATTTGATAACAAGCTTAATTTGGCAGGACACATTGGACAAGTAGTAGGAAAAGGTTTCAAAATTCTGCACTTGTTGGAGAGAGTGATGAGGGGATGTACGAGAGAAGTAAAGGAATTGGGTTACAAAACTTTTGTCAGACCATTGCTCGAATATGGTAGTGTAGTATGGGTACCAAATTTTGAGTATCAAATACAGGAGTTGGAGAAGGTGCAAAGAAGGGCTGCTAGATTTGGTTCTGGAAATTATTGCAGAACACAATCAGTAACAGATATGATAAAAGAGCTGGAATGGGATTCATTGCAAGACAGGAGGAGGGTGAAGAGGGTCATGGGAGTGTACAAGGCGTATTTTGGTGATGAGGCATGGAAAGATATTGGTGTAGGTATGAAAAGTAGTGCATGGAAGCGAAAAAATTACTGTGACCACAAGCTGGCACTCGATTTCAGACACAAGGGTGTGGGAAGATTCTGTTTTCTAGGTAAGGGTGTCAGGGATTGGAAAAAGTTACCAAGAGAAATGATGAATAATTTAGCAAATGCACTGAAAAAATTCGAAGTTGAAATTGTAGCAGAATGACCAGATATGGGTCATTCCGTACATTTTTATATATAATATTTTGTATATTTTTATATATAAAAAGAATAAGAAAGGAATTATGGGAGAGGATGGTCAGTGTTTGTGGGATCTGCTAGACGCGCCAAATTGTCGCGACAGGCCGGCGGCTGCCAGGGACAATGGACACCAGCTACCCTTTCTCACGCAGTTGGTCAAGCGCATAATCCCTTGGCTCCGGGGAAACTGTACGCTGGGGTGAATAAACGTATCCAAGCCCCAGGCCTACGGACGGGCAGTTTGGAGGTCACAGGTGACGAATAAGTCCGAGGCTATCCCGAGTTCGCACGAATCGAGAAAGACAAGGTTCGCCTATCGTGACAGCCGGAAGGAGGAGCTTGAAAATGGCAGGACCAATCGAGAGAGACTATCCTTTGCATTTTGTAATGCCGGTGTATTTTTTTCTCTATGTAAACCACGAGCGACGGAAGGAGGCTTTTTCCAGCGGACGCTGGAGGGGACTTGACTCCGAGCCTTCAGACTGGGAAGGAGGGGTTCTTCCGAAGCTGGAGATCGCTCCGTCTTGGCATCGAACCTGAGGGTCAATAAGCGTGTCTTGTACAGTAAGGTCACTGTGCACGCATCCAGTACGCTTGCACGGACGTGGTGCATTGTCCACTATAGCCAAGGGGCTATAGTAATTCCGCCGTCGCAGGAAATACATCGCCGTCACGGTAATAATCCTACAAGTGCAGTGTGGTACTTTTATTCGGTCATTGAGTACAGCCCTGTAACGACCACTGAATGATTAGGAGTTCTCGCACCCCCAAATATTGAGCTAGCTGGGGCAGACTTTCTTAAAGCCACACTTGGTGGATAATTTAAGTTATCCTGGCGCCCGGCATTTGAGATCAGATACAGTTAATGTCAATACTGTGTTTGATTTATGGTTCCCGATCATTGTGAAGGGAACTTTCATTTAAACAAATCAAGTGTGTAGCTTTCTTGCTTGCCAATTAACATTGGGAGTCTGTTTCAAGATTAATTTAAAGGTGGTTGTATTTTGAGGCTTTTGTTTTGATTTGTTAATATGTGTTGGCAATTGTAAGAAGAGGCTTTGCATAGTTCTTTTTGTCATATTTCAATGTGTCAATGTTAACGATAAATAAGCCTCGCCTGTACGCCATTATGAGTATCCAATAAATTAGCAGCCTAGGGTTTCTTTTAATTATAAAAAGAAGTAAAAGGTTTTCACCCTTACCTCCCCAACGGCGTAAACCACCACAAAATTTATACAGGTCAAAAGTAGGTGGGTACAGGAAAGTGGGATAATGGGTGTGTAGGGAAATTGCCACCGGAGTGGACGCTTCATCGCAATTAAATTAAATTAAACACGAAACGCGTTAGCCATGAAAAGCATTTGTTTAGTTGCAAGACGGAAGACCAATAAAAAAAAAACAATTATCACAGCACCTAAGGTGACCATAAATTACGTAACGTGTTATTCCGGATCCACCCCCTCAATTTCTGGTGAGACTTCATGAGATCTGCTCCGCCGCCCCCCCCCCTCTGGTGAGATATCTGGTCCGTGAGATTTCCCCCCCCCCCCCCAAGAAATCGCCCTCGCAACTTTTTGAGACTTTTTTCTTAGGTCTCACCCTACCAAAGCCGGTTACACCCCCACTTTTCGACGAAAAATCCCCCTAAAATGGACTTTCCCGTCATTTGTAGACTTTTTTTTTTAGCTCTACAGTCCTACAAAAATTTCCGTGGACCCCACCCCCCCCTCCCCCCTTGGTGTGATTTCGCTGACCCCCCCCCATAACACCCCACGTAATGTATGGACGCCCCCTAACGTGCGAGAGCACTGCAGACACACTTGCTGGTGACTCCCTAGTGAGCCGCCGTGCTGGTATGGTAATGCTGTTTCGGCGGCACGGTTGTGTTTGGGTTGGATGTTATTTCCGCTCCATGTGAGCGGCTTATCGCTCCAGACTCCGTGTTTGCATTTCTCGCGTTCCAGGTGCAGATAACGACTCCAGTCTGGAGCCGCCTCTGGAATGTCAGCAGTAACAACGGGCATGCCACCACACGCTCCCGCAACCAGCCACCTGCTGAATACAACGAGAACATACTGAAAGGTCTTCAGTATGACGGCACTGCAAAACTAAGGTGCTGGAGTGACCAGATGTAATCTCCGACAAGGTTGCTTATAACTGTTTTCCCAGGTTTCTTTTTTGTTTTTGTTTTAACGGTTTTCGTTCTGGCCTCGCATTGGGGAGGACGCCGGTTCGAATCCCCGTCCGGGCATCCAGATTTATGTTTTCCATGGTTTCCCAAAATCACTCCACGTGAATGTCGGGATGCTTCAAAAGGCCATAGCCGAATTCCTTCCCATTCCTTGCCCCCCATCCTTTCCCGTCTCTAAAGACCTCGTTTTTAAGAAACGTTAAGCAGTTTAAAAAAAATCTTTTTGTTTTTATTATTTCAAGTGAATACTTATATAGTCGCGGTAGGTGATGTTTGGAGTGGAGTCACGCGTCACCAACATGCTAATGTTGACAGTATATCTTAAGTACGACGTGCTACGCTTCGACAGCAGTGAAAATACAAATTATACTTGCATCTAATATATAAAAATGTTTTGTTGTTGTTGTTGTTGAGACAACGTTCTTGGTAGAAACACACACTTTTTATCCGATTTTGATGGAACTTTGCATAGATATGCTTTGAAACAAATAGAAAAACACTGTTTATGTTTGATTTCCAAAAACCAAAACCTCTCCTCCTTTACGCCCTCGCCTCAATTGCTGTCACCATTGTTCACACAAACCTACAGTTTTTATCCGATTTTGGAGTGAGAAGGTTATAATTAGGACTAGCATCACTATGACCAAAACCAGAGTGCATGCAAATGTGACCTCAGACGACGGGTAAATATGACCTAAAAATATCAAAATATGGCGAAACATTTAGATTTACTATAGATCAAAACATGCTCAATTGTACACCATTTATGTTATATAGTAGCGTCGCTTTCATGTAAACAGCATAATTTGCTTCCATGAGCTCAGTGCAACTTAGGGAAATTAAATTGCTTTGTCGAAGGCACTTTAATTTGAAATAATTTACAGAATAGAACTCATTGATCTGTACTAAAATACTCATTTCTAAATTCCCTTATGTAACTTCGCACTTTCAGAAGATTTTATTTTCGACATGGCGGTAGGTCTACTCACTGATCCACTGCAGATTTAACGATGACTGAGGATGTTTCATTGAGATATTGATTGACGCGGCTCGACACAGGCATGCTGCTGCTGCATTGTCGAGATTAAAAGGCGGGCGGAACATTACGTTTAGAGAGTGACAATAATGTATAACTTCAATTCTTGACTTGTGAATTCTGACCTATTCAGCGCCAATTAGATTTGTTTCTTCCTCCGATGTATGATAGGAGTACAGTTCTGTGAATAATTATCTTAATTTCTTCTCATCTATTACTTGTAGTCAATTTCCGGTACTATTAAAAATTACCAGTTTTTTTCCTCAAAATACTACTATAAATATTGTCGTAATATGACGAAAACCAGAAAATGGCATGAATATGCATTAGTATGTTGTGCAAAATTCATTTAAGTACAATCAGAAACGTTGAATCAATGTTTAATTCAGCATTTTCAAAAACAAAAAATACTACTTGTCCTAAAGATCCGACCCTTAGTTATATCAGTTTTCTCAGAAGATTTTTTTGTCGCTTTATGCCTCGTCGACTCCGATGTCATTGGACAATGCAAAAACGAAATTTGGATGCCTGGACGGGGATTCGATCCTACGTGCTTCCGAATGCGAGGCCAGAGCGTAACCGCTCACCCTAAATAATTTTGTGTTTACTCTCTCACACGTCATTTTTTTGAAACTGCGATGTGGTTATGGGTCGCGAATGCGATGCCTCGTGCGTCTGGCAGTGTAGAGAGACTGGTCCAGGGTATTGTGCGTCACTTACCCACAGCGCGCTACTAGGCGAGGCAGCGCCGCGAAACTCACCTGCGGACAGAAAGGAATACCACAATCATACTCGACTCGTCACTTACAATCTTCAGGAAACACTACAGGTTTCAAAAATAAAAAGAAACAAAATCAATAAACTCATAAACATAAAATAGAAACAAACAAAAACGAAGAATAAAAACAAATATAACAACAACAAAAAACGTGGATTTTACGCGGTAAACTACTGTCAAGGCGGCCGGTATGCGGTGGGGGGGGGGGGGGGGTGGAGTCGTGCCCTGTCACGTTGTGCCTCCCCAATCCAGTGCACTAAGCCACACTGGTGGGTAGTTACAAAAAAACGTAATAATAAAATTTAGTTTATGGATTGGTAGAAGATTTCCTGACAGGTATGATTTAGAATAATTTCAACAAAAATTTCTAACAGCCCTCAAACCTAAACTTTAACTGGAATTGTATTTTATGAAGCATTTGTAGCAAGCTACAGTGTGATTGAAAATAGTTTTGTATATTTGTGTTTATTTTACTGGCGGGATTCTTGTCACTGCTCAACCCTGTAAACTTCAAAACACATCATTTCTTTCGATATCTATACGTACAAATACACGCCGCCAGGTTGCAGCACCATCCAAGCGAAATAAAGAAGGTGTCCGACTTGTAGACCCGGGGGTGGTTACTTTCCTCTATCCGTCCGGATTCGAAAGTCAGCCGTCAAGTTGGCAGCAGTGACTGACTACGGGGAGTATTGCGCGAATTGGCGGTAGTGCCATCAGTTGAGACCATGAGGAAAGAAATAGGCCTATATGGAGACGACGCAAGGGACCTGCACCACGCATTGAAGTGACGTCGGGGGCAGAGCAGTGGGGAGGCGTGGCCGCCATATTACCTATCCACACAAACACGGGGAATATGTACAAAACCTCAAGGGGACTCTAGGATAAACGTGACGCCGCTTATTATGTAACTCGATGAGACAAATAAAAAATTAAGAATAAAATGTTTTGATATCCTGCTTAGTTTTCGAGATATTCTGTCTCAAAATGTCAGATGTTTTTGGTTGAAATTCAGATGAAAAAATTGGTCAAAGCCAAATTTGATGATGGATTCGTGTTTGAAAAGACGAGACAAATAAAAAATAAAGAATAAAAACTTTCGATATCTCGCCTAGTTCTCGAGATATACTGTCTCAAAAGTGAGGTGTCCTGAGTTGAAATGCAGAAGAAAAATTTCGCAAAATTCAAATTTGATGGTGGTTTCTTATGTAACACGACGAAAAAAATCGAAAATAAAGAATAAATTTTTTGTATATCTTGCTTAGTTTTCGGGATATACTGCCTCCAAATAACAATTGTATGGATAGGTAATATGGCCGCCGCCGCCACCGCGCATGCGCAGTATCAGCCGAGAGTTTAGAGGCTGCGTCACAGAATAAGCGGTATTTCCTCTCCATATATTTCTTTCCTCCATGGTTGAGACCCCAACTGTCTGACGCAGGAACAGAATGTCGCCCTCTGGTCTCTGAACTGTACCACGGGGCCAAGCAAGGCAGGTAGGACCAGACAACTCAGACAGACTCCACGGGGAAACAGTCGGAACTGGGTCGACCAGACAACGGCCCACACGGGACTACACAGACCAGTCCGCCCGAGTCAGCGAGGGGGCTAGCGCCATAGCAGGGGGCTCCGCACAGTGGTTCAGGATTATAATATGGTGAACATTCGAACTAAAGTCATAATATCGATCCCAAAAAAATGAAAGTTTCAGATAGTATTTGTTGTGCTAATCAAAACTTGTTGTCTTCAATTTAAAAAAAAAAAAAAATCTTGCGTATCCTTGCCGCTTTGACTACAGGGCGTAAATGAAGTTATGTATACTGGATTTATGCCCTGTAGTCAAAGCGGCAAGGATACGGAACAAAGTTTTATGTCGTAATATTAAGAAGGAAAGGTACTTAAAATTGCAAAAGGTTTGACTTTGATGTAGGACCAGACAAAAAAAAAAATAGATTTTCACCCATATATTTTTTTATAATTTATTTATTTATTTTTCATCAAAAATGGAAGACAACAAGTTTTGATCAGAACAACAAATTCTCTCTAAAGCAATTTTTTTGGATCGATATTATTACTTTAGTTCGAATGTCCACTATATTCCAATCCTGAACCACTGTGCGCCAGTTTGAGTCCATCCCATAGCACAGGCTGACTGTTGCCAATACGATATACTGCATAAGTAATACCCAGAAACAAAATTTATATAAGTCCCAACATGTCAGAAAGTATGGTTACAAAGCCTGCAGGAAACGTGTACTTTTCATTTCACACAACCGATACAGCCAACTCATAGTGCATACGGTACATTAGGTTATTTTTCGACATAATGTCGGTTTAGGCGCTTGTCGTTTCGTAGGATGAGTCTGAATATCCCCTCCTGATAAAAATCCTGTCATCACCTGTTCAGCCATGTTGACGCGAATGTTTCACCTCCTCGTCAAAGCGAATCGTCGGCCTGCTACGTGCTCCTTCAATTGATGAAAAAGTCGTTTCCAACAATGTCCACGCTATTACTGCGATCGTCGTCGGTGACGTTTTCTCTACCGGCCGAAAACTTTCGATGACATTCTGCGACATGCTGACGAGACATTACAGTGTCTCCGTAAGCCTCTACCAGCTGCTGGTGAATTTCAGCCGCCGTTACATGTTTCGCCACACAGAAATCGAATAGCTGGGCGGATTTCTTCATGAGACCAGTTTTCGAAACGAGTCGCCATTTGTGTTTAGCTGCAACTGGCGTTGTAGGTGGCGGGTGGCTGAAACTCTGCACAGTTGGCAACCGCTTGTCTTAGAATTACCAAAGACTACTAATTTCTCTATAACTATATCGGCGCTGTAACCTCAGATTCTCTTCACCCCTCCTACATAAATTTGTAGTGTGGTTGTATCAGTCTGTTTCTTTGTTACCTTGTCACACTGCATTGATCTTATTTGGATGAAGTATTCATTGCTTTTAAAAGGTAGCCCTCTAGCTTAAAACTTAATCCCGCTACGTGATCGATTTGCGGAGCAAGAAACAAGCACAGATAGGCGAAACAGATTAAACTGCATCTAAGACAAACACTCCTCAAAAAATACACACCAAAGATCATATTACATCAAAGATAAACTCTACACTCTTTGTTACCTTTCTTTTATTACTTGCCGCTTTACGCCTCGTCGACATAGTGGTAATTAGAGGCGAGAAAGGACTGCGAATAAGAAATGGGAAGGAATCGACCATGGCCTTCTAAAGAAATCATCCTCACATTCACCCGGAGGTATTTTGAAGAAAAAAACATAGAAAAACATGGGACTCGAACTCGCGTCCTTCTGAATTCGAGGCCAGCACCTTACCGCTCACCATCTAAGGTCAGTTCCGCTCTTTGGGTTCTGTTAGTATTATTCTGACTATGTAAATTTGAATACCAATCATGTTTGCATGGAATTATACAGTTTTGAAAAGCTTGTGGTCTAGCTTAAAATTTGTGATAAATCTTACCTGTCGCAGAGACGGAGCAAAACGTCATGATCTGTTTAGCAACCAGAACAAACATGCGACACAGATCATACTGCATCTAAGATAAGCGCTCCTTTCTTAACCATAAAACATACTCGCCAAAGACCTAACTGCATAATGGATGAACACACCACTCTTTGGATTCTGTTAGCACTCTATATTGATCATATAGTATCTTACGTCCATGTTCACTAAAACGTAAATCATATCAGTACATCAAAGATCAGCGGTTCACTACGCGCAAAAATTCTTAGAAAACGTAATGAAAATAAGTCGAAGATTTTTACAATATAATACGCCTTCACGCCTACCTTTCTGAACTGCTATTTCTGCACAAATGATACTGTCTCGAAAATTACACTCACTGGTTCAGAAAATTCGGTTGTTCATACTCAATAAGCTACAAAAACAGCTTTGACAATACGATATTCTGTCACGTTAGTGTCTGCAGTGTTTGATACATCAAATATTGAAATATTCAGCTGATAGACTGAACAGTTCATAGGCCTTTAAACTGGCCTTCACCTCTGGCACAGCTTGCTGTATGATGTGAAGTACGCCATAACGCTTCGGTGGTACGCGCTCCATGTTAAACTGCAGGTTCTCTATACCCGGAAGGATTACTGGGTTAGGATAAGGCAGGCTACGATAGGGGTACAACGTGCAGCCAGTAAAAACCCTCTCTCCTTTGCCTCATGCATTTCCGGTGATAGAGTCAGCATTGTAGATTGGCCTTTGCATAGCACATTAAACACTGTAAGCCAGTTCCGTGCTAGGGACTGTATGTTCATGTTGGATGTCACGTTGCTATCTTATCGATCATCTTATCGACAAGTGGTCTCGACTGTTCTGTTGCGTCTACATAAGCGCTGAGCGAGAAGATAGCTACGCCGACAAAGGTACAGCTCCGTCTGTGTGCATTGCAACACAACACCACAGTATCTACTTGCTGGGATGCGTTACGTTACAAAGTTTACCAATCACAGGGTTCTTAGTGATTGTTACTGTTATTTATGGCGTTTGTTAATTTAGAAAAAGCTATTGATGATGTTAGGTGGTACAAGATTTTCAAAATTTTAAAGAATTCGCGTCTAAAGTACCGAGATACAAGAATACTTTATAATCTTTATAAAAATCAAGAAGCTATGATAAAAACAGAGAACCATGAGAGACATGCATCAATTATAAAGGATGTGAGACGAGGTTGTAGTCTATCCCCATTGATATTCAACTTGTGTATGTAGCGGAAGCAATAAAGGAAGTGAAAGAAAAATTTGAATCTCGCATAAGTGTTCAAGGATAAAAAAATCAGTGTGCTACCATTTCCTGATGACATTGTCGTGTTAGCAGAAGAACGTACTGACCGTCATGGTCAAAATACTGAAGGAAGATTTTCGACTGAATATAAAGCAAAGCAAAACCAAAATGTAGCAGAAATTATATCAATAGTAGTAGATTAAATATAAAAATAGGGTAGAACGCGTTAGGAGAAGTTATTGAATTTTGCTTCTTAGGAAGTAAAATTACAACGGATTGCCGAAGCAGGGATCATGTTAAAAGAAGAATAGCACGATGGAACGAGTTTTCATGAAAAAGAAAAATCTTTTCGTTTCAAATATTAATCAAGAAGTTAGAAAAAAACTTTTTAAAACTCTGTGTGTGGAGCGCAGCACTTTATGGCAGTGAAGCATGGACTTTAGGCATAGGAAAACAAGGAAAATTGAAGCATCTGAAATGTCGTGCTATAGAAAGATGCTGAAAATTAAGTGGACAGATAAAGCACGCAACGAACGAGTTTTGGAAATGATGGACGCAGAAATAAGTTTGTGGAAGAGTCTTACAGAAAGAAGAGACAGAATGGTAGGTCATATTTTGAGACATGCTGGATTCGTTAACTCGTTAGTGATGGAAACAACGGAAGATATGAACTGCAGAGCAAGACAGAGATTGGAATATTTAATTTAATTAAATTTCAATTGAGCGCACGCTCCGGTGCAATTTCCCTACACACCCATCTTCCCCTTTTCCTGCACCCACCTACATTTGCCCTCTATAAATTTTAACATTACATTCTTTCAACGTTTTTGGTAAATTATTTATCATTTCCCTTGGTAACTCATTCCAATCCCTGACACCCTTACCTAAAAAAGAGAATCTTCCCACACCCTTGTGCCTGAAATCGAGTGCCAGCTTGTGGTCATGGTCATCTTTTCCCTTTCATGCACTACTTTTCATACCTACACCAATATCTTTCCACGCCTCATCACCAGTATATGCCTATATATGCAGCAGATAATTGAGGACGTGGGTTGTAAGTAGTATGTAGAGATGAAGAGGTTAGCACAAGATAGGAAAGAATGGAGGATTGTATCAAACCAGTCGAGAGACTGATAATAGCAAAAAAGAAAAAAAATCGCGGTTGCAGACCCTCACTAAACCCACTGGAAAAATTCTACATCTCTACATTATTGATCCCGACGCGATAAGAATTTTTTTTACTACTTGCTGTCTGCCACTCATGTGACCTCAAACATAATACAATAACGTTTGGAAGTTGTGGACCATGTTTCTGAATTGTAGTTAATCAATTAAAAAATCAATAATATGCAAGTGCAGTTGAACTTATTGCTATTCATTTCCTACGTGAGTATCTGTTAGGTATTGTTGTAATTGTACACAGTTCGGTATCGATATCAAAGATACGTGTAATAAACGTTCTTATTTTTAATGTATTTTCCTTTTGCATTTCTTCTGTCTTACCATTTCATTTTTTTAGGTCTCTACGCTTCGTTGAAGTCGTGTTCGTTAGAGGTGGGAGAAAATTGGGAGCTAGGAGCGGTAAGAAATTCAGCCATGGTATATCGGAGGAATCATCCCGGCATTCGTCATGAGAAATCTGTGAAACCACGAAAAACCGAAATCCAGATGACCGGACGGGGATTCTAACTCACGTCCTAACAAATGCCAGATTAGGGCGTTACCGCTCACCCGCCACGCTCGTAACTTTGTGCAGTTTCTGTCTCGACGATACATTAGTTTTTTCTTCTTCCTCTTCCTCTTCCTCTGGTTCTCTTCCTTACTTGGCTTCTTGTTGTATGGGGTGTTATCTAAACATTGTTCTTTGACCACCTACGTTAAACCTTACCACTTGCATGTTGTACTTGTTCCAAATATTTATAGACCTTTCCCTTTGTTCACTTCCAGATTTTCTATACTTCTCCTTACATTCATTCTCTTCTTTCCATCCCCGCTCTGGTCTCGAATTCGGGAGGACGGCGGTTTGAATCCCCGTCCGGTCATCCAGATTTTGGTTTTCCATGGTTTCCCCAAATCACTCCAGATGAATGCCGGGATGCTTCCTTCAAAAAGGCCATGGCCGAATTCCTTCCCGTTTCTTGTCCCACGTCCCATCCCACCTCTAATGACCTCAACGTCGACGAGGCGTAAAACAAAAAGTAAAAAACAACAATTGTTTCCATGCCATGAAGGAACTCACACAACTTCCACCTGGTGAATTTTATTATGTTCTGCAGTTTTTCCATCCTTGGTAACATTTTAATAGTGTATTCTTAACTCAGTTTCGTTTCTGACAAAGTTTATAGAGACTATGTTTCTACTCATACCTCTGCTAGACTGGTTGAAGATCAGTGTTAACATGACCTTGTATTACAACTTACAGATATTCCGCCATGAGGTATGGAAGCCCTTGAGCTTCCTGTATTCTGTGTCGGGGAGGCGAGTGCGTGTTAATGATAGCCTAGACATTAGCCGTGGTAATGCATCTCCACCACCGCCGAGTGCACAGCGCCTAACCGCAGAGGCCTAGGCCGCCAATGCGACTCTCCTGTCGTGCAGCGTTGCCGACATCCTGCCCCTCACAATTATTGACGGTTCACGATTTCTCTCTTTTTGTTTGAAGCAGGAAGCTGTGTTTACAACACTTTACACGCTGATTGTACGCATTATCGAATTCTCGTCGCATGTGATTCACAGTCAAATCGCTACGTTTAGCAACAAAAAGAAAATGAAAGAGCTAATTTATTGCTGCCACGAAGAGCAGTTATCCCACAGTACACGCGAGGTGATATCACAGCAGCAACACTTTCTTCAATCGCCGGATTGTTTGGTACTTTCGTAGTCAGTGTAGTTGAAAGCTACGGGAATTTAAAATTTTAATTCGATTAGAAGAATACATGATATAGATATAACAGCCACAGCTTAGTGGAAACTATTAGAGATTTAATAATTATTCTTTAATAATTACAACTGTTTTGGATGATATTTATTTGTCGGAAGCGTTTCGCCTCTCGTCGAAGTATCTTCAGCGTACAATGTTTTCTGAAATTTGTGATATTTTAACATAATGTTTTTTTTTTTTTTTTTTTTTTTTTTTTTTTTTTTTTTTACATATAACGAAATTTTTCTTATATATAGGAAGCATAAAAATGACTTATATTTACATATCAGGTTTAAATTATCAAGCAGAACGTCTTGTTTGCATAGGTGTAACAGCAGCGCGCACACAAAAACCGATGTTTGACAATGTCGCGCACAAAAACTGTGCTTCAAAGTGAATTCATAAGATACCAATTTCGTACAAACTGTGTAAATATGTACAATAGCATGTTGGTTGATGTCACTGGCGACCAACAACCACACCTTAAAACAGAAATGTAAAGTGATAATATGAATACTACCTTATTACACCTATGTAAACAAGACGTTCTGCTTGATAATTCAAAACTGATGTGTAAATATAAGTCATTTTTATGCTTTCTATATATAAGGAAAAATTTCGTTATAAGTAAAAAAAAAAAAAAAAAAAAAAAAAAAAAAAAAAAAAAAACCATTATGTTAAAAATATTACATGTTACAGAAAAAATTGTACGCTGAAGATACCTAGACGACAGGCGAAACGCGTCCAACAAATATATATATATCATCCAAAACGGTTGTACTGGCGTAATTATTAAAGAATAATTATTAATCTAACAAACAACTGTGGAAGAAATGGCCTACAATAATCACATATTAAAGATTTGGCCAGCATTACGTAATAGAAGATACAGGAGAAAAATAACAACGGTTGTTCACGTTGAGGTGTGAAAATCACTTTGCTATAATATTTGCACCGTTGTGACATTGACGAAATGTGAAAAGAGTTTTAGCAAATACCTGTAGATAACACAGAATAATACATTTTTTATTATTTTCTTTACTTATCGGTTTACGCCTCGTCGACGTCGAGGTCATTAGAGGCGTGATGGATTGGGGACAAGGAACGGGAAGGAATTCGGCCATGGTCTTTTTGAAGGAAGCATCCTGGCATTCGCCTGGAGTGTTTTGGGGAAACCATGGAAAACCCAAATCTGGATGCCCGGACGGTGATTCGAACGCGCATCCTAACGAATACGAGGCCAGAACGCTAACCGTTACACCACCATACTCAGTTGAGTGATCCCATTTTAGTGTTTGTGTATCAATCTAACGCATGTCTACAACCTGTACGTTGTGTATTTATCAAACATTGGCCAGTCCACAACTTTCAACTAAAAACACCCTGCAACACTAGGATGGGCACTGTTGCGTCGTGATACTTAAAAAAAAAAAAAAAAAAAAAAAAAAAAAAAAAAAAAAAAAAAAAAACTCAGTATTCTTAGAATGACTTCTCAGTATATATATTCTCTCAGGTGCTTTGTCATTGAACATTTTAACCTGTTTGCATCTAATTCACAGGTACACAGTTTTAATACAAGAAACAGTAATAACCTGCACAAAACACAAACGTCTCTGTCATTAGTACAAAGAGGAGTTAATTATTCTGGGATACATCTGTTTAATAATCTTCTCAACAGTATAAAACAGTTTACATATAATATATATTTAAAGACAAACTGAGAAATTACCTTACTGGCAACTCCTTCTACTCCATTCAAGAATTGGAACAAATTAATTAATTGTATTTAATATGATCTTTAGCAAAATTCAGTTGTAAAAATTAATGTTTATATTTATTCTCTTTATCTGTCTTGGGAACATATGATTGTTTTCATTATGATTATGACTCATATAGTATGTATGTGTATTAACGTTGACATGTTTCACATCCCAGAAGTCCTTCCTTAGCAGGGATCCACGAAACAAGATTGATAAATAAATAAATAGGATGAATGAAGCTGCACGACTTGACGTCATGAGGAGCGATGCAACTTACGCGAGGCTGCACAGTGCTGGCATCTGTCGGCGAATCCCGCAACCTCGTGCGCAAATGTGTTTTGGGTTGTTCCTATCTCGAAGTTCAGATAGATTATAATAGGGAAAGGACGGAATACGCCTTTTATCTGCGTATTGGGGTACAGCATGCGTGGATACTGAGCATTTTTTAAAGTGCAAACCAATAAGCACAGTTCTGACCTTCATATTTTCGCTGTTTATTCCACGACAGGCAATGAGAGATGTACGGAAAACAGAACGGGTTACTGTGCAAAGTACGGCCAGTAGAAAAAACTGTCAATTCGGGTTGAAAATACGGCTAGCTGCTTTCTTGGCACTTAGAGTTCAAGAAAAAAGTTTACCCGAAAGCCGTAACATATGTAACAAAGATGTAATCCTCACTGAAACATACGTTTAAGCACGTAAGTGGCTTTGCGTTAATAGATGTCTTGAGCCGCCTGTGACGTAATTAAAGTTGGAATTAGGCGTGACCACTGTCTTCTTCACTCAAAATCCACTAAGCACAATGATATATTAGTAGCCATTTTGGTCCAGGCAGCCATTCAACCTAAACAACACACGGTTACGCATATTATTGAATTAGCGGCAATAGACGTCTCAAGCTGACGTCATTATAGTCAGAATTAGGTATGGAATCCACCTTATTCACTCAAAATTCACAGTACTCCACGGAATATTAGTCGTAATTCTGGTCAAGGCTGCACTTCAACCTAACCACACCCTCCGCCAATACAGCCGCTCATTTGTACCGCATGAGGAAGAGCACATTCGCGGTAATGACGGCTACACATCTGCTAATACCGCACGTCACCCGACGATTCGCATTGTATTACTCTTGTCTTACCTGTTTTCTCGGCTTCACGTACACTTTTTCTTGAATAGTAATGCCTAAGAATGTGTTAATCACATTTTCATCCCAAAATAAGAGGTTTCATTTTTATTATTATTATTATTATTTTATTTTTATTTGTACTTGCCGTATTTTACACAGCAGCCGAGACTAGCTGTGAGATAGTGAACACCGCGTCTCTGCATGCCATTATAATAGTTTTTTTTTATCTCTGGCTTCCGTTATTAAACCACTTGCAATTACTTCCATTAAGCCCGTTAAAAATGACGGAAATTTTTATTGTTGGTGAAAAGTTTTTAAGAAAAGCACAATTCGAAAAAGGAATGACAATAATTTATGAGTTCGATATACTTCGTGATTTCTTGCACCTCCTGGAAACTTTCTCCGAGATTTTAATAAACTTTCCTGTTTCTTAACTTCTGGAAAAAAAAATCCTAAGTTATGTTGCGGCCTCTTTGTAGTAGCTGCTGTAGAGAACAGATCATTAACATTACATCTCCTTACATAAGTTTATGCAATTAATCGCCATAAATAAACAAACAGCAAGATACAAATTTTAACTAAAGTCGCATATATATCTGACACGCATTATCTGCCTTTCCTATTTGTGTGTAGTTAATACCCCAACGCCAATTGCCTTTTAACAGAATAAGCGCAAAAGAAATCCGGTCTGGAACAGCACTTGATAATATTTTACAGACCTGTTTATGCAAGTAGCACCGTGCAGACTATTACAGACTTTTGTTTTTGTTTTCACAACCCAATATTCTGCCAATTGTTCTTTTACAAGCCTTTACTTATTTCTGAACATGTCTTCTAAAACACAGCACGACCGACCGTGGTGGGTGAATGGTTTACGCTCTGGCCTCGCATTCGGGAGGACGCGGGTTCGAATCCCCGTCCGGGCATCCGGATTTGGGTTTTCCATGGTTTCCCCAAATCACTACAGGCAAATGCCGGGATGCTTCCTTCTAACGGCCATGTCCGAATTCCTTCCCGTTCCTTGTCCCCAGTCCTATCCCGCCTCCAATGACCTTAGGGGACATCCATAAATTACGTGAGGTGAAATGGGGGAGGGGGGGGGTCCGGCGAAATCTCACCAGATCTCACCAGGGGGGAGGGGGGGGGTCTACTGAAATCTCACGTGAGATTTTGCGAAAAATTTGGGGACAGTAGAGCAAAAAAAAGGTCTACAATTTGCGCCAAAGTCGATTTTAGGAGGTTATTTCGTCAAAAAAGTTAGGGTGTGACCTAAAAAAAAAAGTCTACAAAAGTTTCCAGGGCGATTTCTAGGGGGGGTTCTCACGGACCAGATCTCACCAGAGGGGGGGGGGGGGGGTCCGGCCAGATCTCACGAAATCTCACCAAGGGGGAGGGGGGGTCCAGAAATCCGGAAAAACACCTCACGTAATTTGTGGATGCCCCCTTAGCCGTCAACGAGGCGTAAAGACACAAGTAAAATAAAAATGTTTACGTGTGATTCTAAATGTTCTAAATGCAGCAGTGCAACCAAGCTTCGTTTATGTTTGTGTTATAGACGCTGTGTTTATCTTCTGCTAAGCCAGAAGTTTCCAATTAGTTTTTCCCGAGTACCCCTTCCAGAAAGAACTCAACCTCACGAACCCACTTACACCTGAAATGATAAATAAAAAAAACATATTTTTCACGATTTATTGGAACAATAAACAACACAAAAAATAATCAAA
The DNA here is from genome assembly GCA_031002005.1 of Vandiemenella viatica. Taxonomy (NCBI): domain Eukaryota; kingdom Metazoa; phylum Arthropoda; class Insecta; order Orthoptera; family Morabidae; genus Vandiemenella; species Vandiemenella viatica. Next base: position 179,397,533 of record CM061914.1, on the reverse strand, counting down.
TATCCAGAAAATTATTTGGAGATAGTAATTTTTACGTAATTTATTTAATTATCTTAGTGGTATCCCTAGCCAAGAAGTGGCCCCTCGAAGAAAGCTGGAGAACCACTGTGTTAAACTATTTCTCTACGATGTTTACGTTGTACTTACGAACAAACGGGCTCTTTTTATTACTTATGCAAATTGCGCTGCAGTTTTTACAATTTACTCTAAGATGCAGAGGCGTTTCTGAGGAGCAGTAGAAGCCTGATATGGAATAAAGAAGTGCCAGTGAGAAACAAGAGAGTAATCTATCATACATACTATGTGCCTATCTTGACTTATGCTGCTGAAACATGGACAATGAAGAAACGGGACATCAGCAGAGTACAAGCAAGCGAAGTTTTTAAGAGGTTGAATGGAAGTTACTAAAATCGACAGATTAAGGAATGAAGTGATTAGATGCACCATAAAAGAGGAACCCCTACAGGAAAGGGTAGAGAGGACCAGACTGAGATGGTATGGACATGTAAAGAGAATGGAGGTTCAGAGAATCCCAAGAAAAATCCACGAAATTAAGATGCATGGTAAACGACCCAGAGGAAGACCAAGAGATGGATGGCTGAAAGGAGTGGAGGAGTGTGTACGGAAGAGAGGAGAGGACTGGAACAAGGTGGTGACAGAGAGGTGGTGGTATGAAAGAAGAAAATGGAGAGGCTTGTGCACGAAGCTGCGATTCATAGGTCGAATCTTGAAAAATTGTAATGAACAAACAAAGGAGATAGCGTACAAATCTCTTGTGCGTCCACATTTGGACTATTGTTGTGTCATTTGGGATCCGTTTCGTAAGGGGTTGATCGAAAGTATAGAGAAAGTACAGAGAAGAGCCGCTCGATTCGTGACCGCTTGCTACAGTCCTTATGAAAGCGTCACAGAACTGATTAGTAGACTAGGCTGGGAGTCTCTGGTAGATAGACGACACACGTTTCGTTTAAACTTATTGGTAAACATGCGTACTCCCACTTTCACTTTTGATTGTAGTGAAATACTTCTTCCACCAACCTATTTGAGTCGGAAGGACAGGAAAGATAAAATTAGAGAAATAAGGTGTCGCACTGATTCTTATATGAATTCTTTTTTCCCTCGTATCATTAGGGATTGGAATTCACAGCAAAGAGATTAGCTTTGGTGCTGAGCACCCTCTGCCACCCACAATTTTGTGAATTGCAGAGTATATATGTAGATGTAGATGTAGAAGCAGACCCGGGCAGAGGCTGGAAACTGTTGAGGAAGATGATGATGATGACTATAAGTTGCTGCTCGTCGTACCATGCCAATTGACCAAGCTGACTTTTTATTATTATTAATTTGCCCACATATATGATATTCTACATTAATTTTTTTCAGATTCTTTCAGTGTTTTTGATCAGCTTCACATAGTAATTTGTTCCATTACTTGATTTCCCTTTCCCCGGTCCCGTATGCCTGAAATCAAGAGCCGCGTTCTACCTGCCTCATGCTGGTGTGAAGCAACTGAAAGTACACTATACTGCGTACACCCCAGGCTTCCTACGTCCACGCGCGTCTCCTTGACACAGTGGCGAGCGCAGAGCCGCCTGGCGGCCGGCGCGGGAAGCTCCGCGCGGAGTGCTGACCTTGAGGAGTGAGTGACTCTGTTCAAGGTGAGTGCTGGCAGGACCACGCCGCTGGAGTCTGCGGGACAGAAATAGACGCCGGTCACTCACCGGCCTGCCAATCAACACCTGCTCCCTCATTGTCTCCCGACTCATTACATCGTCACCTCCTGGTTTCTCCACATTTTTCATCGAATCTTCGTGCTTTCATGTCTACGTCACGTTTATCACCATATTCCAGCATATCGTTGAAAGACCCATCAGCACAAAACCTCGAAAACACAGCAAATGATGTTATAAATAAAATTAACAGGTGGTTTAATGCCAACAAACTAATACTTAATGTAGAAAAGACACAGTTACTTCAGTTTGTTACAAAAAATAAAACAAAGGACAGCTATAATGTGATATCAGAAGGAAAAGCAATCAATGAAAGTAATTTCACAAAATTCCTGGGTGTATGTATAGATAACAAATTGAACTGGAAACAGCATATTCAACAACTTCTTAAAAAACTGAATTCTGCAACATTTTCACTTAGGGTAATATCTAGAATAGCTAATATAGAAACCAGAAAGTTAGTATATTTTGCATATTTTCATTCCCTGCTCACTTATGGTATCTCATTCTGGGGAAACTCGTCACAAGAACAGAAGGTATTTAAATTGCAAAAACGTGCTATAAGAACTATTTTTGGAGCAAGCCCACAGACGTCGTGCAGAAATCTATTTAAAAACCTGGGTGTTCTAACAATGCCAGCACAATATGTATACTCTGTACTATCATTTGTAGTGGAAAATCCTGAACACTTCAATCTTAATGCTGACATACATAGCCATAATACTAGGAATAAATATAATATTCACAAGGATTACAAATCATTGTCAATTGTACAGAAAGGGTTAACATTTACTGGAGCTTCCTTATTCAATGTCTTACCAACAGAAATTAAATGTTATCTACAAAAACCCAACTACTTTAAGTCCAAACTGAAAGAGTTTCTGCTTCAGAATCAAATTTACTCTGTAAAAGAATTTTCTTCTTGGAATTTGGTAACTAAGAATGACTGATAAAATAGTATATATGGTGTATGGAAGGGAAAGGTGACAAAGTTGTCCACAATTACTAAAATGATATATGGTTTTTCTTTCTGTTGAAACTTTTGACAAATGAAGTAATTACACTGTTTACAAAATTTCACTCATATATAGTAACTAACATGGGATAGCATGCACTCAAAAGCTGCTGTAAAAAATTATGATACTCACAGGTTTTTAAGTAATTGACTGCTTATGAGTTGTTGTAACTGGTTGGTAAGAAAATAACTGGTTGTTAGATGCTAGTAACAAGTTTATACACTGTTCCATATAATAAGTATTAACTAACTCGGGATTGTATTTGTAGATTACAGGAAATATTGGTTATACTAATGGGTCATAACTAACTTCTTGTCAATATATAATATTATCAATTATATAGTAATATTGACATTTCTAATAAGTGTATGTACTGTTCCACATCCCCGAGATTATTCTCACATGGGATCAAAGTGAACATATCTATCTATCTATCTATCTACTCCATAATAGCTGTACCCGCGACTTCGTCTACATGGAATTTCACATTTGTGCTGTTGATTCCCAGATACATATCGGCTGAATAGGCTTAGGCAGAGGAGTATTTTCCGTTTTCTTGGATCTTCTTCCTTCTCAATTTATATTGTAAGCAGCGCTTTAATCACGTTTGACGATATCATTTGTTTATACATCTGCTTGAAACTACCACTAGATGCAAAAGTTTTTATGTTCGTCGATGACCCACAGAAGCAGTTTAGTATTGTTCAGATGGCTTCTCCGCAAGTAAGGGAGCGTCCATAAACCACGTAGCTCATTCTGGCCTCCTGTGAATCTCCCCCTCCCCCTATGTAGCCCTACGTGTCTTTTGCCTCTACCCCCTCCTCCCCCCCCCGTAAAACGTAGCTTTTTTCCCTTTTGATTCCAGAAGACATTTTGTACTGTTTTCTCCCGTCAAACTATTGTAAATTACATACAGAGATAATTAATTGAGGGAAATAAATATTCACATCCTGTTGTGAGTTCTATTCCTCATTTTAACTGTGGAAAATGTTATGAAAAGAAAGCTACATGGCTTGGGTCGGAACCTCCCCTCCCCCCACGTAGCCCAGCGTAGCCTTCCAGCCACCCCCCCCCCCCTCCTCCTGGACCGAGACACGTAGTTTGTGCACGGTCCGTAATGTTTGAAAAGACGGCGCACAGTAGTTCAGGATTGAAATATAGTGGAAACTCGAACTAAAGTCATAATATCGATCCAACGAAAATTGATTTAGGCAGCATTGGCTATACTAATCAAAACTTGTTATCTTCCATTTTTGATAAAAACGAGTCCTTCCACCTAAAAAAATTATAAGAAAATGTATGAAAATCTATTTTATTTTTTTTGTCATGGCCCTATATCATAGTGTCCTCAAAGTCAAACCTTAGGCAATTGTAAGTGGCGTAAGTGAATTTCAGCGATTTCGTGTTTTCTGTTAAGTGTCGACGTTTTGCTGTTTGTTTTATGATTGTGTTGTAGTGCCGAAATTTAGACGGACTTGACGTGGATTTTTTGTTTCAGAGGTTTTGGACTAACCCTAACGCTTTTTTTTTTTTTTTTTTTTACATTTTTAAGGCGATTTTCTCAAGGCCTCTCGGTTCGATCAAATCTCCGAGGTGTTTAAAGTATGGGACCCTGTTAATTTTACCGGATTTTGTTTTCAAACTTGCAATATCTGTCTTTGATAGTAGGAATTCATTTTTCTCGAGTGAGATTTGTAACCCTATTTTTTCTGCGCATTGTCCCAAGCTGTTTGATGGCAGTCTCTTCATCTTCTGGTAGTATCGCCAAATCATCCACATAAGCGAGGTGTGGAATGTAGAGGGTTGTTTTTGGGGAAACCAATTGCGATTTACTATTATTATTATTCAGTTATGCTGCATTTATTAATTATTAACATTGTATTAATTATTAACATTGTATTAATTATTAACATTGTATTAATTATTAACATTGTATTAACGTTTGTAACTTGATTTGTAGTACTGTTGAGTTCCCACAGTCTGTAGTTTGTTTAGTAACCAGGGTAGCGTAGTGTTTTTGTCTAAGTTGTGTAATAATCTTTGACACTGGCCAGAACACAGGTGCAGGCTGCGACTGCTGATTTGGGCGTCTGCATTGTAGCGTGGCAGGGCGAGGAGCAGTGTGTGTGTGTGTGTCGTACCTAGTGTTGCAAACTGAAAAAAAAAGTAAAAAATATTTCAGCCTTGTGAAAAAAAACATGAAAAAAACCTAGCACCCTTGTTTTTTTCTAAATTTGTTTTTTTCTCCTCAGAAAACAGTATATTTGATAAATTATAGTTTCATTTACGAAACTTACATTTTACATGTGTGTTTTAAATCTTACTGAATCATATAATGATACATATATGATTCATAAATGTATGTATATAGGTGACATAATTTTATTCATCCTCTATGTCAGAACCACATTCACTAGTATCAGCACTACCAACACTAGTTTGGTCGGTGTCGGAATTTTCTGTTACTTCTTCTGTCTCCTCTAGATCCATAACTTCAGAATGAGTTTTCTTTTACTGGTTGGATTGTACGCAAAAGGTTTTGAGATTGGAATTTTAAATTGTGAGCTAAGTACACACTGTGCATAAACACTGCGCCGATAATTCTGTATTACGGTCTTTTATGTTTAAATTTAAATCTATTATCATAAAAAATAGGAGTTTTATTTCTTTTCAATCATTGGTTTACGCCAACGGTTGGAAGTAAACGGTTCATAATTACTGACAATTTAATGACTCATTATCACTATACGCTGAGAGTTTATTTTTTCCTACTGAACCAGAAAAATATAGAAGATATAAAAATTAAGATAAGTACTTAGTACAAACTCTAGACCAGTTATATTAAACGATAAATGCCTTACAAATTTGAGATTTAATAGTTATGAAAAAAAAAACGTGTCCCAGAAAAAAACGTGTTTTTTTCATTTTTTTTTTTCAAGTCAGAAAAAAACTGTTTTTTTACAACACTAGTCGTACCGCTTGGACAAGGTTGTATGCCACGAGCTCATACAATCTAAACTAGCATGTGAAGAGAACTTGAAACTGGTTTGAATGTAACATAAGTGCTTTAAATGTTTTTTCAAGAAACGGTATTAATTAAATTCATCAGTATTTCAACCAGAACAGTGAGTTTTTCATTTCCAGGCGTTTTTATAAAAGCAATCTTTTTTTAATTCAATGGGGTTTGGCATGTTAGGCCATACAGCCAGCTCGATATTAATTATATGTCACTCAGTGCTTTCAGTATCTTCAGTACGAATTTTTGTGGCTAATCAGATACACCAAAGGACGGACATGACATTCACATGCCCGCGGCCGGACTCGAACCGGTGACATTCGGCGCTCGGAGCTGGCACTCCAGACCCTACGCAAACGAGGCTGGCAGCTCTCAATTTGTTTCGCGGTTGTATGCCAGAAAAGCGTAATTAAAACTATCCGAGCTAAGAGCTTGCACGTTTTGAGAGAGGAGAATTGGGCCGTTCTCGTCTAAGTAACACGTCGTCATCCACTAACGGAGTGGTCAGCACGGAATGGGCTGACCAATTCAAGATAACCGGTAGCTCACATTTGGCGACCCTGCCAGGACAGTTCACAATTTCCACTATGATAAGGTTCGCATCTTTATATATAAAACCCACTGTGCATGAGTAAACCGCATCCTCCCTGATGAACCAGAGGATCTATTGAGCCAATTGCTTTCTCCGAAACACCTACCAGATTCCAGCGCCATCTATCTCGATGAATGATATATATACCTTTCGCGCTACATCAATAAAGTTTCGGGTGAATATGGCCAGAATGGGTCCAGTGGTTTGTCCGTGTTGATGCGGTATGCGCACGCCTATGATGTATATGATGTACAAAGATTACATACCAAATATTTTAATTATACACTTCCTCCTCGCGAACTTTATGTATAAAAATCCTCGTTATTATAACAATATTTTCATTCATTTTCAGTTCGTTTTTAGGAGAGGGAGATTTTTAAATTTTGTTCTCTATGAATGCGATATCTCCAGTTCTCTCCGATCTTGTTATGCCTCGAAATGTGACCTACTATGTAACATCGCATTTCACTAAAATAATCCTTTACACTCCTAACTTCATTCATTTTTTGCCCCTGTTTCTGAACACTTACGGTATTTTACAAGTGCTTCTAAAACACCAAATTTCTGTTTACTAAAATTTCCGTCCTTTACGTTTGAAATCCAGCCTCCAATTCCATACACAGACAGCTATGTTCTATACATAAGGCTTAGGTAATAAAGTTTCTTATCACACCAACTACAATGCATCATACATTAAAATAATTTCGTTATCTTTAACGACCGCTGCTTTATCTTTATACATTATTCAAATTCCTCTATGGATATAGTCCAGTGTTTTTACTTTACACTAACCACTATTACACAGCAATATCGCTTGATATCGATTACTTTTACATGATCATTGATTTCAGTCGAAAGTTTTCCTTTCAGTTCGCTTCGTCTTTTATCATTATGAAACGAAAATTAAGTACAGTTCATATCAAATAAAAGTTAACACTTCTTCCAGTCATCCCCTTCGAATGATGATGTAAGTAGAATTTAAAAAAAAAAAAAAAAACGGTAACCAACCAGATCGTTCAATTTGAAGTCAGCGCCTAATAAAAGAAACAAATGCGCTCCAACAAGAACTGAGCTCTTTCAAACGTTCATCATCTTGCGATTTACTGTCAGGTATGCATGAAATAAAAGTATATTGTGCTCAGTTTTGGGTTTTCCATGGTTTCCGAAATCACTCCAGATGAATGTCGAGATGCTTCCTTCAAAAGGCCATGGCCAAATTCCTTTCCATTCCTTGCCCCCCCCCCCCATCCTTTCCCGTCTCTAAAGACCTCGCTGTTAGAGAGACGTTAAGCAGATAAAAAAAAAGATAAGTGCTATTTTTTGCGAATTTTTGTATGTACTATATAAAATATGTAATTTTATCTTTTTATTGAGTTTTGTGTGATACTGTACTCGTTCTTTGCTTTATATCGTTCTCTTTCTATTTTTCGTATGTTCTCAATTTAATCGAAGTTTTTACTTGTTTTTTGTACAATTTCAGGATGTTGAAATCTTTTATAAAAGAACCATAAAAATCTTAATTATGTGTCGGAACTTTGAGGGATATTTCTGAAGAAGCAGCAGACCCAGACAGCTCTTAATCAGCTGCTTCCGTTGCAGCAGCTGAGTCATCAACGGCAGGTGCCCGGTGATCGAAATTCAAATCACATCACTCTGTATACATCACAAGTCAAGGTGACCCCACAGAAACGATATAGGTCAAATCTATTCACATTACTCTGCATACACTTCGAGAAGCAGCTTCAAGTCAAGGCTATGTGAGGATATTCCTCACGTTAAGTAGTTCCAACTTAAGCAATTCTCGTAACAATAGGCCAAGTCTCGTGACTAATTTGATCTTGTTCCGAACCAAGTCTAGACTATACAGTAAAAGATGTGGAAGTAAATACGGGAGTGCCTCAGGGTAGTGTACTGGGACCGTTGCTGTTCATTATTCTAATGAATGGCTGTGTTGATGCCAAGAAGAGTCAGCTTATTAGGTACACACATAAAAAACTAAAGGTTAATTATGATTGCAGGGTGGGGTCACAAACGCTAGTTCAAGGCTTGATGTGTGAATACCTTGGCATAACGGTTAATAACAAACTCAACTGGGCAGAGCACATTAGGCACATTGCTACGAAAAGGTTACAAAATTCCTCATTTACTGGGGAGGGTGATGAGAGGATGTACCAGAGAAGTTAGCGAATTGGGTTGCAAAACTTTAGTCAGACCATTAGTTGAATATAGTGGTATAGTTTGGGACCCACATTTTTGTTATCAAATACAGGATTTGGAGGGGGTGCTAAGAATAGCAGCTAGATTTGTTTGTGCAAATTATCGCAGGACCCAGTCAGTAACTGATATGATAAAGGAGCCGGATTGGGTGTCATTGAAGGAAAGGAGGAGGGTGAAGAGAGTGTTGGGAATGTACAGGGCATACGTTGGTGATGGGGCTTGGAGGGATATTGGTCAAAGAATTAGGAATAGTGCATGGAAGCAGAAAGGCGACCATGACCACAAGCTTGCGTTCGATTTCATGCATAAGGGGGTGGAAAAAATTTCTTTTGTGGGTAAGGGTGTCAGGGATTGAAACAAATTACCAAGTTCAGTGATGAATAATTGACTGAACGCTTAAGGAATTTAACATTAAAATTTGTAAATCGGAAAATTAAATGGTGGAGGAATTTAACAGTGCAACTATAAAAAATAATAATAATAATATAAAATGGGGTAATTAATGAACAGGGGAATTGCTACCGGGGCGTTAGCTTCATCGCAATTAAATTAATATTATTATTATTCACTTCGCTTTATGAAACAGAATGGTTGCTATCGGTATTTTATATTATTGATTTAAAAATATGGCGACTTTGCCATTATGCATGTTATAATTTTTACTGAGATGAAAGGCGTAGTATACGGCATAAATGATTTATTCTAAGATTCGTCAAACCGGGAAGAGGCGCAAGGGAAATCTTGACTGATGTCTATTTTTAAGATTGATAAATCAACACATATAAAGTATTTATATAGGTTTACTAAAACAATGCAAGCCACTAGATTTCTTTTTAAAAAAAATCTTAATTAAACAATCTATAACGCCGATAGGCACCATTCTTTTTCGGAAAGCGAAGTGAATACACGCTGCAAAGTATAGACTTGGCTCGGAACAAGATCTCACAACTTTTTGTCACTGCAAAAGCGGGAGAATTGTTTTTGTGGAATATAATTTCTTTCTTGTAAATTCGTTGCTTATACTGAGTCATCGCTCAAATGTAACGGCTCCATTTTAAAATCCATAGATAGGGACAGTTCAGAATTTCAGACAACAATATAGACTACGCGTGTCCGTTATCAACAATACGTATCATCTTTGCAATCAATGCATGTGCGTCCTGGGTGAACAATGCCGATTGTCATACATTTAACTGACACCGTAAGTATATTCCAAGAAACTCCCACACTAAGCATAGGGAACAAAGTCAAATTAAGGTTTTGGTTAAACTCTAACCATGGAAGAAATTTGAAGCATGTAGCGTCATCCAGAGCAAAACACTAACCTGCTAATATACGCAAAAAAAATTCAAATTTGGGGTTACCATCGAAAATTACCAACATTAGACCTTTCTTATGATTTGAGGATGAAACCATATAAGTGCACAAAATTTTATGATTCTAGGGCAATGGGAAGAACAGTGGAATTTTGATATCGGGGTGTATTAGTCGACTTTTTTTTTAAAAAAAAAAAAAATTCACCAACTTCCCAAGTAAGGACAGGAAGGAAGGAAAATTTAACACTGATTTCCCGGAATTCCGGGACCCCCTCCCCTTTTTCTGGTGAGACTTCGTGAGATTTGGTCGGACCCCCCCTTCTAAAATGACGGAACCCCCCTCCCTACCAACCGACCTCTTTTCTTTTTAGGTCTAATTGTCCGAAGAGCAGACATACCCCTCTTCAGGTCGGTTTTGCACCCAAAAAAAATCCTAAAATCGACTTTCACGTAAGATTTTTTTTTTTGGTTCTACCATTCTACAAGAATTTCAAAACTTCTCTTTAGATTTCCGTTGTCCCACCCCCTCCCCCTTCCCCTATTTCACCTCACGTCATTAGTGGGTTAGTATGTGAAAATTTACCAGTTTTAGACTTTTCTTATAATCTGGGGGTAAAACTATATTCGCGTATGAAATTTCAACTTTTCTGCGACTACGAGAAGTAACTTAGAGTTCTGATGATCATCAGTCAGTCAGTCAGTGAGTCGGTGAGAAAATCGGTGAAAATTGCATATGAATAACACCCAAACCAAGTACAGGAAGCGAACAAATTTATTACGTTCGATAAGATTGTTGATATCAATGTAAATTGAAATAGAAATTTGAGGCTCGTATCATCACTAAAGATCGAAGGAATTCAGGTACAGAAATGGCGCGAATCGTTTAGAGAAAAGGGTAGGCAGTGCCGCCGTTGACTCGACTTGCAGTGAGCACTGCCGTGCACCCAGATCTGATGTAGATCAATTTTAATGGCGTGATAAGGAGTGGGAAGGAGGGTAAAAGAAATGTGCGCCTTATTCGTATTTTATGGATGGCCTCTTGGTGGCATTGTCAGTTCTATTGTTTCCGCGACTGCGCTATGGCGTTGCGTTTGCAGGCCGGCCTCACTACTCAAGCCGCCTGACACCATAAAAACAAACGGAGTCGCCCCCATCAGGCCAAATGAAATTCCTGCGAGCTGAGCAGACATGCGTTACCGCCTCCAGCCAGGCCTCACTCCAGTTTTCAACTCTGGAGCGGAGAGCAAAGTACAAACTACGCAAATACGCTCCCATTTTCGTGACTTCATCGTTGTTCATCGGCGAGGCATTGGAATCTGATATTGCCTTATCGTCTACAGTAATGCAGGATCCTACACAAGACAGAATCTTATGACCAACGACTTAAATCCACCAAAAATAATATTCTGCGAAACAATACCAGTTATTTGTGTCAAATGTCATATCGGAAGTGTTGGAAATGAAGAGGTGCATTGATCTCTCAGGCTTCCACAAACGTGTTTTTTTTTCCCCCCCCCCACTTGGGTGCAAAGTGAAATATATATATATCGCAGACATGCCGAAAACAAGATCAAAAAAGTTTGGTTATGCCGACGACTGGGTTCTCGCCACGAGGTGCAGGTCAATCGAAACGTCTGAAGAAATCCTAACAGAAGACCTGGAAACAATGGTAAAATATTTCCGTAGGTGGAGACTCCAACCCAATGCTTCTAAAACAGAGGTTATAAATAGCAAACTCGCTAGAAGGGAACTGAACATACGGTTCGAAGAAACCATTCTTACCCACAATAAGACACCAAAGTACCTGGGTGTTACCCATGACAGAACATCATCTTTTAATGCACATGTAACGAAAATGACTGAGAAGCTAAAAACAAGGAACAATATCATTCAAAAACTATGTGGTACCTCCTGGGGTGCATCGGCCTCCACTCTCCACTCCTCTGCTCTGGGTCTTGTCTTTTCGGCTGACGAGTACTGTGCCCCGGTCTGCCTGAATAGCCCGCACGTGAGAAAAGTGGACACCCAACTTAATAACGCTATGCGTATGACGGCATGAGCGATCAAGACAACTCCCACAAGATGGCTCTCGACACTGAGCCACATACCACCACCTAACCTGCGACGGATAAATGCTCTTACACGTGAGTACAAGAGGATAATGGACAACACAAACTTAACGATCCATCAAGATATTGAGGATGCCAACATCAACAGGCTTCACTCTAGAAAACCGCCAATGAAATCGGCAAGGGATGCTATTCGTGAAGATTTTAACATCACCAAAGCTTGGATGCAGAAGTGGACTGTACAGCAAAACAGCAGCTTACCTTGCATTACACAAAAGCCACCAGGTTTTGATTTACCTCGTAAAACTTCGTCCACACTCAACAGAATCAGAACTAGGCGTCGCAGATGCACACACTCTCTATACCAGTGGAGCAAGCAACCATCCCCCTTATGCGGATGCGGAGAGATTCAGACTATTGGTCATATTATTGAAGAGTGTCCTATAAGACCTTACAGTGGTGATCCTGTGGACTTCCTGCTGGAAACTCAGGAATCAATAAACTATATTAATAAACTAGATATGTGTCTTTAATCTCGTAAAGTTGCAGTGTATATATTTTATCAATGTTCTTAAAAGTGTCTAATCTGCCATACGATAAATAAATAAAATAAATAAGGAGACATATGTCTATTTTTATATCAGATCGACCACTTTCGACAACCATATCTCCCAACCCCCCATAGCCACCGGCATTCGGCCAACGTTGTGCACGATGGGAAACTCCGTGCTACTACCACACACAAACACCATGGTGTGCGCTAGGTAGTGGTTGCTGCGGGGCGAAATACAGGGACACACATGCCTGTTTATACATATATATATTCTGGGTACGTCGCGTTGTTTATTTGATGATAAGCTAAGATTTCGGCTTCCATTCAGAGACACATTCCCTGCGCTTTAAACGTTACATCAGCGCCAAACCCGCCGTGTTTCGCCATGCCGTTATCACCGGGAACGAAACAAAATTTTAAGACACGAAGCTGCTACGGAGAGAAGACCAGTGGTTGCCTCGACGTGTGAAAGAGGCAGCGGAAATTATAAAAGAATTCCAACATCAACGAAGACAGGTCTAATACTCTGCGATGCATGGCGCTCGTTGCTATGGCAACATAAATAGTATCTCTGACGAAGGCTGTAGAATGGCAACCGAAAGCTTAGACTAGAATTTATCAAAGTGGAACCGAGCGTGGTGGGTGAACGGTTAACGCTCTGACCTCGCATTCGCGAGGACAAGGGTTCGAATCCCCGTCCGGGCATTTAGATTTGGGTTTTCCATGGTTTGGCCAAATCACTCCAGGTGAATGCCGGGATGCGGTTGGAGTATGGACTCCCGGACAACCAAAACAAAGGCCTCTGCCGTCCATCAACCTACGGTGTTGGATCACGATTGGGAGAAACACCTTCTGGGTGTGCGATAAGCACACTGGTGCGCCGCTAGAAAATACGAGTGGAAAGGACTGCTCGGACCCCTTCAAGCAGCGTGAATGGGTGTAGTTGTACGTGGATGTCCTATAAGTTAGACCGTGAATATGCCGCTTTACTTTGCCTGCAAGTTCAAATTTGTAAATTCGTCGCTTATGTAAAAACACCGTAGATTCTGGAGCATGGCATATGCTCTAACATTGTGAAGTTTCTAGATGAGAACGAGTTACTTACACCGTGTCAACACAGATTTAGGAAGAAGAGATCGTGTGAAACACAATTGGCCTAATTTTTACATGACGTAATGAAAGTTATCGACGCAGGTTCAGAAGTAGATGCAATCTTCTTGGATTTTCAGAAAGCTTTTGATTCTGTACCACACAACAGACTTTTAGCGAAGATTCGAGCATACGGTATACCGGATCAAATTTGCGAATGGATACGTGATTTTCTAACTGGTCGATCTCAGTATGTCGTTGTTGACGGGGAAGCCTCTTGTAAGATAGATGTTACTTCGGGGGTTGCTCAAGGAAGTGTAATAGAACCACTTCTTTTCTTAATTTTTATAAACGATCTCGGTGACTACGTCAGATGCTGGTTGCGATTGTTTGCCGACGATGCAGTTATCTATAGGGAAATAAGGTGCTCCGACGATTGCTTAAAAATTCAGCGCGATTTGGATGCTATTTCCGATTGGTGCTGTAAATGGCAGCTTACACTTAATTGCAAAAAGTGCAAGGCAATGCGAATAAGTAACAAAAAGAATCAGTTTGCTCACGAGTACAAAATAAACTATTCAGCTGTTGTCACGGTTGATTCCCTGAAGTATCTGGAGGCGATAGTACAAACCAACATGAAATGGGACATGCACATAACTTCCGTCGTAGGCAAGACTAATTCTAAATTACGATTCATAGGTCGTATTTTGAGGAACTGTAATGCTCATACAAAGGAAATAGCGAACAAAACACTAGTGCTTCCGTATCTGGATTACTGTTGTGGAGTTTGGGATCCGTATCGCAAGGGCCTGATTGACTCAGTGGAGAGGGTGCAGAGGAGAGCCGCTCGATTCGTGGCTGGTTGCCCGAATCGTATGAAAGCCCCTATGAAAGCGTCACAGAATTGATACATAGATTGGGCTGGGACGGTTTGGAAGACAGACGACGTAGTTTGCGTTTGAATTTATTGGAGAATATGTGAAATTTTTTAAACTATGAGTGCAATGGAATACTTCTTCCGGCAACCTATTTAGGTCGCAATGACAGGAGGGATAAGATTCGAGAAATAAGATGTCGTACTGATGCTTTTACGTATTCCTTCTTTCCTCTTGCTATTCGGGATTGGAATGCGCGGATTTAGGATTGGTGCTTAACACCCTCTGCCATCACAATGTTTGTGATTTGCAGAGTATGTATGTAGATTGTATGTAGTATGTTATTTTTATTGCAAGATCCTAAAGAAAAAAAAACACCTTGTTGTTAGATAAGCAACAATGGGCCGATTCTCGTGTAAAGAGAAAATAATAAGCTATGAATATTGCCCTGGAAACGAAACCTCCGTTATATTTCAGCACTGAAAATTGCTGGTGCGGAAGTGAATGTAGGATTTCACGCGGAAGTTCCGCACATGCGGATACGGATGCGGAGCTCCGTTACATCAGCAGTCTAGACACAGAGCTACCTCGTCTCGCTCGTAAACGCCTCGGTACAGTACAGAGTGGGACACTCTGAGTTTGCAACAGGTGGCAGCGATCACGTGGGCGGCACTCGCTCGGCGTAATGGCGGTCGTCGTTTCTATGCTAATCGCAGCCGACCTCTTCGGTGCGGTGCGACATAACAGCCCCGCCGTTACTCTCAATGCCGCCGTTAAATTCTGCACACACGATAACAAAGACGCCGCTAGTGGATGACAGTGTTTCCGATTCCTTTTGCGGCTCCAGTGAAATCCGTTCTGGCCTCGCTTTCGGGAGGACGGTGGTTCGAATCCCCGCCCGGGCATCCAGATTTGGGTTTTTCCATGGTTTCCCAAATCACTCCAGGAAAATACCGGGATGCTTCCTTCAGAAGGCCATGACCGAATTCCTTCCCGTTCCTTACACCCCATCCTTTCCCGTCTGTAAAGACCTCGCTTTTGAGAGACGTTAAGCAGTTAAAAAAAAATTTAAAAAAGTGAAATCGATGTCGCTAGCTGCTCGAACCTGAAACCTACAGCAAAAACAAAGAAAACAAAGTGCGTCTGCTTAATACCACGTATTACAAGTGAGAAGTCTATTTACATTATAATGAGTAAGCGGTCTGTTGCTCAATGGTTAAGGTGTCTGATTAGGGATCGAAATGTACCCGGTTTGAAACCCTGTCTTGGCGGGGATTTTCACCTCTGGCACAGCTTGCTGTGTAATGTGAAGTACAACAGAACACTTCCGTGGTTTGGATTTCACGTTAAACTGTAGTTTCCCTGTACCCGGTAGGACTACCGGGCTAAGTTAAGGTGGCTACGACAGGGGTGGAATGCGCAGCCAATGGAAACCTTGTCACCACTTCATTACGACCACACGGAATTATAATCACTATTATTATCCCAGATGACAAGATCAGAGATCAGACACAGGTTTAGCTGGTTCCAGTCCTGGTGGTTGAAGAAATTTGACCCCTCCCCCCAAACGTATTTTTTTAGCTCTACGGATTTGAGGCCTGAGGAAACTATAAATACTACCTTCCCCCCCCCCCCAAGCCAAATTCCACTAAAGGCAAGCCTCCCCAACCAAAATCAACTCAAGCCAAGCCCCCTCCCCAAAGCGAAGTCCGCTCAAGCCCCCCCCCCCCAAAAAAAATCCTGGATCCACCCCTAATCACCAGATTGTGCACAAAATTGGAGAATTTCCAAATCTCTCCGCACTTTGTTTTTTATTTCTTTATTTATTTGCCCTTAGGTATCGAATAGGAAACATAGTCAGCCTGGTAGAGTTAAAATTTAATAACAGGTGCCTTAAAAAATATTGTTCCATTTCTTTTTTTTTTTTACTTATGGCTTTACGCCTCGTCGACGTCGAGGTCATTAGAGGCGGTGAACGACTGAACACAAGGGACGGGAAGGAATTCGGCCCTGGCCGTTGGAGCGAAGCATCCCCAAATTCGCCAGTACTTATTTGAGGAAACCACGGTAAAACCCAAATCTGGATGACTGGACGAAGATTCGAACCGCCTTCCCCCCGAATTCGAGGCCAGAGCGTTAACCACGCACCTCCCACGCACGGTCTGGGTTTCTGCAAACCACTACTGGCGAATGCCGGGATGCTTCCTCCATAAGACCATAGCCCAATTTATTTCCGTAACTTGTCCCCAGTGCTATCCTGCCCCTAATGACCTCGACGTCGACGAGGCGTAGAGCCATAAGAAAAAAAAAAGCATCGAAGTAAGTCCCTTTGATGTTTGATCGCTCGTTGATACCGTCACACCCTTCGCATGCAATGCATCAGCACTCTTTCTCAATTTTTCTAGCGGCTGGTTTTAGCAGAACCGCGTAATAGATTGTAGCACACATCAGCAACAACCTTTTTTTAGATGGTATCAAGGGTAACACTGATAGCTTTCATTAATTACGTTTTAAATTTTAAGCACATAAATTCATCTTATATTATTTGGCCTGATTTAATGATAATCAGTATTTGAGTTCGGTACCCGAGAAATACATATGGTGTATAAGGAAGTGCTGTGAATCCTGTTAAATGAAGTTGAAATAAAATATAAAAAGTCATGCTTGACAATTTGGGGAGATAAAAATAAATAAAAATATTTGATACTGCGGGGATTTGAAACCAGGACAGTAAATTAATAAATTCCTACTCCTTAGACGGCGTGAGATGTTTTTCCGGATTTCCGGACCTTCGGTACGATTCAACCCCCCCCCTTTTCCTCTGTTGTTGGATCTGGTAGTTTTTTGAGACCTTTCTTTAGCTCTACTTACTGTCCTTAAAGAATTTGGACCCCGTCCCCCTATTTCACCTCACGTAATGGCAGGATGCGGTTTTTTGCTGATGATGCACTTATTTACAGGAAAGTGAGGTGCTCCGACGATTGTTTAGAAATTCAGCGCGATCTGGATGTTGTTTCGGAATGGTGCCGTAAATGGCTGCTTACACTTAACTGCAAAAAGTGTAAGGCAATGCACATAAGTAATGAAAATACCCCGCTTGCTCAGGAGTACAAAGTCAACAATTCAGTTGTTGACACTGTTGATTCCCTGAAGTATCTAGGCGTCATAGTACAGAGCAACATGAAGTGGGACTTGCACATAACTTCCGTCGTAGGCAAAGCTAATTCTAAACTACGTTTTATAGGTCGTATTTTGAGAAGTTGTAATGCTCATACAAAGGAAATAGCGTACAAAACACTGGTGCGTCCGCATTTGGAATACTGTTGTGCAATTTGGGATCCGTATCGCAAGGGATTGATTGACACATTACAGAAAGTACAGAGGAGAGCCGCTCGATTCGTGACCGCTAGTTACAGTCCTTATGTAAGTGTCACAGAGCTGATACGTGGGTTGGGCTGGGATTGTTTGGCGGACAGACGACGTCGTTTTCGTTTAAAATTGTTGGAGAATATGCGCAACTCTTTAATTTACGAGTGTAGGTCATACGAAATACTTCTTCCGCTAACCTATTTATGTCGCAATGACAGGAGGGATAAGATTCGAGAAATAGGATGCCGTACTGATACATTTATGTATTCCTTCTTTCCTCGTTCTGTTCGGGATTGGAATGCACAGAGTTAGGATTGGTGCTTAGCACCCTCTGCCACCCACAGTATTTGTGATTTGCAGAGTGTAGATGTAGATGTAATTAAGCCAGCTGTACCGTATTCACACGTGGTTGGTGACTCAGACAGCATAAGCCCGACACAGTGCAACTGGGTCCTCTTCACTCAGGATGAAGCCATTAACCACGGATGCGGCAGAAGTGAAGGTATTAAGCGCTCGCGTGTGACTGTACAGCTGTTTCTTCGACTCATTATGACCTTTATGGTCGAGAAGGAGTTTCACCAGCCCTGTCAGTAAACCTGTTTCGGTCGGAGACTGTAGTTTTACACACGGAGAAACTAGTGAGTGACTGGACGACCGTAAGATTTCTAAAACGGTAATACCTGCGTAGCCAGAAGGCGGGCGTATCGCAAGTAGCTCAGCGCACAGTGGTTTTCTAGCAGTACGTTGATCTATACGTTACATAACGTATTAGATCCAACATTCGTCAGGGGAGTGGAATTATTTTTTTTTTCGGTTTTGATATTTCGGGTTTTTCTTTTATTCGACGTCAAGGTAATTAGGGGGCGTCCAATAATTACGTGCGGTAAAATAGTGAGGGGGGGAGTCCGGCGGAATCTCACCAAGGGGGAGGGGGAGGGGATTCCGGCGAAATAATACGTAATATATTTAATTTCTTGAAGAACAGCAGAGCTAAAAAAAAAAAAAAAAAAAGAAAGGTCCACAAACGACGTCGATACCGACTTTGGGGGGGGGGAGGGGATACAACTGCCCTAGGAAGCAGGAGAAAACGAACAAAATAAAAGACGAGGTCGCTCAGTACGGGGGTGGGGGACCCCTAAAGATCTTACGTCATCATGTAGAAGGAGGGGGTAAGACCATATCTCACCAGATCTCACCAATCCTCACCACAGAAAGGGGGGACAGGGTCCAAAATTCCGTGAAAAACCTCACGTAATTAATGGACGCCCCCTTACAGGCGCGGGGTGGTTGGGTACGAGGAACGAAGCCATAATCTTTTGAAGGAACGATTCCGACATTCCCCGCGCCATTGTCTCAGTTGGTTGCGGCGCCGTGATGGTGTCCGGCGCTGACACGGGGTTAGCTGCCATCCACAAATTACGTCACACGAATTTCATGATCTTTGGTCCCCTCCTTCCCCCCATGTCCAGGTTGTCACATTTGTGGGACACTCCCCTCCCCTGGTGTGACGTAACATATTTTGCAATGTTTTAAATTTATAAACTAAAACAGCAATTCCAAAATGATTTATTTGTTTCTAGTTAAAAAATTATATATCAACAATAAATGAAACATTTAAGAAAATATTTAAAAAAAACATAAAAAATCGAATTAATGATAGAAAATTGAGTCATCATGTGTCCATGGATTTTGAACCCATTCCTTGATACTGTTTATTATTGGTATAATGGTTACTTCATTCTTGATTTCGATAGTGTAGGGAACATTCGATGTGTCAACACCATCTTCATATACCGCCATGAGCCAAAAAGTGATACAAATTATGCATGTGACGTCACAAAGTTTATGACACGTTCCCCTCCCACTTGTCACACGATGTCACACTTTGTTGATCCCCTCCCCCGCCCTTCAAGGTGTGACGTAATTTATGGATGGCCTCCTAGCTGGTTCCAGTCCTGGTGGTGGACTTGGCCAGCAGGGTAGGAGACCCGGTGAATCACCACTTTGTGGGCCAAAGTCGTGTGTTAAACCCCAAACCACTCTGCAGTGTGTATGGAATGAGGGGGCACAACACGGTTGATGGCGGTTTGTTAGTCGGCGATAAGATGGAGGGGGGGGGGAAGGGTGTCGAGGCAGAAACCACGTCAGGTTATGTGGGGATGGGTCAAAATAGTATCACGTAGTTATGGAACATCCTTAACAAGACAGCGGAATTGTCAGTAAGGTTGGTCCACTGAAATAATCCGAAGCCGGGCACGATCCTACGATTCTGGTGGAAATTAACTGTCCTCAAACTACGCTACCTGTAGGGACGGAGAGTCGTGCTTATTGGAGCATTGAGCAACGCGCTACGGCGTTTCTCCCGAGCTTCTTTCCTTTTACGGACCTACATTTCGCTGCCCAGCAATCAACATTCGCCGGTTTACAGAAACTCAGTCTCTAAATTACAACATTGCACAGCACAACACGATGAGACTAACCTGCAAGTAGTTTTAATTTCATTTCCTTCATTTCCGTTCTTAGGGAGCGTCCATAAACTACGTGACTGGGTCTAGTTTGGGGGGGGGGGGGGTGACTGAAAAGCTACACTGGGCTAGTTAGGGGGTGAGGGAAGGGTGTCGAGTCAAACCACGTACCTTTCCATTCATACTGTTTGTCACACTTAAAATGAGGTACAGAAGACAAAACAGCATGTGAATATTTATTTCCGTTATTTAATTTTCTCCGTGTGTAATTTACGATAGTCCGACAAAAGAAAAAAAGTAAAAAATGTTTTCTGGAATCAAAAGGGAAAAAAGCTACGTGCTACGTGGGTGGTGGTGGGGGGGGGGGGGTTGAGAGGCAGTGGCAAAAGCTACGTTGGTAGGGGGGAGACAATAATGACGTGAGGTGATTTTCAAGAATTTCTGACCCCCCCCCTTCCCTTCTGGTGAGACTTCATGAGATTTGGTTGCCCCCCCATCTAAAATGACGTGAGATTTTGACGGACCTTTTTTTTGGGTCTCATTGTCCGAAGAGCGGATATACCACACCTAAAGTCGGTTTTTGGCCGTAAATACCCCATTAAAATCGACTTGGGCGTAATTTGTATACTTTTTTTTTAGCTCTGCAATTCTACAAGAATTTCAGAACCGTGAGATTTTTTTTTTTAATTGCTTTACGTCTCTCAACAGCGAGGTCTTTAGAGACGGGAAAGGATGGGGGCAAGGAATTGGAAGGAATTCGGCCATGGCCTTTTTAAAAAAGCATCCCGCCATTTGCCTGGAGTGATTTGGGAAACCATGGAAAACCCAAATCTGGAAGCCCGGGCGGGGATTCGAACCGCCGTCCCCCCGAATGCGAGGCCAGAACGCTAACCGTTACACCACCACGCTCGGTTTGAGTTTTTCTTGGACAAACATACCCGATTTTCGTTTTATAGATACAGATTAAAATTATTCTATATTTGTGTACCGAACATAAGGCAAGTTGTGTATTTGACCCTGGCGGTGGCGGTTGCGCCCGGGCGTTGGGAACAGTGAGTCGAGTCAGAGCTGTAGCCTTGTCCTTTATGGAGGTCGTAAAACCCGCGCAACTGTCCTTCGCGGCTGAGCGACGTATTCCAGCGATAACGCCTGCAACACCTCGCTACGGCTCAAATAAATACGTTTGTCCCATAACAAGCTAACGGCTCCCGTCACCTTCCATGTTGATTTACGGTTTACTCCTTGTAACTGGGTTCAAGACGTAAATTTATTCTCATTTCCTCACGTGAATACGACAGTGAAGGTAAAACTTTCCATAGGACCTCAAGTAGTCGGGACACACTTATTGCGTATAGTGTGATGGTTATACAGGGTGATTCAAAATAACTTGGACACAATGACATGGTAGATCTGTCATACAATAAGGATCAGAAATCGTATAGGGACAGAGGGTCGCAAACGCCTGTAGAGGGCGCTAGAGCCACGAGAGGGCGTTGCGATACAAACACGAGTCACCACGATCACCAGACCTGTCTCCCTTGGATTTTTTCTTGTGGGGATTTTTAAAAGGACTTGTGTATGAAACACCTGTTGAAACGCCGGAAGACTTGGTAGGAAGAATCGTTGCGGCAGCCGGATGTGTTCGAGATACACCTGGTATCTTTGAGAAGGTGCGCCGTTCCATACAACGGAGATGCCGGGCTTGTCTCGATGCATCTGCTGTTGGCTCAACATTCGGCTTGCATTAGTCGCATGTGAGTGAGTAATTATCAATAAAATGATCTGTAATGGTTTTGTTTCTTCTCTTTGTGTCAGTATTATTTTAGACGCCCTGTAGCGGCTCCGGATCGCAGTTACGACGCTCTGTTCCGATGCGATTTTTGATTCTTATTGTATGACTGATCTACCATGTCATTTTGTCCACGTTATTTTGAATCACCCTGTATATTTTAGTGAATCTGTAATTGTATACATGATTTATAAAAGAGTTTTTTTTGTGTCGAGCCATGTTTCTCTCTTCACACTTAACCAAAATCGATAAATTAGGTATAATTTTAATGATTAAGTTCTCCGTTTCGGTAAACGTCGCTTATTAAGACAGGAATTTTTCGAAATTCAACCCTTTAAGTGATAAAATCATAAATAATCAACGTCCTGACTATGCGATAGTTCAGATTTAAGACGCTAGGCTTCTCTGGCGTCGGTAAAAATTAATTGCAGGGCACTAGATAGCAGCACTTTTATCACGTGATCCGGCAGTACGAATCCCCGTCCGGGCATCCAAATTTGGGTTTTCCATGGTTTCCCAAATCACTCCAGGCAAATGCCGTTATGCTTCCTTCAAATGGCCATGGCCGAATTCCTTCCCATTCCTTGTCCCCCATCCTTTCCCGTCTCTAAAGACCTCGCTGTTAAGAGACGTTAAGCAGTTAAAAAAAAATATCACTTGGTCGCATTACCGCTAGATATTTCAATTGACAAATCAACCATTTTTGCTAAAAAAATTAGACGTTTCAGAGCCAAGCTGTTAGGCTTCGTCGGTTTCGATAACGAGTGAACGCACTACCGCTAGATATGAGCACCGCATGCCGCAGAGATATTGATAAACAATGCGTGTTTTCTACAGTAAGGAGGTTTCGGCAGATTTTTGTTTCTGTTCGTCAAATATTTGATCGTTTCTTATTGTTGCGCAAGACGTTGTAAGTGTATGCGACCCTACGAGTTCGGTCTGCAAAATTTGAAGAACTTCTGTTTAGTTCGGCATAGAGTAGACAACGTCGCGCTTCGTATTCAGAATGGCGTAAATAACTATCTTGATACAAGTAGTAGGAGAAGCAACAGATTTATCAAACAGCTCCAGCGCTAGTTTATCCTGAGGACCAATACGCAATACACTCGCATCATATCCTATTCAGTTCCGAGGTATCATATATGATACCTCCAGGAATTATTTTTTTCTGTGGCCACTGCACAGCTGAACCTTTACTGGCCTATCGTATCATCTACAATACACATCGCGTTTCTCACAGCTCATATGTTCGATCTTCTGCTTTTGGCAGCCCTGATTGGAAACCTGGGATCCTGCAGATGTACAACGTGGCTCGTCGAAATAAAGGTAAAGACATATATTTTTTCCATGAAATAAAGTAACATGAAGCAGTAAAGTCGTGTGTATAATTTTCCTTCTTGACTCTCGAGGTATCATATATATACCATCTATAAAAATTAATTATTGTATCAAAAACAAATTTTATGGTCATTCATTGTTAACTAGGATTAACACAAAGTAAATAACACAATAGTAGTTCTCTTGCACTTTTATTATCAGCTGGGGACTGAAGAGGATATAATTTGGGGTAAGCTGCAATTCTCCTCAGATTGCTGCCAGTCGTTCCACGAAGTTGGTTTGTTTAAAACCGTCACTACACCACTATCTTAAAATTCATCTGCTCAAATGCTTACTTCACGTAAGTAATCGAACACAGTGAAATCGTAAGCGGTAACCTGCACAATACTCTCACACCCACGTCCTCAATTATCTGCTTCATGTATTCTAATCTTTGTCTTCCTCTACAGTTCTTACCTTCGACTGTTCCCTCCACTAACAAATTAATGTATCCAGCATGCCTCAAAATGTGTCTCTTCTTTCTGTAAGATTATTTCACAGACATCTTTCCACACCCATCATTTCCAAAACTCGTTCATCTCGTACTTTGTCTATCCACTTAATTTTCAACATTCTTCTGTAGCACCACATTTGAAATGCTTCAATTATCTTTCTTTCTGGTATTCCTAAAGTCTGTGTTTCGCTGCCGTAAAGTGCTAAGTTCCACACGTACAGTTTTAAATAGTTCTTTCTGATTCCTAGATCAATATTTGAAACTAAAAGATTTCTCTTTTCCATGAAAGCTCTTATTGCTAGTGCTATTCTGCTTTTCAAATATTGATCTAGGAATCAGAGAAAACTTTTTAAAACTCTATGTGTGGAGTACAGCACTTTACGGTAGCGAAACATGGACTTAAGGAATACCGGAAAGAAGGAAAATTCTGCTTTTCAAATATTGATCTAGGAATCAGAGAAAACTTTTTAAAACTCTATGTGTGGAGTGCAGCACTTTACGGTAGCGAAACATGGACTTAAGGAATACCGGAAAGAAGGAAAATTGCAGCATTTGAAATGTGGTGCTACAGAAGAATGCTGAAAATTACATTAACTGGACAGACAAAGTAAGAAATGAACGAGTTTTGGAAATGATGGGTGAGGAAAGAAGTTTGTGAAAGAAGCATACAGAAAGAAGAGACAGGCTGGTAGGTCATATTTTGAGCCATGCTGGATTGGTTAATTTGCTGGTGGAGGGAACAGTCGAAGGTAAGAACTGTAGAGGAAGACAGAGATTAGAATATATGAAGCAGATAATTGAGGACGTGGGTTTTAAGGGATATATAAAGATGAAGAGGTTAGCACAGGATAGGAAGGGATGGAGGATTGCATCAAACCAGTCGAAAGACTGATGTCAGGAAAGAAAAGAAAATTCTGCGTCTGATATCATTCCTGTTTCGGCCATCGGTTGTAATTTTGCTTCCCAAGTAGCAGAATTCACTTACTTCTCCTATTGCATCAGATCCTATTTTTATATTTAATCTACTGAAATTGGTATCATTTTTGCTTCTTTTCAACACTTTTTTCTTGCTTTGGTTTTTTTTTGTTAAATTTAATCCAAAATTTTCCTTCAGTATTTTGTTCATGTCGTTCTGTAATTACTCAAGATCCTTAGTTTGTTCTGCTAACATGAGAATGTCATCAACAAATCGTAATCTACAGTACTAATTTTCTCTCCTGGGACACTTATCCCACTTTTAATTTTTTCTTTCTCTTTATGGCTTCCTGTACGTACCAGTTGAATATTAATGGGGATGGACTACAACCTTGTCTCATACCTTTTAAATTAATGCATGTCTCTCATCATTCGCTACTTTTAGAGCCTAAAACG
>CM061914.1:179349235-179371235 GCA_031002005.1 Vandiemenella viatica | reverse complement strand
CACATGCAACTTCTCACTGTCAAGCGGATGAATACAGTCAAACAGCTTACTTTCACCGAGATCATGTGAAACACAGCTGGCCCTATTTACACACGACGTAATGAAAGTTATCGATGCAGGTTCACAAGTAGATGCAATTTTTTTAGATTTCCAGAAAGCCTTTGACTCTGTGCCACACAACCGCCTTTTAGCGAAGCTTCGAGCGTACGGTATATCGGATCAGCTTTGTGAATGGATAAAGGATTTTCTAACCGGCCGGTCGCAGTATGTTGTGGTTGAAGGAGAAAGTTCTTCTAATCTAGATGTTACATCGGGGGTACCTCAAGGAAGTGTAATAGGACCACTTCTTTTCTTAATTTTTATAAACGATCTCGGAGACAAAGTGAAAAGCCTTTTTAGATTGTTTGCTGATGATGCGGTTATTTATAGGGAAGTAAGAAATTTGGACGATTACTTAGAAATTCAGCGCGATCTGGATGTTATTTTGGCTTGGTGCGCTGAGTGGCAACTTACTCTAAATTGTAAAAAGTGCAAGACAATGAGCATAACTAACAAAAAGAGTCCAATTGTTCAGAAATACGAGTTAAACAATACAGTTATTGATATGGTCGATTCTATGAAATATTTGGGAGTAACAGTGCATAGGAACATGAAATGGGATATACACATTACTTCGTTAGTAGGTAGAGCAAATTCTAGGCTGCGATTCATAGGTCGAATCTTGAAAAATTGTAATGAACAAACAAAGGAGATAGCGTACAAATCTCTTGTGCGTCCACATTTGGATTATTGTTGTGCCATTTGGGACCCGTTTCGTAAGGGGTTGATCGAAAGTATAGAGAAAGTACAGAGAAGAGCCGCTCGATTCGGGACCGCTTGCTACAGTCCTTATCAAAGCGTCACAGAACTGATTAGTAGACTAGGCTGGGAGTCTCTGGTAGATAGACGACACACGTTTCGTTTAAACTTATTGGTAAACATGCGTACTCGCACTTTCACTTTTGAGTGTAGTGAAATACTTCTTCCACCAACCTATTTGAGTCGGAAGGACAGGAAAGATAAAATTAGAGAAATAAGGTACCGGACTGATTCTTATATGAATTCTTTTTTCCCTCGTACCATTAGGGATTGGAATGCACAGCAAAGAGATTAGCTTTGGTGCTGAGCACCCTCTGCCACCCACAATTTTGTGAATTGCAGAGTATATATGTAGATGTTCAGCATGCAATGACTTTTATTTACAGTATGGTACGTACATACTGTACTAATATACAGGACTTGTAAGTATGCTTAACATGCAAAAGTGTTGCCTTTTAATTTCATTAATTAAAAACTCTTTTTCTTTAAAAATAGTTTTTTTCTCCCATTATTAACATACATTCAGTAATTAATTAAAATAGACCCTTTTTCGGAATAAATCCAATTATCCGAAATTTTGATTAACCGAACTGGGTCCGGTCCCAATTGAATCGGATAGTTGGAGCTCTACTGTATCGTCAAATTAGCGTCGAACGTCACCCTGCAGATACACAATTTCAGCACAGGAGTGAAAGACAACTTGTACAAAACACAAGCGACATAAGTGCAGAGAGAAGTTAATTATACTGGGTAACATCTGTTTAACAAACTTACTGAAAGTATAAAACAATTTGCAGATGGCTCGAGTGGTCGTAGTGACCTGATGACAGGTGTTTTTTTTTTATTGACTGCACGTTCCGCGCGTATCGTAGTCACTTTAACCTAACATGGTAACACTACCTGGTATAGGGTACTTACAGTTTAATGTGGAATCCTTGTCCCCAGTTGAAAAAATAAAAAGTATCTCCAAACTCCTCGCCGTCGGCAATAACCGGTGTGTGCTTATTTTGTGTTTCAGGTAAGTGCGAACAACGCTGCAGCTCTGCAGAATAACTCCTCGATGGCTGCGGGACGCGGGTTCGACGCTAGCCAGCCACCACGCATCGTCATCGCACAGTGGTTTGGTTACGACGGCGACCTGGATTCGATTCAGTGTGTACATGTAGTACAACCACAGTTCTCTCACCACACTACAATTTGTTGCAATTATTGTGGGATTATAAGTCTTATAAGCTACGTGTAATATAATGGTTATACCAGGGTTCATATCTTTACGACCCAAAAAATAGAGAAGTATGCAGGCAAAAATGACCTTTAAAATGGTTAAATACAGGGCGTTCGCCGGAAAACGCTACCGTCCCAGTCTGTTGCCATCGGCAACTTGCTCGGTCAGTCGTGCCAGCAGTTTCCGCCACACGGCACCGTGAATCACCGCACTGTTTAACACCTCCGCTGCCCCAACAGTGCAGTGCAGTGACCCTTACATTGTTAAGAACGGTTTATTTGCATTGTAGCTAGTTTGTGACTTCAGTCTCTTATTAATCAGTGTTGTGAATAAACGTTTCTTTGCGGTATGGCTGGTTTGGGGCTTCATACTCTTATTAATCTGTACCGTGTTTGAGTGTGAGTAAAATTATGGTACGTTACAGTTTGCAACAAAGAATATTTCTCTACGATACATATGTGAAGAAGAAGTCATTTAAAAAGTGTCGCAGTAAATTTCGTCGCGAATTTCCTGGCGCTTTACTGCCAGCTAAATCAACAATTCTGCGTCTGGTTAAAAAAGTAAGAGAAACGGGTTCATTTTTTAACAAAAAGAGACTGTCGGTCAACCGTATTCTCACAGAGGAGAAAATTGACGATATCGCTTTTCGACTAGAACAGTCACCCAAAAAATCATTAAGTCAGTTAGGGCAGCGTGTGTCTCGAAATATGTTCAGAAGATGTGAAATGTGCATTACACAAGAGGGTCAACACTTCCAACATCTTTTATAAGGTAAGCTAATGAATTACGTCACATTTAAATGCTTAGCACACAAGTTTATGAAGTTTATGAAGCGTAATTATTATGAAATAGTCCGCGTCCGACGGTCGAACAATGCCGGAAGCTGACCGCTCGCTCACCGGGAGCAGTTTCTTGCTTGTAGCGCTAACAGTGGGTTGCGTTTCCCGGCGAACGCCCTGTATGACCAAACATTTGAATTTACTATAGATTAAAACGTTCTCAATTATACTTCGTTTATTTTATTAATTAGCGTCGCTTTCATGTAGACAGCATAAATTGCTTCCATACACTCACTGTACCGTTGGGAAATTATTTTAAAAAATTTCGAAAATTATTTTAATGTTCCCGTCAGAGAATAGTTTACTAGATTTTTACTTTTAAAAATGGGAATTTATTATAAATTTCTTATGCATTAGTGAACATACTATTATTTATTCTTGTTTGATGTCAGCACTGCAGTATGTTACTACACGCGTCTTCAAGTTCTCGAGGAGGAATTTTCTCCTGTTGTCACTTAAAAACGTTTTGTACTGTGAGAAGCTTCGTTCGACATCGCAAGGTATCACGGAAGCGTACTTCAACAAAGTCAATGCAATTTATTTGTGGGTCATCTTAAGCCAAAATAGATTCACCACCATTTAAAATATGCAAATTGTTTTATATACTTTATCAAGTCTGTTCTTTAGCAAACTAGTCACTACTCCCGAGCTTGAACTATCTCGGTTTCCACACTTTTAACGACGGCTGCTAGTCAGTCGAGACTAAAAGGAAGCCAGAACATTAACGTTTAGAGCAGGGGTTCCCAAAGTCGTCCCCTTAGGGTCGATAGCAATTTTCCAGGGGTCGATAAATACACGGAGGTCGAAAGGGGGTCGATTAAAATTAAAGAGAATTAATTAAACTGTCTAGGAAAAAATAGGAGCGTTCCTATAAAATCTGGTTTTTAAATAAAATTAAAGTTCTTCCTCTCAATTCCCGTCTGTTTGCGAAATTATGTGAAGTAAATGATGAAACTTTCAACCGATTACTTTTGCACACTGAGGTAAGGTGGTTGTCGAGAGGTTTGCAGACGCTCGTCTGAAGAGTTTCTCAGGAAAGTGGATCCATCGCTATATGGCAGTGCAAGAACCATCTTTTCTATTTGGCAGACCTTTATTCCATCTATCCATAATTTTCTTATTTTTTTTTTTGAGATTACAATTGCAATGGAAAAATCTCCTTTTCCTGTTAATGTTATTGGCTGGATTTTGTAACATATGGAAACTGTAAATTTTTTCGTTGTGTTGTTATGCAGGTCTCCTTATTGCTTTGTATTACAAATGTCAAAAATGATTTAATGTTTTTTTCTTTAAAAAAAAAAGAAAAGAAATTCTTAATCTGGGGGTCGATGAGGAGTCTAATATACTATGATGGGGTCGACGGGATAAAAAGCTTGGGGACCCGTGGTTTAGAGAGTTACAGTAATGTATACCTTCAATTCTTGTCTGGCGAATTCTGACCAATTCAGTTATAATTAGTATTGTTTTTTTCCTCCAATTCGTAATAGGAGAACAGTTCTGTGAATAAATATTTTCATTTCTTCTTATCTATAACTTCTACTAAATTCCCGGTACTATTAAAAATTACCAGATTTTTCCTCAACAAAGGACCGTAAATACTATCGTAATATGATCAAAACTAGCAAAATGATCTGAATATGCATTTATTTGTTGTATAAAATAGATTTAAATACAATTAGAAACGTTCAATCAATGTTTAAATCAGCATTACAGCTCAAAAAAAAAAAAAAAAAAAAAAATCATGACCTGTCACAAAGATGTGAAGCCTAGTGATAACTAAAACTATTTTAACGGATGGCAACGCAACCATTGTGGTAGGTCACTCTGTAGTGAAGACTTTTTTTTGTCGGATATTATTTACAACCGATGGCCGAAGCAGGAATGATGTTAAAAGCAGAATAACACTAGCAAAAAGAGCCTTCATGAAAAAGAGAAACCTTTTAGTTTCAAATATTGATCTAGAAATTAGAAAGATCTTTTTAAAACTCTATGTGTGGAGCACAGCACTTTATGGTAGCGAAACATGGACGTAAGGAATAACAGAAGGAAAGAAAATTGAAGCATTTGAAATGTGGTGCTACAGAAGAATGCTGAAAATTAAGTGGACAGACAAAGTAAGAACTGAACAAGTTTTGGAAATGATGGGTGAGGAAAAGAAGTTTGTGGAAGAAGCTTACGGAAAGAAGAGACAGGCTGGTAGGTCATATTTTGAGACATGCTGGATTGGTTAATTTGTTAGTGGAGGGAACATTCGAAGGTAAGAACTGTAAAGGAAGACAGAAATTAGAATATATGAAGCAGATAACTGAGGACGTTGGTTGTACGGGGTATGTAGAGGTGAAGAGGTTGCATCGAAACAGTCGAAAGACTGACGACAATAACAACATTATTATATCCAAACATTAGTTTATCTCCACTTTTTATATGTATATTTTTTTCCAAAAGCGAAAGAAACTCTGATTTCCTCTTTTTTCCGAAACTGTCTATCAGAAAATTCTTGCGTGCTATATAGCCTGTTAAAAATTGAAGGAAAGATAGGGTGACTTCTTTCGAGTTAAGGGCTTTCGCATAATATCCATATGAGCAATTTAAGAAGTGTGATACTAGAGAAGATGACTCATCCTGTAAAAATAGCATATGTATGCATGTTCATTTGGCTAACTTAAGCCTTCGTTTCCACTTGAATTTGCTGTGGACGTATACATACATATCCGTGTTACAATTATGGTCGTTAGCACTAGAAGCGACCTATAGCTTAAAGTGGAATACGAGCCACGGAAGGAAGAACATGCATATCATTCCATACAGAATTTCATTAATTGGATAATATATACATGGAGATTCAGGAGGAATGGCAAGTATTGAAAGAAGTGGTAGTATTTGAACAATAGTGAGTAAAATAATTCATATTAACATGTGTCCGATTTGAATTCATTTTGGAGATACAGGTGTTAGAATGTTATGTTTAAAATAAATCTCAGAAAAAAAGATAAATTTAATTAAATTGCAATGGAGCACACGCTCCGGTGGCAATTTCACTACACATCCATCTTCCCCCTTTCCTGCACCCATCTACATTTGCCCTCTATAAAATTTAAGTTTACATTTGTCATTGTTTTTGGTAAGTTATTCATCATTTCCGTTGGTAACTTATTCCAATCCCTGACACCCTTACCTAAAAAAGAGAATCTTCCTACACCCTTGTGCCTGAAATCGAGTGCCAGCTTGTGGTCATGGTCATCTTTTCTTTTCCATACACTACTTTTCATACCTACACCAGTATCTTTCCATGCCTCATCGCCAGTATACGCGTTGTACACTCCCATGACCCTCTTCACCCTCCTCCTGTCTTCCAATGATCAAGAGCACACAAATAACTTTTTCAAGTAGTTTATTCATGCAAAAACACACGCATATTTTACAAAAGTTTAAATTGAATGTTCGAAAATCCCTCCATCTACTTGAATACACTTTGCAGCTCTTTTGGCAGCAGTACGTGTAGCTCTTGTGAGTACGTCTTGCTGTACTTCTATGAGGGTAGCAGTGTAGAGAGCAATTCGTCTCTTGTGTTGCTGTTGTTGTTGGTTTCTTTGTTGTTGCACGAATCGCGTTCAACGAAACGGAGATGCAAACGAACAGACACGTTTCTGTTTATCTGTCAGCTTCCGATGCCTCACCAAGATAAAATATGCCACTTTTTTAATCCTGGGATTCTCGGCTGTATAATGTTTAAACCACTATGAATTTCCGTTGAGTTGTTCGAACCTTAATCACGCTAAACGGAACACAATTTTTTTCTCGCAGTCAAAATGTTCATCAACAACTATATAAATAAGTGTAAAGAACTGATATCACCAACTAAGAGAAGCGTATATGTAAATTAGTAATTCGACCATTTTTGCTATATGGCTGCCCAGTTTCGGGAATATCAACAAATTCGAATATTCGACTCCTACAAAGACTTCAAAATCGCTGTCTACGAATACTTCAGGTAGTCGCTTAATAACATTTACAAAAAATTTCAAGGACATATATTGATCGTGGGTAGTGACTTTAACCTACCGTCGGTTAGGTGGGTCACATACACGTTCAGGTTGGGTGGAAGAGATAGGTTAATAACCGAAACGTTCCTAGAATCATTTGCAGAAAGATCTCTTGAACAGATGGTCGAAGAGCCAACACGGTGCGACAAAGATTCCTCGTCCATTCTGGATCTTTTTCTAATTAGCAATCCTGATATTGTAGATAAAGTTTGTATAGAAGACGGTACAAGTGATCACAAGGCGGTTGTGGTAACGTTAAACTCCAGTCTGAGTCTGAAGCATGACAAAGAGAAACTCGTGTTTTGCTTCGATAAGGCAAACGATGCGGGTATGGTTGACCACTTTGCGAAGAATTTTGAAACGTACTCGCTAAATACAAATGTTGAGGAACTTTGGTTTAATTTAAAAGAACTAATATGGACCGGTTTAAACAAGTTTGTTCCTAAGAAGTGTATTAAGGTCAGTAATAACTTCCCTTGGTTCAATAGGGAAGTGAAACGTTTGCTCAGGAGGCAAAGGCGTTTACATGCCGCGGTGAAAAAATCGGGGGACTCATCTAATCGTGCTAAATTAGTCCAGTTGCGTGCGGAAGTGCGTAAGGCAATGCGCGATGCGTTTAAAGAATTCCAAGCCAGGAATTTATCCGAAGATCTGATTACTAATCCAAAAAAGTTCTGGTCGTATATCAAAGTAATAAGAGGCTCTCGTAAGGTTATGCCGTCGCTGATTAAAGAAAATGGTGAATTATCAGAAACAAGCGTAGAGAAAGCAGAAATTTTGAATGATATATTTAAAAAGGCTTTCACGATAGAAAACTCAGAGGAGATACCGATATTTAACAATCGTACCGACAAAATTATGAATGATCTCGTTCTTGATGTCGAGGGAATAACTAAACTGCTTATGAATGTAAAAACCAATAAGGCTCCCGGACCAGACGGTATTCCTACAAGATTCTACTCAAGATACGCAAAGGAAATTGCACCGTATTTGAATAAATTGTATACCGTCTCTCTGGATCAAGGAAAAATACCAGCCGAATGGAAGACCGCTATCGTAACTCCAGTGTTTAAAAATGGGAATGTTAATGATCCTCAGAATTATAGGCCGATCTCGTTAACTTCAATATTTTGCAGGATTTTAGAACATATCATCTATTCGAATGTCATGCGGTTCTTGGATGAAGGTGAGCTTTTAAATCCAAATCAACATGGATTCAGAAAAGGCCGATGCTGCGAAACACAACTTGCACTTCTAATTCACGACTTGTGCCGAATTATAGATGAGCAATCCCAGGTTGATTTGGTTCTATTAGACTTTAAAAAAGCTTTCGACACTGTGCCTCACACTAGGTTACTTAGGAAACTTCGCGGTTACGGCATATCTAGACAAATATGCGACTGGGTTGCAGACTTCCTGAAGGGCAGAACACAGTGTGTAGTTCTCGACGGTGAGCGTTCATCACTTACTGAAGTGGGGTCTGGAGTTCCCCAGGGAAGCGTGTTAGGGCCTCTGTTGTTTCTCATATACATCAATGATCTATGCGACATAATAGGGGGAATGAAAAGATTATTTGCCGATGATGCTATAATTTATCGCGAAATCAAAACCCTGGACGACTGCGCTTTGTTACAAGACGATATTACGAAAATAATTGCGTGGTGTAAAGATTGGCAGTTGGAGTTAAACGCTAAAAAGTGCCAAGTCATGCGTGTAAGTAAAAAGGTGACACCATTTAACTATGAATATACGATTAATGACACTGTCCTTAGAACGGTAGATTCCGCTAAATACCTAGGGGTAACAATTCGTAATAATTTGTCGTGGAATGAGCATATCGAGAATGTAATGGGGAAAGCAAATCGTATGCTCCGATTTCTAGGTCGTAATTTAAATCAATGCACTCAGGAAGTTAAATCGATTGTATACAAGTTACTAGTACGTCCTCACTTAGAGTATTGTTGCTCTGTATGGGGTCCCCATCAAAAGGGGTTAATGGAGGCTTTAGAGAAGGTCCAAAGAAGAGCCGCCCGATTCGTGACAGGTATATATAGTTGGAGGGAAAGCGTAAGTGCGATGTTGAAGGAGTTAGGTTGGGAAGACCTGGAACACCGAAGGCGTTGCTCTCGACGGAAGCTAATTGAAAAATTCACGACAGATGTATTTCGGAATGACAGTCAGCAAATATTGCTACCAGCAACATTCATATCTCGAAATGACCGTGAAAATACGTAAGATAAGAGAAATCAGGGCCAGAACCGATTCATTTCTGTACTCATTTTTCCCACGAGCGATTAGGGAATGGAATAGAAAGGATTTACCGGGCGAGTAAACTTAAAATCCGACAGGAGTAGCTTTCGATAAAGCACTCCAGCCATCCTGGTCTGGGTTTTCCATGGTTTTCCCAGATCACTCCACGCGAATGCGGGGATGGTTCCTCACAATAGCCCATGGGCGCCTCCTGCCATATCCCTTATAACCCTTCCAAACCATAACCCTTCTCGATAGGTGCTATGCACCCTCCGCCACACACTTTTAGTGAATCGCGGAGTAATAATAATAATAATAATAATACTAGGTGCGAGAATGTACACGGCGGTTACACAACTTCATGATCAAATAGGAATAAATTATATTAAATGCGAAATTACAACACAGGCAGAAAAACTATATTATAAAATAAATAAAGAGAAACATATAGAACCCCGACTATTTCGAATTGGTTCGTGTGAACCAAAAACATGGCACAGATACAAGGTTCCGCTAAGTATATTAAACCCAAGAACAGTAAAAGACCATTATTTAGGTTTTTCCATAAGACCACCCAAGTGGAGGTCACAGGTCTTTCCCCCAAAGTGATAAATAAAGAGTGCCCCCAAACCTAACCTTAAACTAACAAGCAAAGCTTCCAAAGGAGGTATTGCTTTATCATATAAGAACAAAAAAAAAAAAAAAAAAAAAAAAAAAAAAAAAAAAACTTAGACGTTGATATTTTTGCAGAAATTATTTTTACCACTACCTTCCTATATTCGGAAAACGGAAACAGATACCGTGGAAGAGCCCTCACAAGTACATAGGAGTCAATATAGACAAAACGCTCACATTTCGCCAACATATAGCACAGAAACGGCTAAATGTTCTAGGTACTATCAAGAAGTTATTTCCTATACTGATCCGTCAATCAATGAACCTACGAACAAAACTCCACCCGCTCAAATCATCAATATTACCAGTAATAACATATGGCTGCCAAATTTGGGAAACAACGTGTAAAACAAACATATCGCATTTGCAGATATTACAAAACAGTTGCCTCCGCCCATTCGTAAATACTGAGAGAAGGACAAGAATCACTGAAATGCACGAGGTAGCACAAATAGAAACAATAGATCTAGTCGTAAAAAGATTAACCGAGTCCTTTCATCGAAGACTCGATACACTACGGAATATAGACTGCAAAACATTGCAACAACAATCCCTAAACAGTGGCACAGGTACAAAGTGCCACTATGAATGATTAAAACTCCACTTTGAAATTACCAACACATCAAACGGGGTTTTTACAAAGACCTCCCATGAGGTCAAAATTTTACCCTTAAGGTGAAAACTAGAGATAACAATAAACGAACTATTAAAACCCTAGGACAGGGATGGCGAACGAATGGCACGCGTGTCGATGATGGCACGCGACTAAATAATTTGCGCACGGCATTAATTAACTAGGTACCTAATCGATATAAGTAATTTATTTTTTTCGTCAACATAATTTAAGATCATAGTAACAAAGTTCATCGTTTACGAAACTACTGCATCAACGACTACAGATTGCGCAAAAGAGGTAGATTTCGAGCAAATTTCTGACCGAACGGATTGAGTGAGCAAGCAAGCGTAGGCGGCGTGGCGAACGCTTAGCCAACTTATTCACTTGTTTGTTTTTGTTGACGTCGTTGATTACTTTTACCAATTACGCGTAGTTCTTGCATTTTTTAAATTTATACGCAGCTTCTTATTTAATAATGTTTGAATTGTATGTAAAACTATTCAACATAGCTGATTTGGTAAAAAAAAAAAAAAAAAATATGCAAGATAAGTGCCATAGGGAATTTCGACCTTGGTGGACTGAGAAATATGGCATGATTAATAATGATGATAAAGCTGTGTGTAAAGAAATAAATCGCGCATCTTTTTGTCAATAAAAGCAAACGAGAATAATATTAAAGACTCGCTTCGAAACCGTTTTTTAGATGACTCGACATCAGCTTGCACAAGGGCGGATCCAGCCTTTGGGTCAGGGGGGGGTCACATAGTCGAGGTCTAACTAGGACATGCTTCAAAATTATAATAGTACCTATATATAAATAAAAGATAAATTAATTTAATTGCAATATGTCAAAATAATTTTAATCAAATAACAAAATCAATTATTCTCTTCTGAACTCTCGCGAATCTTGTTATGACTTCCTCCACTTGAAAGAGTATGGTTTTGTGAACGTGCAGAAGTGCCGGGCCAGTTAGGTGGTCTTCTGCCAGTGATGCTCGAAGTCAAGTTTTGAGCCTCCTGAGAGCAGAAAAAGATCTCTCTGCCAATGGGACACTATCTGGTAGTGTGGCAAGATTACACAAATATGTGTTTACGATGGGATATATTTTAGCATGATATTTTTATATTAGATTGGAAATCGACTTGTGGAATGTTCTGATTCCGTTGCCATTTTAATATCCACAGCCAATATTCGCTTATAATGACCGATAATGCAGTTTCGTCTATTACCTGCTTATAATCGAATGCGAGTTGCTTAATTGTTTCAACGTCTTCATTAGTATAGGTATAATTGACTTTCGGTACAAAAACGACTAGTTGAAATAAAGTATTTCAGGAGACAAATGGTCTTGTGGATCATTTATTATAGAATCTAGAAGTATGATGTATACAGCCCTACCGAAATACTCTTCAACTGATTGAACAGGTAGGTTATTGGCTCTATGCATTTATATCGGCACTGTTCTGGGGCATCAAATTTCCATCGCAAATTTCTCGGCAAATTCTTTTGACTCTTCAAAACATTTGTTCCATTTTTTTTTCTCAGAACACTCATTGTATCATTTATTGCGTCAGTAGATTTTAAGACAATTGAGTTCGTCTTCAATACTCTGCTTAAGGATATAGTTGTACAAGTACCTGAAAAATAAAATAAGGTATATTTTTAACTAACTGAGTAATTAATAAAATCTATGTATACTATTATAAATCTGTGAGAAACCTGCGTGTGCCTGATGTTTTGAAATGGCATCGCGCAAAAAATTCTTCAGCAATTAAGATGGTACTTTCAAATATTAAGAGCTTATGTTCCAAATTAAAATCTGCGAATACAGCTTGCGGAGAATGAAATTATAACTATTTCTAGAAGGAGAAATAAGCGCGCAGATCACTCTGTATTCGATATGAGCATTCAATAAACACTGACAAAAGATCTCACCACGATCATGCTTAGATTCTGTTTTACTTTTTTCACTTCGATTATTTAGTTCTCAGTTTTGTACACTAAAATAAACATAATACGTGAATCATACGTGGTAAAAATCTTAAACGTAATAAGAATCTTAAAATGAATAGTTAGTTTGGGAAAAGTCATTATTAATTCGCATTTTACCAGCACTAAAAACCTTCAACTTCCTAGCCAGTACTGTCACATTTACTCATTGCTTTTCAGAGATCAGAGCAAGAACATTATTACATATTCAATCATACTATTCGTTTAAAAGCGTGAAAATTAATGCAACTGATATACTAATAGCTCCGGAGTAGGAAATTTTGCTCTTACGGCAAACAGTAAAACGTTGATTACACGTCAGCTAGATACGAAGCCCGACAAAAAGGAAGGTTTGAATACAGTGACCAGGGAATTTATTTTTCGCAGTTGCAGTCGCAGTTGTTATTAAGTAACGTTCATAACCTTGATTTTGTAATGTACATTTTAGATTGTAGTTTAAATCGTCATAAAGTTCGAATTACTTACGACCTATTTGACGAAAGCAATAAGGAACCACTGAAATTAAAAACATCAACTAGGAATCCTAAAATCTTATGCTACATCGCGCGAATTACAGAACTAAATCCATCGTTCCTTACACATTAACAAACGTGGCAGCAGTAATTCTGTCCAGGCTACATTTCAAAGTAACCACAACCTCCACTAATACTGCCGTTCGAAAATCAAAGGTGCTTAATTTAATTTAATTTTGATTGCAATGGAGTGCACGCTCTGGTAGCAATTTCCGTACGCACCCTTCTTAGTCTTTTCATGCACCCACCTACATTTGCCCTCTCCAAATTTCAACTTTAAATTCTTTTAACTTTTTTGGTTAATTACTCATTACTTCTCTTGGTAACTTATTCCAATCCCTGACATCCTTACCTAAAAACAGAATCTTCCTACACCTTTGTGCCTGAAATCGAGTGCCAGCTTGTAGTCATGGTTATCTTTTCCCATACATGCATTACTTTTAATTCTTATGCCAATATCTTTCAATGCCTCATCACCAGTATACGCCTTGTAGACTCCTATGACCCTCTTCACCCTCCTCCTGTCTTGCAATGAATCCCATTCCAGCTTTTTTTATCATATCTGTTACTGACTGCATTCTGCGGTAATTTCCAGAAACAAATCTAGCAGCCCTTTTTTGCACCCTCTCCAACTCCTGTATTTGATACTCAAAATGTGCGTCCCATACTACACTACCATATTCAAGCAATGGTCTGACCAAAGTTTTTAACCCACTTCCTTTACTTCTCTCGTACATCCCCTCATCACTCTTACCGACAAGTGCAGAATTTTGAAACCTTTTCCTATTGCCCGTCCAGTGTGTCCTGCCCAGTTAAGCTTGTTATCAAATGTAATACTAAGATATTTACATTTCAAGTCTTTAACAAGCAATTCTTCCTCCACCTTATAATCATAATCAACCTTTAGTTTTTTATCTGTGTATCTAATAATCTATATCTTCATTGCATTTATCTTCATCTCATGTTTACCAACCCAACTAGGTATCCTGTCCAGATCACCCTGCAGCTGTTCGCAGTCCCCTTCCATTTTTATCCTTTTATATAGCATTATGTCATTCGCAGAAAATACAAATTCTGTAGTAAACCAGCACAATTATTCATCAGAATAATGAATAGCAATGGTTCCAATACATTACCCTGTGGCACTTTCATTTTTACTTCCACTTCTTTTGATGCTGCATTTCCTAAGCTAACTTTTTGTTTTCTACCTTTTAAAAATTCTTCTACCCACCATACACTTTCTCATCCATTCCAATAGTTTTTACCTTATTTACTATCATTTTGTGGCTCACTCTGTCAAAAGTCTTTGAAAGATCTAGTGCTACACTGTCAATTTGGCTTCCCTTGTCCATTTCATCCGAAATATCTTGCATATATACCACCAACCAAGTTTCGCATGAATAATCTTGCCTAAAGGCTACTTGAAAACCACTTACACTCCTCACATATATTTCTCCATTAATTTACCTACCACTGATCTGAAACTGATTGACCTATAATTTTCGACTCTATTACTTACTCCTCCTTTATGTAACGGCGCTACTATCACACTTTTTCAATCCTCTGGTATGCAGAAAGGATCCAGACTCAATTTAAATATTTCTAGATAAGGTACAATGCCACATCTGGCTATCTTTAAGATGTGTGTTGTAATATTATCTACACCAGCCCCTTAAAAATTTTTCGCTGGTGAGTTAGCAAAACACCATTTTTACCAAGAAAATCATCGAAATCTATTAATGGTTTTTTTATGAATCGTTTTAGAGGAGTTTTTGACTGTGTGGCAACTCAAGGGCGATACTGTAAATAAAACATAATATTTTCTGTAAAGGTCTTGGTCTTTATGCGATAAAACAAGCCAGTGAAACTTGTCAATGTGTAACTTCTAAAATATATATATATCTACAGTGTGGGAAAATATAAATTTGGGAAGGCAACTTATGTTTGTCGATCAATATAGCTCTTGTTGAAACGTCTAGCTATTTTCTTACAAACCATCCATTATATGAGGAAAATTTCGATTGAGAAAACAAACTTTTTATCTGATTAGAACTGGAAGTCGACGTACACGAAATCGGCAAGCACAGAACAGCTTCAGTAGGAGTAATATTTTCCTCCTCATCTAAGGTTAAGGTAGTTGTTGAAGCATCGGCAGCACACATATGCATTAGTGCTCAGTATAGGTAAATGTTTTGGGTGTTTATCAATCTCAAACCTAGGTTTCTTCATAAAAGAATGAATCTATCTGCATTACGTTTCGACACACCAGCACAATCACATTTTTCGATGCATCCTGTAGTAAAAACACCCGTGAATAACTAAAATGACAATATTTATGTAAATACATCAAACGGTTTAGTGGCGAGAAGCGGTCGAGCTACGCGGCTGTGACGTCACCGAACATCGGACGGAATAGTACGACGCGCTGCGCGACGCGGAAAAATCAAAAGTTGCAATTGCGTGCACAATATTCAGTTCACAATGACCGATCGGATACAACATAAAATTATAAACAGCATACAGTCGCACTGTGACTGTCGTGTATGTTTTTGTGAGATCTGGCCATCCATTATTCAAAGTAATCTTATTTAATTAAAATCAATGAGATTAAAAATATTATCAGAGGCCGAGTCCAGGGGGGGGGTCATGACCCCCATGACCCCCCCCCCCCCTTGGATCCGCCAATGAGCTTGCATGCTGCTAAAAGTAACAAAATGAAAGTAATATACGTCATTTGGCATCTAAATTGCATGGACAGACTTTGCACTAGATTAATCCACTTAAATAAACACAAAATTGTTGATCTTATTTTTTCATAGTGTAAAAAAAATGTATATTTCTGGTTGCAAATCAGTATTTAGTTTTATTTCTTTTCCCATTAATTACTAAGTCATGATTGTTTGATGGCACGTCATGGCTTCATTTAACATTTCTTTAGAAAAAAATGGCACGTAAATCAATAAAGGTTCGCCATCCCTGACCTAGGAGGACGCCAAAGGTGTCGGTGCCAGGAACACAAGAATACAAAAAAATCTTGAGGTATTGATATATTTACAGAATATAAATTTTTGCGACACCAAAAACCAAATAATGCAATGCAGTTAAAAATTTATTGATTCCGTTGGAACGTCCCCGATTCGATTGTTTAACATCTTGTGATTTATCTTCTTTTTTTAATCAAATGTACCAACAATTTTTTTGGATTAATCAAATATTCCACTTACTTTTTTCGGGGATCGCACTGCTTTGATTGATGGATTAGTACCGACGTTTCGGCGCCCAACTTGATGCCATCATCAGGGGTTCCAGAAT
Organism: Vandiemenella viatica; assembly: GCA_031002005.1. Taxonomy (NCBI): domain Eukaryota; kingdom Metazoa; phylum Arthropoda; class Insecta; order Orthoptera; family Morabidae; genus Vandiemenella; species Vandiemenella viatica. The sequence continues at coordinate 179,354,894 of CM061914.1, read as the reverse complement.
CGAAATATCACTTGTGATGGTTTTCACTCAGCGTCGGAGTTGTGTGGAAACAATCACAAGTGATATTTCGATTCTGGAAACCCTGATGAAGGCTGGTTTGGCACCGAAACGTCGGTACTAATCCATAAATCAAAGCAGTGCGATCTCCGAAAAAAGTAAGTGGAATATTTGATTAATATGACGCCTGCTAAAAGCGTAAAATGTTGCATAATTTTTTGGATTCGTCATTTTAAAAATAGTTTTCGTCGAAACAATCTTCCCTAACAGGTAACTTCGCAACATTAATTTCTACCTCGTACGTTGACCTGTTTTAAGACGTCAAAGTCGTGAGGGCGCTCCTTATTGCCGCTGTTTATGAAGCGCTTCAGCGGATCCTCTGCGATGAAGCGGAGTTATTCTACCGAGGAAGGTCGCAAGACAACACCGAAACGTGACGTAAGGAGTCGCGGGACAACGGACGGAAGTGACGTCACTGCCCAGGAGCGGCGGATGAAGGCGCTTGGCTCTGATCAGTTCTGCGCCGACCGAACGAGGAGCCCAATTCTGATACTCAGTTGAGAGGGTGCAGAGGAGAGCCGCTTGATTCGTGACAGTTTGCTACAGCCCTTATGAAAGCGTCACAGAATTGATACATAGACTGGACTGGCATCGTTTGGAAGACAGACGACGTCATTTGCGTTTGAATTTATTGGAGAATATGCGAAATTCTATGACCTACGAGTGCAGAGAAATACTTCTTCCACCAACCAATTTGGGTCGCAATGACTGGAGGGATAAGATTCGAGAAATAAGATGCCGTACTGATGCTTTTATGTATTCTTTCTTTCCTCGTGCTATTCGGGATTGGAATGCGCAGAATTAAGATTGGTGCTTGGCACCCTCTGCCACCCACAGTGTTTGAGAATTGCAGAGTATGGATGTAGATGTAGAATGCCGTTTCCGCAGAGGTGGTTCACTTTACTACGCTAGGTCTCGGTATACCAGCCAAGCCACCAGGTCACAACTTCCGTATTAATTGCTATGGGGCACAGGCCCCTGAGATTAATTTCCTCGTCGTATACTTTTATAAGTAGTGGTTTTATTCAAATGTTTAAATTTAACCTTAAATTCCATTAATTGCTGTATCACCACCCAGCTGATTTTACTCTTTTCAAATTTTACTCTTAAATTCTTCAGTGTTTCTGGTAAATTATCCATCACTTTGCTTTTGTAACTTATTGCCATCCCTGTCTTCCTTAACCAGAAAAGAAAATGTTCCTACTCCCTTTTGCCTGAAATCGAGTGCCAGCTTGTGGACATACTCATCTTTTCCCTTCCATGCGTTACTCGACTGATATCCCTCCAAGCCCCATCACCACCATACGCCCTGTACACTCCGAGCACTCTCTTCACCCTCCTCCTTTCCTCCAATGACTCCCAATCCAGCTCCTTGATCATATACGTTACTGGCTGCATCCTGTGGTGATTTCCGCAATCAAATAGAGCAGCACTTCAAACTCCTGTACTTGATACTCAAAATTTGTGTCCCAAACTACACCACCATATTCAACCAATGCAGTTCTAAATCTTCCCCAAATATCTTTCCACGCCTCATCACCGATATACCTTTTGCACACTCCCAGCGTTCTCTTCACCCACCTCGTGTCTTTGAATAACCCCCAATCCAGCTGCTTTATCATATCAATTACTGATTGTGTTCTGCGGTAATTTCCCACCGAGCGTGGTGGTGTAACGGTTAACGTTCTGGCCTCGCATTCGGGAGGACGGTGGTTCGAATCCCCGTCCGGGCATCCAGATTTGGGTTTTCCATAGTTTCCCAAATCACTCCAGGCAAATGCCGGGATGCTTCCTTCAAAGGCCATGGCCGAATTCCTTCCCATTCCTTGCCCCCCCATCCTTTCCCGTCTCTAAAGACCTCGCTGTTGGAGAGACGTTAGGCAGATAAAAAAAAAGGTAATTTCCAGAGACAAATCTAACGGGGGTCCCACACTAATGCATTATATTCAGGTAATGATCTGCTTGAATGTAATAGTTAGTACGGGACTCCGTGGTAGATTTGTCTCTCCATATTACCACAAATCACAATGAGTATCTGATATGATAAAAGGAGCTGGAATCCGATTCATTGGAAGACAGGAGGTGGTTGAAGAGAATGCTGGGAGTGTACAAGGGGCGACGAGGGATGGAAAGAATTAAGGGGGTAGGTACAGTTATCAGGATAACATTTTTTTCTTCTTTCGATTCACAAAAATACTTTTGACTTTTGACTTCATCTTGGTGAAAAAATTATTTAATTATCTTTGACAGTATGGGAATTATGCGCGATTAAGCAAATTCCTGCACGATTGACAGCCTCTTAGATGTTACTGCACTTGAAGGTAATCCAAATCTTTAACCTTAAATATTCAAAACAGCAATTCATCAATTGATTTTAAAGATAACCTTTTTTCCACGTGCATAGATCTTTTTCAAATTTTCAGGACATGTTCTACATACTAATTACTACAGTCCCTGCCATTACTGTTTATCCAGCTTTTCAAAAATGGAAAACATGCCTATATTTTAAACAAAAAGAAGCAAAATTTATAATTTCTTGAATTTTTTATTAGCAACAAATATAAAGTTAAATGTGTTATACTATTGGTAGGCCTATAACTAATTGCCTGGATATCACTTTACAAGATTAAAAAAATATTTCTGCAAAATTTCAAATATTATGCTTTCTGTCATTAAAGACCTTAACTTTCAGTTTGGATGGTAGAGTAACATATTGTTAAATAATATTTTTATTTTAAAAATCAATTTTTATATACAACTATGACAGTTCTATGGAGATAGAAAATTTGAACCCTCAAATTTAAATAGATTTGGAGAAAATGACATTTCAATTTCCGCAAATATTTATATTTTTTAACTGTACCTACCGCCTTAAGAGTTGTGCATGGAAGGGAAAAGATTGCCATGACCACAAGCTGGCACTCGATTTCAGGCACAAGGGTGTGGGAAGATTGTCTTTTTTAGGTAAGGGTGTTAGGGATTGGAATAAGTTACCAAGGGGAATGATGAATAACTTACAGAAAACGTTAAAAGAATTTAAAGTTGAAACTTGTAGAGGGCAAATGTAGGTGGGTGCAGGATAGGGGGAAGTTGGGTGTGTTTGGGGATATTGCCACCGGAGCGTGCGCTCCATAGCAGTTAAATTAAATTAAAGGGACTCATGGAAAGCAAAAAGTTATTGACCGTGAAGTAAATTGCAAGTAACAATGCATATAAGCTCTGACTAGGTGTCTAGGGAAACGAATTGGAGAGAGTAATGAGTAAAAATCGTTGTTTCTTAGACTAAAAATCTGGTGTTTGTGACACTACGGCGTAATGCTCAGGATTGTAATTGTTTGTTAGTTTTTGCTAGACACTGCTTTAGTAACGCAGGACATATTGCAGAAGACATCCCAGAATTTGGAAGAATACCTGTCAATCCTCAAAATAAAACAATGGAGTCTAAAGAAAACTGCGAAATTTAAAACAAAATTTGGAGACCATCTGGATGAGATACTCAAAGGCAGAAAGAACACCTTCTAAAGTAACAAGACAATAAAAAAGAAATAAAATAAAAACCTCAGCGTCGATACACCAGGTTACATAATTAAATACTGAAAAAAAATTATTCCTCACAAATGAATGTCACTAATATATTTTCATGTTCTCGAACCAATGAATGAGAAGAAAGGGACTACAGTTTGTGGATTCGCCTCGACATCGGAAGAGGCAGAGAAACAAGGGCTGACCAGCGGATGAAGGTTCTGGGTTCCCGTTACTCTTTTTTTTTTCTTTCTTAATGGCCTTCGGCAACTAAGCCATTTAGCCAGCTCAATGTGCTTATGATATCTCATCCACTGATTTAGTTTTCTCCAGTACGTTGTGATTCTTAAGTATGGACACCACAGGACGGACAGGACATTCACACAGACACACAACACTTAAACATCCATGCCCGCGGCCGGATTCGAACCTAGTGCTCTAGCCCCTACGCTACCGAGGCCGGCATTCCCGTTACTTCGAGACGCCTATTTGGGAATGGTGGACATTGGTTGAGGATGATGGTGGTATGTGTTTATAACGGAAGGGGGAATGTTGTTAATTTTATCGATCAAGTGTTACTATGTAAATTGTTACTGTCTTGTGCTGGTTTTCATGTGTATGGTTTTTCGCAAGTTGGTACCATTAATAATTTATAATAAAGTTTTGTTGTAAAACGAATAAAAAGTAATGGCGTACAGTGGACACGGTCCAGTTGCGGGACCTGCAGCGATTGTGCACTGCGTGAATTTGCGCCGGAAGTGTTGCGGCGAGCGCCATACCACTTCCGGACCGCAGAAACCGGAAGTGACGTCTCTGTAGGACAGCCGACGTCGGCTTGTCTCCAGCCTGCGGTGCAATATAATCGAGTTTGTATCGACACTTTGTTCTATAATAAGCGTGTCCATTTTCCATCTCAAGTTTTTAAAATATTGCCACAAAAAAAAAGAAAAAAAAAAATGTAGCTTATATATACCAACATAATTACCCAATGTATTTAACTGGCTGCGTGGTGTACATGGTAAGGTATCTGCCCTGTAATTTTCGGACTCGATTTCAAATACCCATATTATTGAATTTTCTTATCTTCAGATTTTGTTGAGCATGATTATATCAATTTGATTTAAACTTCAGTTACATTTTGCGGGAAATAATATTTGAAACAAATCAAATTACTTCTAATAAAGCAACAAACGCATTTTAGGCTACTATATCAACAATGCCTTGTTATATGCCTCATCCATAACCATTGAAGAAATTTGATGAGGAGGAACATAATATGTTAGGAACTTTGGATCTGACAAAACAATTGCAAGAAATGACTGTACCACGGACATATGGGGTGAGCACCCTTCAATACATAAATACTTTTTTTTTTTTTTTTTTTTTTTTTTTTATATAACTGCTAAACGTTTCTTAACAGCGAGGTCTTTAGACACGGCAAAGAATGGGGGGCAAGGAATGGGAAGGAATTCGGCCATGGCCTTTTGAGGGAAGCATCCCGGCATTCGCCTGGAGTGATTTGGGAAACCATGGAAAACCCAAATCTGGATGCGCCGTCCTCCCGAATGCCAGAACGCTAACCGATACACCACCACGCTCGGTCTTCAATATATACGCAGTAGATTGGAATCCGATGTTAACATGTCTGAAGTTCAGTTTGATGTGGGTGTGCGGATGGTTTTGATGAGATATTGTATACTGTAGCAGCTGACAGAGTGTATACAGTACAGAGACGCCCGGCCGGCTGCCATTACCGGCGATGATGTCATAGCGTGACTTTATCTCGGCTGTCTTTCTGACACCAGACGGACGAGGCGGAGAAAATACTGGAACCACTGTGCTAAGCAGGGTGTATTAATTACGTGAGGTGAAATAGGAGGGGGGGGGGGTCCAACGAAATATCACGAAACCTCACCAAGGGGGAGGGGGGGTCAACAGAAATTTCACGTGAAGCTTCTAAATTGTTGTAGGAGTGTAGAGCTTTTTTTTTCTTTAGCGTGGATGTCCCCCACATTGTCGCCTACTCGTTGTTTCACCGTCCTTCAAACACTTTCCATAGATGCTCACTACAGTAGCACGC
>CM061914.1:179326235-179348235 GCA_031002005.1 Vandiemenella viatica | reverse complement strand
CCCCAGTCACTCAAGGCGAATGCTGGGATGGTTCCCAACAAGGTCACGGCCGACCTTCCAACCCTCTTCCCTCCCCGTAGGTTAGTTAGGCTGAAAAGTTTTGTTTTTTTAAATATACGTCTCTCAACAGCGAGGTTTTTAGAGACGGGAAAGGATGGGGGGGGGGGGCAAGGAATGGTAAGGAATTCGGCCATGGCCTTTTTAAGGAAGCATCCCAGCATTTGCCTGGAGTGATTTGGGAAACCATGGAAAACGCAAATCTGGATGCCCGGACGGGGATTCGAACCGCCGTCCTCCCGAATGCGAGGCCAGAACGCTATCCGTTACACCACCATGCTCGGTGGGCTGAAAAGAGTCTTCGTTACAAATCACATAAAACGGAGCCCAGACGCGCGCTGTACGTTATTATTCATTACTAACAATGCTTTTGTTTTCACCCTACTGCAGTTTGATTTTTAAATTAGTCATTGTATCTGTGTGTGTTTTTATTCGATTAGAAATTTGTAAGTGATTTGAGTCACTTTTTATGTAGAATTCATTTACATTGATTGTGTTTTTATACATATAAAATGGAGAATAGGGAAATATAACCGATCGCTCACCACAGATAAAGGCAGCAGGGCTGTGACGAATGCACATGTATCCACACTTTATAGTATTTCAGTAAAATCTTTATTTGTGTTAGAGGTGTGACATTGTGGCAAGGGGTCAGATATGTGTACATATCGAGGAGTTATTACTTGGGTTACCAGAATTTTTTCTCCAAATCTGGGGACGGTTCACAACATTTTCACCGAAATCCGGGGACACTTTCGGCATTACGCGTTGTACTTTTATAAGTTATATGATTAAAGGTTGGGTTAACTTAAAAGCCACAAATTGTTCATATTTCGTGTTTTAAATCAGTATCACAGACTGGTGCACACAGCAAGGAGACTTGATTTTCCAAAGCTGTTGTGTCCAAGACACAGTACCCTTGTAGTTTTCTTTTATTCCTAGGCACGTACAAGTAAAGAAGTGCGCCTTCATATCTCTTGCTTTAAACGAACGCATTAGCAAATCAGGGCTTTTAAAGAACTCGGGCTTGATTAAAAAAATTCTGAGGACAACAGTAAAAATCAGGGGACATTGTGGGGACGAAATCTGTCCGGGGGCATAGAGCTAAATACGGAGACGTCTGGTAACCCTACCCTAACTATGTGATTATTGAAGGCCATTTCTTCCACAGTTGCTTGTTAAACTAATTATTATTTAGTAAATACGCCAATACAACTGTTGTAGGAAATTATTTATTTTTCGGACGCGTCATATTATGCATCCTATAGATAGAATAATTTCGTTGTATGTAAAAAAACAATTTTTTTTTTCAAATTGTAACTAATCGCATATTACAGAAAACATTGTACGCTGAGGATACCTCGACGAGAGGCGAAACGCGTCCGAAAAATAAAGAATATCCTACAACAGTTGTATTGGCGTATTTACTAAATAATAATTAGCCTACCCTAACTGTTTGGGCTAACTGCTAGCGCTCCAAGAGACAGTTCAGGGAACTACTACCGCGTTGACACTTACTGCTCCATATTGCCCATATGATATGAGCGTCCCCTGTGTGAGATTGTCACATGCACTAGTGGAGAAGGAGGTCGGTCGGTGTTGGACTATAAAAGGCCTGACACTTCACTAGTTGGCAGGTCACAGTGTAACCAGCGGCGATGTGTCAGACTAGGGGACAGTGATGTCTGTTTACCGGCGTTCTCTATATGGAGAGCGTCTGGCGCGAGAAGTCACGTGACCCGCCGCTGTTGCCTCGTCTCGCCTCGCCGGTGACGTAGCGCAGTGACGTCACCGAGCACGCCGCCCTATAAGGCACGCCGCGTACTCGTGGTTACATCACCTCCGCGGGGTACTACTGGGCGCCTACTGCTGCAGTCGGAGATATTAGACGCGAGGAAAGCGTGAAAAATATACAGGGTGTCCCAGAATTATGTTTGGAACGAGATATCACAATGCAGTTTTTTGCATGTTACAGAGTATCTCTCAAAGTTTTTTTCTATTTCATTTCAGGTGCAGTTTGGTGACAAGTAGGTAGTTACATCACATTTATTGAAAATGTCCACCCCACAGGAAAAAGCTCAGTGTGTTTTCTGGTTTATAGAGACGCGGGTTACTTAACAGGCACGACATTCAAATTTGGGGTTCTGAACCTCCGCATGCATTTAGAGAGAGAGAGAGAGAGAGAGAGCGCGACAGCCCAAAGGTTAATGTGTAGTGCGGTGTTATGCACAACCAAATCATTGGCCCCTTCTTCTTTGCTGAGAAGACAATCAAAGGCCCAGTTTACTTGGATATGCTAATAAAATTTGTTGTTCCCCAACTGGAAGTCTTCAACCAACAGTCATCTTCCAACAGGATAGTGCACCTCCACATTGGGCTCATGATGTCCGTGATTTTCTAGATAAACAATTTCCTGGTCGGGGTCCAACTGACTGGCCGCCTCGCTCACCTGACATAATCCCCTTGGATTTCTTTCTTTTGGGATATGTAAAAGACATCGTGTATCAAACACCGGTTAGAAATTTGGCAGATCTCAGGCAGAGGATTTCTGCAGCTATTACGACAATTGATCAAGGGATGCTCCAAAGAAGTGTTCTAGAGACAGAAACAAAACTTTGAGAGATACTATTCAAAATGCAAAAAACTGCATTGTGATATCTCGTTCCAAACATAATTTATTCAATGTCAAAGTTGTAAAGATAATTCTGGGACACCCTGTATATATAAAAAAGTCGAACCTATGGCTCAAAAGAAAAGAAAATACCAACTAAAAAAAAAAAACATCCAGTCTATCAAAGAAGAAGTTGATGCCAATAAGGCAAGTACTTCTATGAAGAATTTCTGAGCTCAAGGGCTCAGGGAGAACACACGAGCTCCAGAGTGGGAGATGTTGCTGCTCCAAGCGCTCATCTACATCTACATCCATACTCTGCAAATCACAAACATTGTGGGTGGCAGAGGGTGCTAAGCACCAATCCTAAACCCGCCCATTCCAATCTCGAATAGTGCGAGGAAAGAAGGAATACATATAAGCATCAGTACGGCATCTTATTTCGCTAATCTTATCCCTCCGGTCATTGCGACCTAAATAGGTTGGCGGAAGAAGTTTTTCATTGCACTCGAAATTTAAATTTTTTCGCATATTCTCCAATAAATTCGAACGCAAGCTACGTCGTCTGTCTTCCAAACTATCCCAGCCCAATCTATGTATCAATTCTGTGACGCTTTCATAAGGGCTGTAGCAACCAGTCATGAATAGAGCGGCTCTCCTCTGCACCCTCTCAACTGAGTCAATCAGAACCTTGCGATACGGATCCCAAACCCCACAACAGTAATCCAGATGCGGACGCACTAGTGTTTTATACGCTATCTCCTTTGTATGAGAACTACAATTCCTCAAAATACGACCTATGAATCGCAATTTAGAATTAGCTTTTCCTACGACGGAAGTTACGTGCAAGTCCCATTTCATGTTGCTTTGTACTATCACCCCCAGATACTTCACGGAATCAACCGTGTCAACAGCTGAATTGTTTATTTTGTACTCGTGAACTAACTGATTCTTCTTGTTACTTATCCGCCTTGCCTTGCACTTTTTGCAATTAAGTGTAAGCTGCCATTTACGGCACCAATCTAAAATAGCATCCAAATTGCGCTAAATTTCTAAGCAATCGTCGGAGCACCTTATTTACCTATAGACAACCGCATCGTCGTCAAACAATCGCAACCAGCATTTGACGTGGTCACCTAGATCGTTTATAAATATTAAGAAAAGAAGTGGATATATTACACTTCCTTGAGGAACGCCCGAAGTAACATTTATCTTCGAAGAGGCTTCCCCGTCAACAACGACATACTGTGATCGATCAGTTAGAAAATCACGTATCCACTCGCAAATCTGAGCCGAAATACCGTAAGCTCGAATCTTCGCTAAAAGTCGGTTGTGTGGCATCTTTGAACGCAGTATTTTTTTTTCTTTTTTATTGGCTCCGGTCTCTTCGACGACTTAATCAGCACAAATTTACTTTTTACTAGCTGTTTCCCGAGACTCCGAACGCGTGGATTTAGAATTTTATTGCTATAATTGGACATAGGAAGTTGTAAGTAACGTAAAAGATGTCCCAAAAAGCACGCAGTCCCGATAATACGACGGGGACGCCATCAACATACCATTGAACTTGTGAAGAGAACAATGAGCGTGTGGGTGAGCGGTAACGCTCTGGCCTCGCAGTCGGGAGGACGCCGGTTCGAATCCCCGTCCGGATTTTGGTTTTCTATCTTTTCCCCAAATCACTCCAGGCGAATACCTGAATGCTTTCTTCAAAATGCTATGACCGAGTTCCTTCCGTTACTTGCCCACATTCTTTGGGGGCGTCAAGCAATAAAGAAAAAAATGAAGAGTACAATTTTGCTACTTGGGAGGCTGGTGTTAAATGAGGGAGAATACCTTCCACAGTTCCTCCGGCAGATTTCTGTTTATGTTTTATAATTATGTCAATTTCTGGGGACATCTTGGGTCAAAACCGTATGGTACACAAGGTTTTTGAACATCTTTTCCACATCTTATAACTTAGTGGATATCATACACAAAATGACTGCGATAGAAACGGCTGTTCGCGTGCTACAGTAGTGAGCATCTATGGAAAGTGTTTGAAGGACGGTGAAACCACGAGTAGGTGACAATGTGGTGGACACCCACGCCACATCACAGAACATATGCGCGCGCTGTGGAAAATCTGACGGAAGAGTACAATTCTGAAGTGTTTCAGAGCACAAGAATCGCGATTCTGCCACAGATCACTCCCTAACCTGCTTTACAGAGCGGGCAAGCCTCCGACCTCCACGTTCTGTGATGTGGCGTGGGTGTCCACCACATTGTCGCCTACTCGTGGTTTCACCGTCCTTCAAACACTTTCCATAGATGTTCACTACAGTAGCACGCGAACAGCCTACCAGACTCTCCGTTTCCGAGATGCTCGTTCCCAGCCGCCACGCCCACAAATCGCTGGTCCGTAATTTAAGGGAATTTCGTGACCGATGTCAGATAGGTCTGAAAGCCTACCAAGGACTTTTAGAATCCCTGCTACGCCGAATCTCTGCTGTATTGCGTCAAAAGGTGGACCAATATGCTAGTAAGTAGTTGGTCATAATGTTTTGCCTAGTGTTGTAAAAAAACATGAAAATACTGTGAAAAAAAAACACTTTTTTTCTAAGACATGTTTTTTTTCATAACCACTAAATTTCAAATTTTTAAGGCATTTATCGTTTAATATGACTGTTTTAGAGTTTATACTAAGTACTTATCTTAATTTTTAAATTTAATATATTTTTCTGGTTCAGTAGAAAAAAAAATACAAAAATATTGGCAACATTGACTGAAGTTTTCTTTTACGAACGGGGACTTCCTGAAAAGGCTAGGTTGCGTGTGAAGGAATCCCCGTTCCCCGTTGTTTGGACTGATACTTGCTATTTGAACTAGTGCTGCCAGCCCTACAAATTTACCTACTGATCTTTTCAAAAAAAATTAGCAATTTTAAATTTATCTACGGTTTTTTTTGCCTCTTTTTATTACTTATTGTGCTTTCCTTATATTCGTATACTTGTTAAACTCGCAGCGTGTAGTGATACTGAGTCATTAAATTGTCAGTTATTATGAATCATTTCCTTGCAACAGTTGGCATAAATCAATGATAGAAAAAGAAATAAAGCTCCTATTTTGTATGATAATAGATTTAAATTCAAACTTGAAAGACCTTAATACAGAACTATCGGCGCACTCTTTATGCACAGTGTGTACTTTGCTCACAATTTAATATTGCAATCTCAAAATCTTTTGCGTAGAATACAGCCAGTAAAAGAAAATGTAAAGTTATGGATCTAAAGGAGACAGAAGAAGAATCAGAAAATTCCGACTCCTACCGAACTAGTGTTGGTATTACTGATACTAGTGAATGTGGTACTGACATAGAGGATGAATAAAAAATTATGTTACCTATATAAATTCATTTATGAATCATTATGTAAGGCATTATATGATTTAGTAAGATTTAAAACACACATGTAAAATGTAAGTTCCGTAAACAAAACTATAATTTATCAAATATATTGTTTTCTCGAAGAAGAAGAAAAAACAAACTATAGAAAAAAAACAAGGGTGCTAGGTTTTTTTTCACGTTTTTTCACAAATCTGATTTTTTTTTAAATTTGCAACACTTGTTTTGGCTGATCAGAGTACATACTTTCCTTACTGCACCAAGTCCGCGCAGACGGTATTGAGTCTCGCGATGAGCATGATGTTTTGTCTCATCAGTGTATCTGCTGGCCGGAGCCAGTCATTTCGTAATGCGCTCTAGTTACGGATTTCATAGCGCAAGCCGCATGTCGGTGGGATCAGCCGTTTCGCTGTGTCGCTTGCTACAGGCAACTACAGTCGAATCACCTGGCGCCATGTCGCCAGCAAGTAGTGAATCACACCACGAGCATCAGACCGCCATACGGCGAAAACTTCGACGGAATATTACCAGCTGATTAGACCGAGCGTGGCGGTGTAACGGATAGCGTTCTCGCCTCGCATTCGGGAGGACGGCGGTTCGAATCCCCGTCCGGGCATCCAGATTTGGGTTTTCCATGGTTTCCCAAATCACTCCAGGCAAATGCCGGGATGCTTCCTTCAAAAGGCCATTGCCGAATTCCTTCCCATTCCTTGCCCCCATCCTTGCCCCACATCCTTTCCCGTCTCTAAAGACCTCGCTGTTGAGAGACGTAAATACAATAAAAAAAAATAAAAAAAACAGCTGATTAGGCTAACCTGGTCACTTCTCAGTCCACCCTACTGCAACTGTAAATAAAAACAGATGATCGTTACTTAAACAATAACCCGAGACTAAAAATAGATAGTTTGGTCTGACGCAAGCGTTCACAAAGCGAGCGGCTTTTCATTGCACTTTCTGGATATTACTTCATCTTTTATTTGTGTTATGGCATTCCACTGGTATTAACAATATGTATGAGTACTAACAGAAGTCTAAGCTTAGCCATTATGTCACGGTGTCCATAAAGCTTACGTCACGCTTCAGGCCTTTGTTGGCGGGCTACAACGACCAGGGATGTTACTACCAACTCGAGGCTATGCGCGTAATTTAATAACAGTTCTATTCAATTAAGAATCCACGAAGGAATGACCGGCATCGGTAGAGTAGGGACTGGAGTATTGGCTCCGCGCGCCGAAGGTCGCCGGTTCGAGTCAGCCGCAGGCATGGGTGTTTAAGTGTTATGAATGTTATGGCCGTGCTATGGTGCGTATAATTGGTTGGAAAAATTGCATTCTGGAGAACCTGAAATCACTGGAGCACACATAGTCAGTATCGAGCTGGTTCTATAGTCTCAGTTGCCGAAAGCCATTAAAATAAAAATAATATAAAAATCCCCGAAGAAATGAATTTCCAGAATACTGAAACAAAAGTTCGTATTGCGTTTGAATCAGCATATTAATTATTAATTGCTTTTTATTTATTTCAATTCGTACGATGTAGAAGTTTTTGTTAAATTCTTTGCCCATTGTCATGTAAGATAAAAGCTTTAATTTTAAAGTAGCAATGTTAGCGGTGTAAAGAGTGAGTCAAAAAGAACTTTACAACTCTGGAATGATATAGAAATTTATAGAGATAACTTACAAAATCGGTAAATGTGTCATATTGTAGCAAACAACCTCAAGTTTCACATAATAGTGTCAAGTGTCAATTTGGTTCAATGTGACTACTACTTGTCTTGTAGCAAACATCCCACCGGTAATCAATGTCTTCCCACACTCATTGCAGCAAATCGGGCATATCTTGTGCGACGGCAGCGTAGATTAGATTTCTCAGGTCGGCCAAACTGTTTGGTAGGGGAGGAACATACATATCTACTTCATATGGTGTTTAATGAAACCCCAGAGAAAGAAATCCAGTGGTGTCAAGTGGTTTCAAAAACAATTCAAATGCATAACTATTAAAGTAAATAATACTGCCATTGTTAAAACGGAACCAAGCCTACTACAGGCCTGAGTCAGAACGATGGCGTGGCAGAATGAGCAAACGTCAGCATACCACTACAGCAAACAAAGCGCTTCTACCACGGCCAAAATAATCTTGTAGAGGGAATGAGTCATTGACTTTTGCACAAATACACAATGCGAACTGGCTCAGGACTGTAGTGGCTGAGAACATATAATTAAGTCAATGTTTCTTATAAGTAATTGTTATTACCCAGCAAATCCGGTATAACTACATGATAGATTACAGAAAGATATGTACAAACTGGGTTAACTGCAACTAACTGAATAATGGAATACTCTAAGAATAACTGGAATATTTCAATAAAAACCACTAGCACTATAACAACAATAAGCGATATTTGTTATTCAATATAACATTAAAATTTGCAATAGCAGCTGTAACTGTAAGCAAGACCAAATGTAATATTATGGAATTAATTAGACAGTAAGTCAAAGTGTAACGGAACTGTATGCCATATTCCTTGCATGTAAATGTTTTGTACAAATCTCAAAACATTATGTAATCAACAATGTAAAAATTAATACGTAGGGCTTAATTTAGTCACTAAGATATTAGGCTGTATAAATGAAGGGTAAATATAAAAAAAAAGTCTGAGGAACGAGATGGCCATATGATTGGCCCTTCACGGCCAATTCATCGACCTGGCAAGCGATCATCGAGGAAACATAGATCTTGCGTGAGGAAACGAGGTGGTGCACCGTCTTGCTGGTAGTAAACCATTCCATCTCGGTCATCTTCATCGATCTGTGGAATTAAAAAGTTTTCAAGCATATCCGGAAACCAAAACACACAGCGAGCACGTGCCGCACCAGTGAAAGTAGCCATTTTAACTGTGCACTACGCTGGCTCTCCTGGTGGCGGAATGGTGAACTGAAGCACTACGTGCTACAAAATGACACATCTACCGACTCCGTAAGTTATCTCAACAAATTTCTATATCATTCAAGAGTTGTAAAGTCCTTTATCACGCACTCTGTATTGAAGTTTAACGTTGGTCAGAACTGACAACTGGCATTTGAAGTTACATAAGAAGGCATCAGCAACTTTATTTTTTTTTAAATAATTTGTTATCATGAGTGCCGAGTTAGTGGAATCATTACTTCGTGCGGATGAAAGTAGTTCCGCGTTTATTGCGATCTATGAGGCCTCCTGTCAAATAGTGGATCTCGCTAAGAACGGTGTAATTCCAATGACTCGGGACTAGTGTTACAAATTGAAAAAAAAAATTCAGCTTTGTGAAAAAAAACATAAAAAAACCTAGAACTTTTTTTTTTTTTTTTTAGAAAACAATATATTTGAAAGATTATAGTTTTATTTACGGAACTTACATTTTACATGAGTGTTTTAAATCTTACTGAATCATATAATGTCTTCCACAATGATTCATAAATGTATCTATATAGGTAACACAATTTTATTCATCCTCTATGTCAGTACCACATTCAATAGTATCAGCACTACCAACACTAGTTTGGTCGGTGTCGGAATTTTCTGATTCTTCTTCTGTCTCCTCTACATCCATAACTTCAGAAATAGTTACATTTTCTTTTACTGGTTGATCTTGTATTGTACGCAAAAGATTTTGTGGTTGCAATTTTAAATGGTGAGCAAAGTACGCACTGTGCATAAAGACTGCGCCGATAGTTCTATATTTCGGTCTTTTAAGTTTGAATCTATTATCATACAAAATAGGAGCTTTATTTCTTTTTCAATCGTTGGTTTATGCCAACGGTTGAAAAGAAACGATTGATAATTACTGAAAATTTAATGAGTCAGTACTACTATACGCTGAGAGTTTAACAAGTATACGAATATAAGGAAAGCACAATAAGTAATAAAAAGAGGCAAAAAACCATAGATAAATATAAAATTCCTAATTTTTTTAAATTCGTAGGGCTGGCAGCACTAGTTCAAATAGCGAGTATCATTTTTTTTTTTTTTTTTTTTTTTTTTTTTGTAACTGCTTTACGTCTCTTTTTAACATCGAGGTCTTTAGAGACGGGAAAGGATGGGGGGCAAGGATGGGGGCAAGGAATGGGAAGGAATTCGGCCATGGCCTTTTGAAGGATGCATCCCGGCATTTGCCTGGAGTGATTTGGGGAAACCATGGAAAACCCAAATCTGGATGCCCGGACGGGGATTCGAACCGCCGTCCTCCCGAATGCGGAGCGAGAACGCTAACCGTTACACCGCCCCGCTCGGTGCGAGTATCAAACCAAACAACGGAGAACGGGGAATCCTTCTCGCGCAACCTAGCCTCTTCGTGAAGTACCCGGTGGTAAAAAAAACTTCAGTCATTGTTACCAATATTTTCGTATTTTTTTTCTACTGGACCAGAAAAATATAGTAGTTTAAAACATTATGATAAGTACTTGGTATAAACTCTAAAACAGTCATATTAAACGATAAATGTCTTACAAATTTGAGATTTAGTAGTTACGAAAAAAATCGTGTTTTTTCAATTTTTTTTTCAAGTCAGAAAAAAACTTGTTTTTGGCAGCACTACTCAGGACCCAGCTATGAAGGAACAATGTTACTTCTACAACAGATTTCGCACAGTTAACTATGAATATTGGTAGTACTATATGAACTGCCTGGAATAGTGGCTGAGAGTCAATCTCCTGAACCGTTCCGACTGCAGCTATCAGCGGGAACATAAAGCCGCCGGTCCAGCTGTCCCCTGCCCCTGTATACGGGGCCTTTTCAGCTGCCGTTTCTCCTTTTAAGTCCCTTCTGAATGCTCGACAGACGGAAATCGCTGCTATTCACAACGGTGAGGACGAACCGACAAACAGCCAGTTGTATACCTCAGCAACGCGAAAAGATGACCGCGCCAAAAGCGGTCTCTTCAACAAGATTTCTATATTGATCACGAACTCTTTCATGGTGACATTGCAGTTCCTACCTACATTCAAGGAAAGCACCTCCAAATCTTGTTTTCAATCTTTTATCTATAGATGGGAACAGGCGCAACTTTCACACTTCTCTCTCAAACAGGGAAGCACTACACCTGTTTCTTAATGTGAGCGTATTTGCAACACCTCTTTGTGACAATATTTCATGTCAGAATGCGATCATCTTGCATTTTTTCGGCAGCTGAGGGTACTGTTTATACGGAAACTAGCGGAGTTCCCGGCGTTGCCCGGTATAGTTCGCGTAGATTTACCCGTACCCTATTTTTATTTCCGCAATGAGAAACATTTGTACAAAGATTCATAAAATTCCCGCCAACATTTTTCAGAATTAAGATTCACCCACCCCTTACCAAGAAACGGGTGGGTTGAAGTTTATTTGCACGTACACTATTTTCATTCGTCCGAAAAGATTCATGTATATCAAGTTTCGTTAATTTGGTTAAAAAATTACATTACTATACTAGTCAATTACGCCAGATTATGCTAGAAACTCACATTTGATTCAATTGCGAAGTGAATGGATATACTTTTTTGCTCGAAACGCTAGATACTTTATCTCCGCAGATTCAGCCTTTTATACAAATATCAAAAGTGAATCCGGAACAATATTATCGTAAACAGAAGACTAATGCTGAGGGCCAGAGACATTGTCCAGAGATCGTACTGAAAGAAAATCTCTGTTGTTTTTACGGCTACCTATGGCGTTTAAAAATTGAATATCCCGAATAAAAGGAAAGAATACTTCAAGTTTTGTTTAGTGTGCAAAATAGTTATTATTGTAAAGTTATCTTATCGCTTTCATTAAAGCTATTCGTTGCCATGGTCAGAGACATTGTAGTTGTGTGTAGTAGGGGATCTGATGGGGGGACACCATCGGACCGGCCACGCTGGTGGCGGTAGCTTGAGTGACGTCACTCCGAACGGATACCGCGGTCGTCGGGAGCTATATATAGGCGGCAGCAGTTCCAGCCGTGGCAGTCCTGTGAAGAAGGCCACCAAATGATGGCCGAAACGTTAGATTTCGATAAAGTGACGCTGTTCAACCCGGACAACCAAGATCAACCAAGATAACAAGTTTTCCATTTGTTTGACACGTTAATGGTAGACTTGTGATTGGTAGAGAGTAAAAGTGGTAGACAAATTTATGCGAGATACTGCATTTGGTAGAGAATCCCGTGATGACTATGGTACAGTTTTCTTCCTGTAGGGTTCGTAAATTGTAGAGATGTTGCATGATAGAAATGACATTTGGTAGAATTGCTTATTGGTATAGTTAGTTTTATGTTGCATTTCATTTTGATAGATGTGTTAAATGGTAGACCTGTTAATCAGTGGCGTAGCTAGGTCAACAAGGGCCCCGGTGCAAAAAAATTATTTTGGGCCTCAGGCCAGATGGGCGACCTTTTTTTTGCTTTGTGTTGCTGGTGGGGCCCCCTGAACTGAGGATGGGGGCCCTTGAGTTGTGCTTAGGGGCCCCCTGAGCAGTGAGGGGCTTTCTGGTGACTCAGGGGCCCCCTTAGACGACTGTAGAGCTAAAAAAAAGGTCGCCAGTTTGCAATGAAGGCTCATGGGCCCTCTCAATGCGCTTGGGGGCCCCCTGAGCGTAGGGGGCCCGGTGCACTGCACCGCCTAGCCCCATAGTAGCTACGCCCCTGCTGTTAATGGTACAGTTTTTAATTTTTTTTGTAGAGATTTTTCTGCTAGGCATATTAATGTGCCCTTTAATTATGGCGGAATTTTTTTTCATCATTTTGCCAAAACTGTAGCATATTTTTGGCAATTTCTAAACCCAGATTTGGCATAAAATATTTTTTTAGCGTTGGCAGCACTGTTTATTCGTCGCTGTAGACTCTGTATGAGTAGAGAAATAGAGACGTTGACAGCAGGTATAAATTACAGGGTTAGCATATCGTCTGCACGTGAGGTTCTTTCTGCGGGGGTTATCAAGAGCTCCGACGTGGCTAATCTAGCCATAGTACGCGCAGGGGTTAGAATATGCCTTGATGGGCTCACGCCCCGGGCTGACGTAATGCCTGATCGAGAGCGGGCTTAACACGAAGGCTATCACGTGATCCCCCACAACTCTCCAATTCGTCAAGGCGGGGTCAGCATCCGGTCACGTGGGCCAGGTTAAGCCAAGACTGATGGAGATATCCGAGAACCGGACGATCGAGTCCAAATTAGTTGAGCCAACGGCACTCCGTATCGCCTGTGCCACGTTCCTAGCTTTGGCACTTTGGAGGAAGGGGATTCAAATCCCTGTCTGACCAACAATATTTCGGTATCGCATGGTTTCCCCAAATCACTCCAATAGAACACCGAATAGTTTATTCTGTAAGCTATCAACGCAAAGGATTAATTGTATACTTTCCTAATTAATCTTCCTTCTGTTCCACCACGCATGCGTCGAAATTTACAACCGACTACGCAATAAAACATTTAAATATAGGTTGGCAGCATTGCAATGGAGCACACGCTCCGGTGGGAATTTCCTTACACACACATCTTCCCCCTTTCCTGCACCCACCTACATTTTCCCTCTAAAAATTTCGACTTTAAATTGATTCACCGTTTTTGGTAAATTATTCATCATTTCCCTTGGTAACTTATTCCAATCCCTGATACCTTTACCTACGAAAGAGAATCTTCCTACACCTTGTGCCTGCAATCGAGTGCCAGCTTGTGGTTATGGTCATCTTTTCCCTTCCATGCATTACTTTTAATTATTACACCAATACCTTTCCATGCCTCATCACCAGTATACGCCTTGTACACTCCCATGACCCTCTTCACCCTCCTCCTGTCTTGCAGTGAATCCCATTCCAGCTCTTTTGTCATATCTGTTACTGATTGCGTTCTGCGCTAATTTTCAGAAACAAATGTAGGAGACCGTTTTTGCACCCTCTCCAACTCTTGTATTTGATACTCAAAATGTGGGTCCCATAATTCCCCGCTATAATAGTTTGACGTTCTTGAATTTCTGGAAATTTCTTGACTAAATGAATGTGTAACGAACATACAATAAGCTGATGTAAATAAACAGATAATTATTAATGTAATTTAATTATAGGTATTTTCTTTTAGTACATAATAATAATAACAGCATTATTTTGAGTTCATTGGCACCAAGTAGAAGCGGGCCAGACATGATGATATAGCAAAGAGATAATATACATAATATAACTCATCTGGGAAAGGCATATTGGACAGATAGAAGAAAAAGGTTCCAAAATCCTTAATTTTTTGAGAGTGATGAATGGATATACAGAAGTTTGGTCAGACCATTGCTTGAATATGGTAGTGTAGTATGGGACCCACATTTTTGGTATCAATACAGGAGTTGGAGGGGGTGCAATGGATGGCTGCTAGATTTGTTTTTGGAAATTACAGCAGATCACAATCAGTAAGTGATACGATAAAGCAGCTGGAATGGAATTCATTGGAAGACAGGAGGAGGACGAAGAGAATACAGGTAATGAACAAGGCGTATATTGGTGATGAGGCATGGACAGATAGAAGAATTAGGAGTACAAAATGGAAAGGAAAATTGGTAATGACCACAAAGGCATAAAGGTCTGCGCAGATTTTCTTCTATAGGTAATGGAGTCAGCGATTGGAAGAAATTACCAAGGGAAATGGTACTCGTATTTTGATGACGTCTTGGATAAACTAAAATAAGTAATTTGCATTAAACTTTGCTTTAAGAATGGAATATAATGCACTGCTGTATCGATAGTGTTGACTGTTGCTTTTATCGAGTGTCCTGCGAATGAAACTAACGTTTACAGGTGGTAAAAACGTTTCCGAGAGATTCGTGAATACGTCGCGCCGGGAAATCCCCGCAGGTGTCGCTGAGTTGGCCAATCCACTGCGGGAAGGACGCGTACCTGTGTTTGGTCGCCATTTATCAGCAACACGGCAAACAGTTCTTCCCGACTGTCCACTGGAATTTGATTAAAACAGCGGAACAAACAACAATAACAAAATACTGACAGTAGCGCACGGTTCAAAGCGTACAAGTTGTTACTACCGCGGAGGTACAATATTTTAATATCGGCTTGTTGATCGGCACACAAGGCAGCGGAAGCGTTATTTGCTTTCAGTCATTCATCTGTAAACTTGGCTCCATTCACATCTGTCCGCTTACGCAACAGGTTCCAGGTCGTTAATACCCCCTCCTACTCGCAGTCATTCTATTGACGTCTCGTTGCTAATAAAGGACACCGGCGATATTACTGCGTATTAGTGATTACGTTACTGAAGCTCCACACGGGAACACTCACGGTGAAAGAAGACTTTCGATATCCTCTACATGGTTATGCCTCACTGCTGTCAAGACTGAAGTAGGTATGGGCAAAAAAAAAAAAAAAAAAAAAAAAAGCTATAAATATTGAATCGATATTTACAATCAATATAGATATATATTGCAAAAATATCGATATTTTTCCTCAAGACAGAAATTATTTAAAAATATTCTCAAAATATATAAGAAAATTAAAAACACACGTAAAAATTACGGAAAAATCTTATTAATTTTTTTATTTTTTATTTTTATTTTACAATCTGACGAACCAGTATTCGCCTGATGTAAACTTCAAAACAACTCCCTGTTTCATATGTTCCCCTATTAATCCACTCCTGTTGTCCGGTGCTGTCAAGTTAACTGTAGAAGCCGCTCTTTCAGACGACACAGAGGAGGCTTGGCGTATGAGGTATTCGTCAACGCATTAATCGTTATTCATCAATGAAAAAGACGTCAACCCTCAACATCACAACTCGGATACTTAATCAATATTCTTCAACTATAAAAACTAACCCAACTACTAACATTCAAATATGTTGACAAAAAAAAAAAAAAAAAAAAAAAAAAAAAAAAAAAAAAAAAATAAATAAACGCGAACTTGTTAAAATTTAACAGTTTTTTTTTTTTTAAAAAAAAACTCTTAACCGTTGATGAAAAGGTGTTAAATTATTACGAATTCAGTATTTTTAAGGCGCTTTCGGAATATCATATATGTACGTATATTCATCCAGTGTATATGTAACGTATTAAATAGATTAAATGATAAAATAACGCCACTGCAACTGTTTCTGTATTCTTTAATGCCGTATGCGTTTCGCCTCTCATCGAGGCATCGTCAGTGACGAATTGTTTACATTAGTGGTTTCCAGGTTCGCAACCACACATCTCCGCTTTCTCTCCAAAGCATATTTCGGCTAAAGCCATTTGTCTTGGCTGTTGCATGCTGGATATAAACATTGCTAATTGATGAGAGGCGAAGCGCGTACGGCATTAAAGCATACAAAAACAGTTGCATTGGAGTTATTTTATCATTTAATTTACTGAGCAACTGCGGAAAAATGGCCTACAACAACACTGTATCGTAATAAATAGGATACTGAATTGGGTTCAGACAAAAAATATCGAAATGGTAATCAGAGATGATACTCCAAATAAAATATCGTTTTTTTGATACATCGAGAATAAAAATATCGACCGTAAACATCGATTACTAGCTCGTACCCGCGACTTCGTACGCGTGGATTAAGAATTTTTTTGCCAGAATTAAATATGACAGGAAAGCTATCATTATATCATTCTACCGTCGAACCTATCTCTTGAAGAGAATCAATTTCCAACATATTTCTGTCACCATTCGATAAGGTCGCAAAATATCGTGACTACAACTGTTAATCATACTGGAAAAAATATCCTGCGCGCTTCATACAGCTTTCCTTATAAAATTGCATCCTAACGATATAGCCATTTAGTAGTCAAAACGTAACAAAAAGACAGAGACTTATTTCCGTATTTATAATAATATTACCGTGGTTCACACTTACACAGTGACTGCGAACAACACCTGAGGGATCATTATAACGTAAAAAAGTGTACACCTACAACATTGCAAGACTACCTACGATTTGCCTCGCATTGCACCCCTAACTTTCTAATATCTACAGTTTAACATTCAATCCGAATAACCTACGGCCCAGGCTTGACTCTTACGATGAAAAACAATTTTTTAAAATCTTAGCCTCCATGGAGATTTGAACCGGAGACCACGATTTGCGTAAGAAAGCGCTTTAACCACTGAGCTGTCAGGTCACTACACGAACACATGGTACGGAGACGTGCATATCCAACGTGTCTGTCTATCGCCGTATTTTGAAGTTATGAGACAACATGTGTTATTTATAGAAATAATTTTTCAACCAAATGTAGACAGTATTTTTCTCCTTGTTTCAAAGGATAAGTGTGCAAAGTTTCATCGAGATCGGATGAAAACTGTGGATTTGTATGAAGAACGAACAAACAAACATACATTCATCTTTATATATACAAATTTTATGATAAAATATCGATATATCGATAACGGTGCGCTCGCGAAGTCTCGCCTCAGTAGCGGTTTGAGTCAAAGGCGCGGGCACATTGTTTACACCATATATGGGCAACCCCCGGCCCCCGAGCCGGATCTGGCCCTCCACCAGCTTCAATCCGGCCCGCGAGAGATTCAGAAATTTCAAATAAGCTTCAAACTCAAGTCTCTCATTAATTTTCATTTGATTTTTCTATCTGTTTTTGTTAATTTGCATCTTGTATATTTGATTATGCTATTGTTATTCTAATAAATAAAAAATGTGTAAATTTTTATCGTCTTTTTATTCACTACTACCTACTTATTTCTTACCTACGGCCCGCGACCTGATTAAGTCCCGAAATTACGCCCTCAGCTAAGCGAAGGTTGCCCATACCTGGTTTACACCATCGCATCGATACAGTAATTAAAACAGCTCTGAACGGCGGATCGCAAAACTCTTATTAAGCGTGCCTAATTAATCTCTGATTAATATTTACATCTTCTTATGTAGTACTTTGTTATTGAGTTAACTCGCCTTATATCATTGACACCAATAATGTTAATAAATGTAAGAAAATGTAATTTATTTGAAGACTAAATAATACAAGCGATAGTAAACTAAATAAATAAGTATAATAATACAAAAAAAAAGTTATTTCTTTTAAGTATAGCACATTTTCAATTTTCTTCTTTATTTTACACTTTAAGACAGTATGAATAGTTTTACAAACTTCAAACACAATTGATTGATATAGCGTTTGAAATATTGAACAAATTACCTCTGAAACTGTCTCCAGTAGCAAAAAACCGCACAGTTATGGCTTATCGAAATTTTGCTCGTATTGGTATCATGAATCTAATATTTTGTTTTGATGTTAAAAGTTAAGTTTTTCTCAAAAGAAATTCAAAGTCTGCCATACTTAGGAATTTTGAAACATTCCAGTATATACGTACCATTTTTTGGAATTTTTTTATTTTTTTTTGCTTTACGCCTCGTTAACGTCGAGCTCATTATGGACGGGAAAAGACAGGGGTCAAGGATCGGGAGTAAATTTGGCTATGGCGTTACGGAGGGACTATCCCGGCATTCGCCTGGAGTGATTTGGGGAAACCATGAAAAATACAAATCTGGATGGCCGGACGGGGATTCGAACCGGCATCCTCGCAAATGCGAGGCCAGAGCGTTAACCGTTCTCAGGCCACGTTCGGTCAGATATTAACAGACCCATCATTTGAAACTCCACACTCCATGTACTGGATCCTCCGTATATTAAGTCGCATGGCGTGTTTGCCGAGGGAAGTTTTCCATAGTTGGATTTGTTGTTAGAATTTTTGCCGAGACACGCTGGCGACCGTGATATCATCAGCATAGAGCTATATCCAGGGGTGTGGAGAGAGTAGGGTGTCAAGACAGATGATAAACAGGTGTGGGGAAGAAAGGTATAATCAGTGCGAATCAATGCCATATCCTTTAAATCAGATTCACTCTGGTATTGTCACAATGAAATGTTATAGTTTATGTTCTACAATCGTTCGTAGCCAAATTGCTGAATTGATTTGGCTGACAATGTGCACTGTACTAGGGATATTCACTAAACATCGATGCATCGTAGCCGTTCGATGTTTACCATACGATGCATCGGATTGATTCGATGTTTTGGCGAAGAATTTTTCTATACAATGCATAGATTTTTTTAAATAAAAACATCGAATCAATAAAAAAACTAACTCTGGCTAATAATGACAAAAATGATAGAAATAAATATTAAGATTACTAAATTTATTCAAGATTAAATTAAATTATTTCAATTTAAAGTAACTTTTAGTAACAGGTGGTGACACCTGTGAGAAATTAGCGGAACATAAGAACGGTGAAGTTGAATTTTTCTTGCGGTTGGCTATCCAGTCCGTATGAGTGAATGAATAAAATCAATTTCTTAGGTTCACTCCTACTGTTTGCTGTGAATCGAAATAAGATATTATTACTCTAAAACAACCTGATACTACTCAGTATTTAGATATAAACCGGGTTGGGGCAACATCTGATTGAGTATTGTCGCGACTATTGTTGCATCCGGACGTTTATTTTCGAAGGCTGCTCAGTCTGTGAGCAAAGGAACAGAATGGAAGGAAAACAATTGAGTAAAATTCTGTTACTGCAAATTTTGCCTAAACACCATTGGTGTTAAGAGGTTAAAGACTTAAAATTAATATTTTTAGGCAAATTTATACTTTAGTATTCAGTGTCTGGTTTTTTATTGTAATTGTCTGGTATCGTAATAAAATATTTCTGTTAATTTGTAGTTTCACTCACAAAGCATACCTCACTAACACAACCCTACTTAACCAAGACACAGGATCTTTTTTTTTTTTTTTTTTTTTTTTTGGGTGAAAGGTAACGTTCTGGCCTCGCATTCGGGAGGACGCGGGTGCGAATCCCCGTCTGGGCATCCAGATTTGGGTTTTTCGTGGCTTACCCAAACCACTCCAGGTGAATTCTTTAAATGAACCATGGCCGAATTTCTTCTTGTTCCTTGTCCCCAGCCCTTTCCCGCCTCTAATGACTTCGACGTCGACAAGGCGTAAACAAAAATAGCATAAAATTAAAACATCATTACAGCTACAGCACTACACTGCTGGTATAGTGTTGCTCTGTGTTCACACGGAACAAACGAAAGACAAAGAACTTTCTGCGATCAAGCAGAAATTGTGAATATCAAACTATTGTCACATTTTCTCTTTGGCGATTATAAAGGAACAAGTAGGAGATAAATGAAACGACATTTGCCGACGAATATTGTTGGCTTGTATTTGTTGAGCTAAGAAAAACATAAAAGTATTCGATGTTTTTAAGCGATGCATCGAAAAACATCGATGCAGGGTTCCGATGTTTTTACATCGAATAACAACATCGATGTACCTTTTAAGTGGACACCCCTACACGGTACCAACCCTTCGCAACACACCCTCTGTGGCTCATTACTCGCACAGGGTGTGAGGGATTGGAATAAGTTACCAAGAGAAATGACGAATAATTCACCAGAAACGTTGAAAGAATTTAAAGCTAAAATTTGAAGAGAGCAAATGTAGGTGGGTGCAGGAAAGGGAGAAGATGGGTGTCTAGGCAAATTGTCACCGGAGCGTACGCTCCATCGCAATTTAATCAAATATTGTTGATATTATTGTAACCGAAGAGAAATCAGCGTAGATTGCTGGAAAGGCCAAGCCACGCTAGGTCGCTCTAGACGGCTGGTTACGCAGCTCTTCAGCGTCCATCCTGATAACTCTGCCCGGCGTGACCTGTGCCTCCGAATCCATACAGTGAGGTCAGAACGCAGAGGGTTTATCAACGACAGAAAATAACTTCCAGAAATTACGGTGATTTCGACATTGGATAGTGTGCACTGTGTAATACTACAGGGTTTTTCTGCTGCGAAGTGCTCATTACTGAATCTGAAGACCTGCAGAGATTGGTATATAAACGCCATAAGACAGTAAAAGAGTACAAAACGGAGATTTCCCTCAATAAATCGATAGTTATGGCCTTCATCGGAAGAAATCACAAAAGAACCACAATTTCAATATAAAACAAGCTCATACGGTAGAACCTCAGCTACACCCTAGAAACTGATATGCAACCAAAAAGAAATTCACAAATTAACGAAAGTTACAGGAACAATAAATAGCACGTTCAGTCTTGTTTAACATACATGCATAGGGCTATATAACATCTAACGCTATTGAACCACGAAAGCGTTCTGGGCTTACTTAACAAAATCCCGCAAGCTGTGCCAGAGGTGAAGGTCGGGTTGAGGGCATACAAAAATCCCCGCCGAGAAAGGGAATCCAACCGGGGACATTTAGATCCCCAGTCAGACGCTTTAACCACTGAGCCACCAGACCGCTTCTAAGTGCTAATTGCAGCTACTAAAAGATAAGCTTTTCTCTAGTTGCGAGTTGACTGAAAGCTTGCGCAGTTGGGATTAAAGGAAAGCGTTTACAGACAGAAAAATATTCAAAAGTGGATGAAAAACTTAAGAAGTGCTCAAACCGAGCGTGGTGGTGAGTGGTTAGCGTTCTCGCCTCGCATTTGGGAGGACGCCATTTCGAATCCCCGTCCGGGCATCCAGATTTGGGTTTTCCATAGTTTCCCCAAATCACTCCAGACGAATGCCGGGATGCTTCCTTCAAAAGGCCATGGCCCATTTCCTTCCCGTTCCTTGTCCCCAGTCCCATCCCGCCTCTAATGACCTCGACGTCGACGAGGCGTAAAGCAATAAGTAATATATATATATATATATATATATATATATATATATATATATGTGTATATATATATATATGGTTTATTGAGATCACTCCATGGGAATGCCGAGATTGTTCCTTCAAAATGCCATAGCCGAATTCCTTCCCGTTCCGTGCCTCCAGTCTTTTCCGCCTCTAATGCCTGGACTTCAAAGGGTCGTAAAGCCATTAAAAAAAAACAAGAAAAAAGTGCTCAAGGTATGACGAAATATTAAGAAAGACGTTTTAAGAAAATTTGAAATGTTTGCCTGGTAATATTTCCGAGTGACTGGAATCTTCTGACACAATTGTTTGAATAAAGGTG
>CM061914.1:179110488-179325235 GCA_031002005.1 Vandiemenella viatica | reverse complement strand
GTGTCAGAGATTGGAACAAATAACGAAGTGAATAATTTACCGAAAACGCTTAAGTAATTAAAAATTTTAAATCGAAAAGTGAATGGGGGAGGAATTGCAGCTATAAATTTTTTTTTAAATAGTATAAAATAGGGTAATTAATGACTAGGAGAATTGCCACCTGAGCTATAACTCCATCGCAATTAAATTAATATTATTCACTTCGCTTTATGAAACAGAATGGTTTCTATCGGTGTTTTATATTACTGATTTTTTTAAAAAATGGCGACTTTGCCATTATGCATGTCATAATTTTTACTGAAATGAAAGGCGTAGTATACGGCTTATGATTTATTCTAAGACTAGTCAAACCAGAAAGAGGCGCAAGGGAAATCGTGGCTGTTGTCTATTTTTAAGATTGATAAATCAACGCATTTAAATTATTTATATAGGTCTACTGAAACACTGCAAGCCGTTAGATTTTTTTTTTTTAATCTTAATTAAGCAACCTAAAACGCCGAGATAAACCATTCTTTCTCAGAAAGCGAAGTGAATACACGCTGCAAAGTATAGACTTGGCTCAGAACAAGATCTCACAACTTTTTGTCACTGTAAAAGCACGAGCATTGTTTCAGTGGAATCTGATTTCTTTTTTGTAAGTTCATTGATTATACTGAGTCATTGCACTAATGTAACGCAGTGGCGTAGCTAGCGTGGGTGACACCCGGGGCGGATATCGATGGTGTCACCCCTCGAAAATTTAAATTCAAAATTAAGTAAAATATAATATCTTGTAAGTGTAAAATATCATATTAATAAAATATAATTAAATAAACATTTATTGTTATTAAAAATTATAGTTAATAAAATTGTAATATTAACTTCATTTAAAAAACACACAATAAACTAAAACAATCTTCTCTTTTTAGCTTTAACAGCTGCAAACTCGTAAATCACATCTTCAAAATTATCAATTTTAGTTACTTCATGTTCAATAGTCAATATGGCAAGATTTTAGCCACGTGTTGCTCACCGGTGATCGAAAGTGGTTTTAGAGAGGCCTCTGAAGATCGGGCCTCAGTCCGACACTCGGCCGTCATTGGATTGGTTTATGTTTTGACGGTGCGAATCAGTATCGGCCTGCTAGATGTGGAGAAGCGCATCGAGAGAGTTCGGAAATTTACCTTCCCTTACGACTAAATGTTGTTTTCATGTTATTATTTGCCTTAAAAAAGTATTTTTTTTTTTCATTCCATGTTCATCAGATGTTCGTAAAATGTAGGAAAAGTCCTAGCATCTTCGCATTAAAAAAATCAGAGCTTTGCCAGAGTGAAGACCAATTTTCCGACCCACAAAAATTGCAGCCGAAATCCGCATTTGTAACCGAACCTCCCACACCCGAATAGCGCGCCGTAACCAGGCGCAAGACTAATCTAGAAGTACTGAAAAATATGTATTCAAACACATAAAAGTGGATTCGTGTCTTTTGATAACAAAAATATATGGTATAGAAAAAGAATATGTTTATTTTATCATGTTTGAAAACTTATTTTTCATCACACCTATATTCGGACTGGTGACTCAAATGATTACTGCGTGCGATTTGAAAACTGAAGGTCCGGGTTCAAATCCCGGTCTCGACTGTAATTTTTGCGGGCCTTAAAACTGACTTTTACCAACGGCAACGCTTTTATCTTTTAATGCGAAGGACGCTCGGTGGTTTGAATTTCACTTTAATCTGTAGGTCTTCTTTTCAAGTTAGGTGACTACGATATAGGTGCACTGCGAGTTTCCAAATAAGAAACTCTGTGGCTAGAACATTGAGATAACATGAAATTATTATTTTTACTATACACAATCTTTACGACTTATATTTAAATTAAAATATGTTATAATCTCGTTCTTCACTAACAAAAAGTATTGAGTGAATCGAAAAGAACCTCAGACAAAACAAACACGTCAAGTGCGAGTGATTGACATTTCATTGAGATTGCGTTGATACTGTTAATACTGCGCTGGGATACTATTTTTGTACATAAAATATCAACCAGTTAGGTGATTACGTGAGTCAGATAAAAAAGTATTTTAATGTGCACACTTTGACAATAAATTTGGCCGCCACTGAAAAATTCTATCACTCTTATCTTGCACAATCTGACATCAATGTCACCCCAGCAAACAGTAATACAATACTGGCAAGCCAGTAATGCGTTACTGTTTCTTAGGATGACATTGATGTCAGATTGTGCAAGATAATAGTGATAGAATTTTTCAGCGGCGGCCAAATTTATTGTCAAAGTGTGTACATTCGTACCAAAACTGTGCAAAAGAAAGTACAGTACTCTATTATAAAGTAGGGTGTCAAACCTACCTGTCGTTCCCAACACTGATTCCCTGAAACAATCACTTGAAAACGTTAAAGGAGACTAAAGACCGGGTAGGAACACGGGCGAGCTATGGAAAAGTTTGGACGCGAGGGGCCGAGCCGTCACTCGGCCGGCTGTCGTTGCGGTTACGGTACAGACCAGTATTGGCAAAGTGCAGTTCGACCTTTACAGTTAGCAACTGATACACAAACTGGTGCAAATTAAAATCCCAGCACCCAGACAGTGTTGTGATAAACGAATGAAATTTGGCCCCAAATATGCCCGCATGAAGAGTTTAAATGATTTAACATTAAAAGTTTTACATGTAATAATGTGAGAATTACGGTGCAATATATTATTTAAATTGCAATTTTTTTTAGCGTATAAGTGGCGAACAGTGTGGTGTCACATGACACGTGGTTGTCCACAAGTTTTTGCTGTCTAAGTATGCCAAGGCGAAGAGTGACAACTCTCTACACCCAAATGTCTAAAAGTGAGAGAGGTCGGAGAATTGACGTGTTTTGAAAGGGTGCATCATTTCGTGAAATCTCCAGAACGATTTGCCACAGTGCAATGTCAGTATACAGACTTGTTACACAGTGATGAAAAAAAGCTCTAATACTCCTAGAGCAGGCACAGGTCCATACAGAAGGATAACAGCACGTGAAGACTGCCAAATGGTGTGGGTGGCTGTTGCTGGCAGGTGGTTGACTGCAGGCCAGATCCAAGTAGTGGTTACACATAGTCACACCCCGCCTCCGCCCCTACCCGGATGATTGTAAACTAATTGCTTGAAGCTGGGTAATACTCTCTGGCCCCTGTGCATTGTGTCCCATTAATCTAATTTCATTGCCATCATCATCTACCCTGGTATAATGCGAAACACAAATGGACATGTGAATGGTGTACATTTGTGTTTAGAGACGAGTCTCGATTCTGTCTGTGGCAAAGTGATAATCGACGACATGTTCGCAGGCGTAGTGGAGGAACGGCTTATCTGCTGTGATTTCAGAACCTCACGCAAGTGCCGTCACCGGTGTCATGTTTTGGTGGCAATCAGTTTCGATAGCATGACTGAGTCGGCTGTTGTTGAAGGCAATGACAGCCCATCACTATGTGGACGGGGTACTGCATCTTATTGTGATACCCTACATGTTCAACATCCGAATCGTATTTTCCAAAAAGACAGTGCCCGTCCTCATATTGCGGCCATCGTCACACAAGCCTTGCAAGGAGTTTCGATCACAATATGGACAGCACGGTTCCCAGATTTGTCCCAAATAGAGCATTTCTAGGATACCAGAAGTAGACACATTAGATCACATGGTCACCCAGCACAAACTGTGCAACAACTGACTGCAAAAGACATGCACGCGTAGTGAGACATACACCAAGAAGACATCCGAACACTTGTTGTGTCAATGCCGGCAAGGATCCACGAATGTATTGGTGCTCAAGTTGGGCGTATTTCTCACTGACAACTGTAAAAGGTAATAACTTAGCCTGATCCATTTCCATTTGTTATTATTTCTTTTAGGTATGGCCCTGGATATATTTTCAAAGTTTCCTAAAATTCTACCATTCATGTATGCGTGTTGTGATTTTAATTTCCGCCAGTGTAACTATAGGGCGACCATAAGATTTCGCTATAAATTTAAAAAAGTCGAAAGCTACCCATTTGTTATTGAAACGTTAACATAGGCTGTATTTAAATGACTTCACAACCTCGGTATTTGGAGGACCAAGGGATATTGAGAGGAAAGTTAACAGAAGTGGCTTGATCCAAGTAGAAGCAATTCCAGACCCAGATGGGGTCCCATTGGAGCAAACCCAGGATCCGGGTCCCACAAGTTGTGAGACCCTGGGGGATACTGTATAGTCAGAGAAGCAACTCTACATTAAGTTCCTTCATAAAAATAGAGGAATAAATAAATATAAAATCAAATAAAAAAAAACAACGGTCAGGTAATAAAAGAACATGCCTTTGAGATATCTGCCGCCTTTACATGAAGTACTTAATAAGTGAAGTATTTTACTACCCGTCTAAGAAATAAGTAGCTACAGACTCCTAAATATGATATGTATCGAAGCCCATCTCCATGGGTAAATTTTATATTTCTAGCACCGCTCAGTAGCGTATAAATAAAGATGTAAACGGCTCGAATGTTCGTTCAGTTTATGATTAAAGCTCAATTTTTGTTCAGGAACAGAAGTTAGACATCCCTGTCGATTTAAGGAACCCATAAGAATGTAGGTACGTGTATTCGACAAAGAGGTTACCCATAATAGAAATCTTCTTCTGTAAATTTATGATGGAAAATTCTTAGAGAATCATACGCTTATTTATTTGATCGCGATCATATTTGTATATACTCAATCAGTAGAAAGCATATTAAACTTACATGAAACTAGAGTTTTAAAAAAAGTGTTTACAAATGACGCGAATGTCGATTTTAGGGGGGTATTTCGTCGAAAAGTGTGGGTGTAACCGGCTTTGGGAGGGTAAGACCTAAAAAAAAAAGGTCTCAAAAATTTGCGAGGGCGATCCGTAGGGGGAGGGGTGGGTCTGACGGGACCAGATCTCACGAAGTCTCACCAGAGGGGGGGGGAGGAGGGTCCGAAAATTCGGAAAAACACCTCGCGTAAATAATCATGGGTGATTGGAATGCAATAGTGGGAGAAGGAAAAGAGGGGAATACTGTAGGAAGTTTTGGTCTAGGAGAAAGAAATGAGCGAGGAAGCAGGTTGCTAGAATTTTGTGAAAGATATAAGCTAGTAGTGGCGAACACACTGTTTAAGAACAATGCAAGAAGAACATACACCTGGAAACGTCCTGGGAATACAGGCAGATATCAGCTAGATTATATCATGGTCAAACAGAGATTCAGGAATCAAGTTCTAGACTGTAAAGTGTACCCAGGAGCAGACATAGATTCGGACCATAATTTGATAGTAATGAAGTGCAGGCTGAAATTCAAGCGAATAAGGAAGCAGCATAAGCAGAACAGACTGGAAGTGAATAAACTGAAACAATCTAGCACGAGAGAAAAATTTGCAGAAATGGCAGACTTACGTCTAAGAAGTAACTGTGAAAGGAGCTCAACCGAGGACGAATGGAATGCATTAAAGACCGAAATAATGAAAGCTGGCAAAGAAACATTAGGCTTTAGGGAACAAGCTGCCCGAAAACCTTGGATCACAGAAGAAATTTTGGAGCTGATGGATCAGAGGAGAAGGTACAAAAATGCTCAGGATCAAGCAGGAAGAGAGCAGTACAGGCAATTTAGAAATCAAATAAATAGGAAATGCAAAATTGCAAAAGAAAAATGGCTACAAGAAAAGTGTGAAGAAGTAGAAAAGGAAATGGTCGTAGGAAAAGTAGATGTTGCATATAGAAAGATCAAACAGAATTTTGGAGAAATGAAGAAAAGAGGTATGAACATTAAAGCTGCCGATGGGAAACCTCTTTTAAGCTCAGAAGATAGAGCTAACCGATGGAAGGAATACATTGAGAAACTGTATGATGGGGACGACTTGAACAATAGTGTATTGGAAAAGGAAGGCGATGTCGACATTGATGACTTAGGAGATCCTGTTTTGAGAACAGAATTTAATAAAGCTCTGAATGACTTGAAAGCAAATAAGGCAGTTGGAATTGATGAGATCCCTGCAGAACTTCTTAAATCTCTAGGAGAGGAAGGAATCGAAAGATTATTCAAGCTGATATCAAAAAGTTATGAAACAGGAGAAATTCCAACTGATTTTAACAAAAATTTCATCTTCACACTTCCAAAGAAAGCACAAGCCGACAAATGTGAGAATTATCGCACCATTAGTCTAACATCACATGCTTCAAAATTACTGACCAGAATAATATACAGAAGGATGGAAATGGTAGTAGAAGAGATAGTAGGTGAAGATCAGTTTGGGTTTAGGAAAAATCGCGGTACAAGGGAAGCAATTCTGTCTTTAACATTAATACTTGAAGGGTGGATCAAGAAAAACAAAGATACTTTTATGGCATTTGTTGATTTAGAAAAAGCTTTTGATAATGTTAGGTGGGACAAGATTTTCAAAATTTTAAAGAAGTCAGGTCTAAAGTATCGAGATAGAAGAATACTCTATAAACTATATAAGAATCAAGTGGCTGTAATAAAAGTAGAGAATCACGAGAGACATGCATCGGTTAAAAAGGGTGTGAGACAAGGTTGTAGTCTATCCCCGTTAATATTCAACTTGCATGTAGAAGAAGCAATGAAGAAAGTCAAAGAAAAATTTCCATGCGGCATAAGTTTTCAGGGAGAAAAAATCAGTATGCTACGATTTGCTGATGACATTGTCTTGTTAGCAGAGAGGGCTGAGGATATTGAGAAGTTATTGAATGACATGAACAAAATACTGAAGGAAGATTTTGGACTGAATATAAATCAAAGTAAGACAAAAGTGATGAAATGTAGCAGAAATGATACCAATAGTAGCAGATTAAATATAAAAATAGGATCGGATGCTATAGGAGAAGTGAGTGAGTTCTGTTACTTGGGAAGCAAAATTACAACCGATGGCCGAAGCAGGAAGGATGTTAAAAGCAGAATAGCACTAGCTAAAAGAGCCTTCATGAAAAAGAGAAACCTTTTAGTTTCAAATATTGATCTAGGAATTAGAAAGAACTTTTTAAAACTCTATGTGTGGAGCACAGCACTTTACGGTAGCGAAACATGGACTTTAGGAATACCGGAAAGAAAGAAACTTGAAGCATTTGAATGTGGTGCTACAGAAGAATGCTAAAAATTAGGTGGACAGACAAAGTAAGAAATGAACGAGTTTTGGAAATGATGGGTGAGAAAAGAAGTTTATGGAAGAAGCCTACAGGAAGAAGAGACAGGCTTTTAGGTCATATTTTGAGACATGCTGGAATTGGTTAATTTGTTAGTGGAGGGAACAGTCGAAGGTAAGAACTGTAGAGGTAGACAGAGATTAGAATAAATGAAGCAGATATATGAGGACGTGGGTTGTAAGGGGTATGTAGAAACGAAAAGGTTAGCACAGGATAGGAAGGGATGGAGGATTGCACCAAACCAGTCTAAAGACTGATGACAACAAAAAAAAAAAAAAAAAATGGATGTCCCCTTACTAATGTTACGATTTCGTTAGCAAGATACGCGGTTCCGACTGTTTTAAACACATGCCCTACAAAAACTGATTACCGACAGACGATAACACTTGGACTCGTCCGGATTGACTTGAAACCTGACCGTATTGCTAGTTTAATGCAGTTTTCCGAATCATTTTATTTGCATAAATTCGAACATGATATGATTTCATGTCGAGTATAGGTGCACTGTCCGACAAAAGGAAGGTACGCAGTGTGTATATCGGATAACACGAAATGTACTCAAGTTCGAATCTGTCAGATGATAAATTCAAAAATTACTAGAAAATACTTCAAGTCACTTGTGCATCTTAGCTAGAAAGCTAATAGAATTCTAAAAAAGCAAAACAATTTTGAAGCCTAGACTACGCTTATTCCAGCATACGCTTGGTTGCTTTTTTTTATTTTCGAAAGAGAAATCTAACATTTTTCTTGAAATAATTTCGAGGAATTACAATTTAACTGCCTAATTACCATGATTTTAACAATTTTAGATATATCCTTTAATTTTAAAACTTCCTCTCTTAATACAAGAAAACTTACATTATATCCACCGCCGCTCGTAACAAACCAAACAACTGTGACGGACGGCAAGCACAACGAGTTCCTGTGATTGTTGGAGCAACCGAGCGATGCTCTATTGTTTAAGCGTGCTGGTGTAGCCAATAATATTATTATACTCTACTGTACTGGATCGTATTTGAAAAAGCGATAGATCAACTTAAAAAGAAATATTCAGAACATTAAAGGTAGACGTGTTTCGACACCAAAGGATAAAAGAAGTCTATAAAATATATATATATATTTGTTTCATACTAATTTCGAATTACTATTTTCGAAATGCGGGTGTCACCCCCAAACAGGTGACACCCGGGGCGGACCGCCCCCACCGCCCCCCCCTAGCTACGCCACTGATGTAACGGCTCCATTTTAAAATCCGTGGATAAGGACAGTTCAGAATTCCAGACATCAACATACGTGTGTCCGTTAGCAACAATACATATGATCTTTGCAATCAATGCATGTGCGTCCTGGGTGAACAATGCCAATTGCCATTCATTTAACTGACACCGTAAGTATATTCCACGTAATTTCCGCACTAAGCACAGGGAACAAAGTAAAATTAAGGTTTTGGTTAAGCTCTAAGCAATGAAGAAATTTGAAGCATGTAGCGTCATCCAGAGCAAAGCAACTAACCTGCTAATATACGCAAAAAAAATAAAATTTGGTGTTACCATCGAAAATTACCAACATTAGACCTTTCTTATGATTTGAGGATGAAACCATATAAGTGCACAAAATTTTATGATTCTAGGGAAACTGGAAGAACAGTGGAATTTTGATATCGGGGTGTATTAGTCGACTTTTTTAAAAAAAAAAAAAATTCACCAACTTCCCAAGTAAGGACAGGAAGGAAGGAAAATTTAACACTGATTTCCCGGAATTCCGGGACCCCCCCCCCCCTCCTTTCTAGGAGACTTTGTGAGATTTTGACGGAACCCCCCTCCTTACCAACCGACCTCTTTTTTTTTTTTTTTAGGTCTCATTGTCCGAAGAGCGGATATACCCCCCTTCAGGTCGGTTTTGCACCCAAAAAAAATCCTAAAATCGACTTTCACGTCATATTTTTTTTTTTTTTTTTTGGTTCTACCATTCTACAAGAATTTCAAAACTTCTCTTTAGATTTCCGTTGTCCCACCCCCTTCCCCTATTTCACCTCACGTCATTAGTGGGTTAGTATGTGAAAATTTACCAGTTTTAGACTTTTCTTATAATCTGGGGGTAAAACTATATTCGCGTATGAAATTTCAACTTTTCTGCGACTACGAGAAGTAACTTAGAGTTCTGATGATCATCAGTCAGTCAGTCAGTGAGTCGGTGAGAAAATCGGTGAAAATTGCATATGAATAACACCCAAACCAAGTACAGGAAGGGAACAAATTTATTACGTTCGATAAGATTGTTGATATCTATGTAAATTGAAATAGAAATTTGAGGCTCGTATCATCACTAAAGATCGAAGGAATTCAGGTACAGAAATGGCGCGAATCGTTTAGAGAAAAGGGTAGGCAGTGCCGCCGTTGACTCGACTTGGAGAAAGCACTGCCGTGCACCCAGATCTGATGTAGGTCAATTTTAATGGCGTGATAAGGAGTGGGAAGGAGGGTATTTTATGGATGGCCTCTTGGTGGCATTGTCAGTCCTATTGTTTCCGCGACTGCGCTATGGCGTTGCGTTTGCAGGCCGGCCTCACTACTCAAGCCGCCTGACACCATAAAAACAAACGGAGTCGCCCCCATCAGGCCAAATGAAATTCCTGCGAGCTGAGCAGACATGCGTTACCGCCCCCAGCCAGGCCTCACTCCAGTTTTCAACTCTGGAGCGGAGAGCAACGTACAAACTACGCAAATACGCTCCCATTTTCGTGACTTCGTTGTTGTTCATCGGCGAGGCACTGGAATCTGATAGCGCCTAATCGTGTACAGTAATGCAGGATCCTACAGAAGACGGAATCGTATCACCAACGACTCAAATCCACCAAAAATAATATTCTGCAAAACAATACCCGTTATTTGTGTCAAATGTCATATTGGAAGTGTTGGAAATGAAGAGGTGCATAGATCTCCCAGGCTTCCACAACTGTGTTTTTTTTTCCCCCCCCACTTGGGTGCAAAGTGAAATATATATATATATATATCGCACACATGCCGAAAACAAGATCAAAAAAGTTTGGTTATGCCGACGACTGGGTTCTCGCCACTAGGTCAGGTCAATCGAAACATCTGAAGAA
Organism: Vandiemenella viatica; assembly: GCA_031002005.1. Classification (NCBI taxonomy): domain Eukaryota; kingdom Metazoa; phylum Arthropoda; class Insecta; order Orthoptera; family Morabidae; genus Vandiemenella; species Vandiemenella viatica. The sequence continues at coordinate 179,314,950 of CM061914.1, read as the reverse complement.
ATCCTAACAGAAGACCTGGAAACAATGTTAAAATATTTCCGTAGGTGGCGACTCCAACCCAATGCTTCTAAAACAAGGGTTACCTGCTTCCAGCTAAATAGCAAACTCGCTAGAAGCGAACTTAACATACGGTTCGCAGAAACCATTCTTACCCACAATAAGACACCAAAGTACCTGGGTGTTACCCTTGACAGAACATTATCCTTTAATGCACATCTAACGAAAATGACTGAGAAGCTGAAAACAAGGAACAATATCATTCAAAAACCATGTGGTACCTCCTGGGGTGCATCGGCCTGCACTCTCCGCTCTTCTGCTCTGGGTCTTGTCTTCTCGGCTGCCGAGTACTGTGCCCCGGTCTGGTTGAATAGCCCGCACGTGAGAAAAGTGGACACCCGACTTAATAACGCTATGCGTATGATTGCAGGCGTGAACAAGACAACTCCCACAAGATGGCTCTCGATACTGAGCCACATACCACCACCTAACCTGCGACGGATAAATGCTCTTACACGTGAGTACAAGAGAATAATGGACAACAGAAACTTACTCATCCACCAAGATCTTAAGGATGCCAACATCAAAAAAGGCTTCGCTCTAGAAAACCGCCAGTGAAATCGACAAGGGATGCTATTCGTGAAGATTTTAACATCACCAAAGCTTGGATCCAGGAGTGGACTGTACACCAAAACAGCAGCTTACCTTACATTACAGAAAAGCCACCAGGTTTTGATTTACCTCGTCCACACTCAACAGAATCAGAACTAGGCGTGGCAGATGCACACACTCTCTATACCAGTGGGGCAAGCAACCATCCCCCTTATGCGAATGCGGAGAGATTCAGACTATTGGTCATATTATTGAAGAGTGTCCTATAAGACCTTACAGTGGTGATCCTGTGGACTTCCTGCTGGAAACTCAGGAATCAATAAACTATATTAATAAACTAGATATGTGTCTTTAATCTCGTAAAGTTGCAGTGTATATATTTTATCAATGTTCTTAAAAGTGTCTAATCTGCCATACGATAAATAAATAAAATAAATAAGGAGACATATGTCTATTTTTATATCAGATCGACCACTTTCGACAACCATATCTCCCAACCCCCCATAGCCACCGGCATTCGGCCAACGTTGTGCACGATGGGAAACTCCGTGCTACTACCACACACAAACACCATGGTGTGCGCTAGGTAGTGGTTGCTGCGGGGCGAAATACAGGGACACACATGCCTGTTTATACATATATATATTCTGGGTACGTCGCGTTGTTTATTTGATGATAAGCTAAGATTTCGGCTTCCATTCAGAGACACATTCCCTGCGCTTTAAACGTTACATCAGCGCCAAACCCGCCGTGTTTCGCCATGCCGTTATCACCGGGAACGAAACAAAATTTTAAGACACGAAGCTGCTACGGAGAGAAGACCAGTGGTTGCCTCGACGTGTGAAAGAGGCAGCGGAAATTATAAAAGAATTCCAACATCAACGAAGACAGGTCTAATACTCTGCGATGCATGGCGCTCGTTGCTATGGCAACATAAATAGTATCTCTGACGAAGGCTGTAGAATGGCAACCGAAAGCTTAGACTAGAATTTATCAAAGTGGAACCGAGCGTGGTGGGTGAACGGTTAACGCTCTGACCTCGCATTCGCGAGGACAAGGGTTCGAATCCCCGTCCGGGCATTTAGATTTGGGTTTTCCATGGTTTGGCCAAATCACTCCAGGTGAATGCCGGGATGCGGTTGGAGTATGGACTCCCGGACAACCAAAACAAAGGCCTCTGCCGTCCATCAACCTACGGTGTTGGATCACGATTGGGAGAAACACCTTCTGGGTGTGCGATAAGCACACTGGTGCGCCGCTAGAAAATACGAGTGGAAAGGACAGCTCGGACCCCTTCAAGCAGCGTGAATGGGTGTAGTTGTACGCGGATGTCCTATAAGTTAGACCGTGAATATGCCGCTTTACTTTGCCTGCAAGTTCAAATTTGTAAATTCGTCGCTTACGTAAAAACACCGTAGATTCTGGAGCATGTCATATGCTCTAACATTGTGAAGTTTCTAGATAAGAACGAGTTACTTACACCGTGTCAACACAGATTTCGGAAGAAGAGATCGTGTGAAACACAATTGGCAATTTTTACATGACGTAATGAAACTTATCGACGCAGGATCAGAAGTAGATGCAATCTTCCTGGATTTTCAGAAAGCTTTTGATTCTGTACCACACAACAGACTTTTAGCGAAGATTCGAGCATACGGTATGCCGGATCAAATTTGCGAATGGATACGTGATTTTCTAACTGGTCGATCTCAGTATGTCGTTGTTGACGGGGAAGCCTCTTGTAAGATAGATGTTACTTCGGGGGTTCCTCAAGGAAGTGTAATAGGACCACTTCTTTTCTTAATATTTATAAACGATCTCGGTGACTACGTCAGATGCTGGTTGCGATTGTTTGCCGACGATGCAGTTATCTATAGGGAAATAAGGTGCTCCGACGATTGCTTAAAAATTCAGCGCGATTTGGATGCTATTTTCGATTGGTGCCGTAAATGGCAGCTTACACTTAATTGCAAAAAGTGCAAGGCAATGCGAATAAGTAACAAAAAGAATCAGTTTGCTCACGAGTACAAAATAAACAATTCAGCTGTTGACACGGTTGATTCCGTGAAGTATCTGGGGGTGATAGTACAAAGCAAGATGAAATGGGACATGCACATAACTTCCGTCGTAGGAAAAGCTAATTGTAAATTGCGATTCATAGGTCGTGTTTTGAGGAACTATAATGTTCATACAAAGGAGATAGTGTGTAAAACACTAGTGCGTCCGCATCTGGATTACTGTTGTGGAGTTTGGGATCCGTACCGTAAGACCGAGGGTGGTGTAACGGTTAGCGTTCTGGCCTCGCATTCGGGAGGACGGCGTGGCGGTTCGAATCCCTGTCCGGGCATCCAGATTTGGGTTTTACATGGTTTCCCCAAATCACTCCAGGCAAATGCCGGGATGCCTCCTTCAAAAGGCCATGGCCGAATTCCTTCCCATTACTTGTCCCCATCCTTTCCCGTCTCTAAAGACCTCGCTGTTAAGAGACGTTAAGCAGTTAAAAAAAACGTTCCGTAAGGGCCTGATTGACTCAGTGGAGAGGGTGCAGAGGAGAGCCGTTCGATTCGTGGCTGGTTGCCCGAATCGTATGAAAGCCCCTATGAAAGCGTCACAGAATTGATACATAGATTGGGCTGGGACGGTTTGGAAGACAGACAACGTAGTTTGCGTTTGAATTTATTGGAGAATATGTGAAAATCTTCAAATTATGAGTGCAATGGAATACTTCTTCCGGCAACCTATTTAGGTCGCAATGACAGGAGGGATAAGATTCTAGAAATAAGATGCCGTACTGATGCTTTTACGTATTCCTTCTTTCCTCTTGCTATTCGGGATTGGAATGCGCGGGTTTAGGATTTGGTGCTTAGCACCCTCTGCCACCCACAATGTTTGTGATTTGCAGAGTATGGATGTAGATGTAGAAGTTCACTGTTATTTTTATTGCAAGATCCTAAAAAAAACACCTTGTTGTTAGATAAGCAACAATGGTCCGATCCTAGTGTAAAGAGAATAGAATAAGCTATGAATATTGCCCTGAAAACAAAACCTCCGTTATACTTCAGCACTGAAAATTTCTGGTGCGGAAGTGAATGTAGTATTTCACGCGGAAGTTCCGCACATGCGTATATGAATGCGGAGCTCCGTTACATCAGCAGTCTAGACACAGAGCTACCTCGTCTCGCTCGTAAACGCCTCGGTACAGTACAGAGTGGGACACTCTGAGTTTGCAACAGGTGGCAGCGATCACGTGGGCGGCACTCGCTCGGCGTAATGGCGGTCGTCGTTTCTATGCTAATCGCAGCCGATCTCTTCGGTGCGGTGCGACATAACAGCCGCGCCGTTACTCTCAATGCCGCCGTTAAATTCTGCACACACGATAACAAAGACGCCGCTAGTGGATGACAGTGTTTCCGAGTCCTTTTGCGGCTCCAGTGAAATCCGTTCTGGCCTCACATTCGGGAGTACGGCGGTTCGAATCCCCGTCCGGGCACCCAGATTTGGGTTTTTCCATGGTTTCCCAAATCACTCCAGGCAAATGCCGGGATTCTTCCTTCAAAAGGCCATGACCGAATTCCTTCCCGTTCCTTACACCCCATCCTTTCCCGTCTGTAAAGACCTCGCTTTTGAGAGACGTTAAGCAGTTAAAAAAAAAAAATTAAATAAGTGAAATCGATGTCGACTAGCTGCTCGAACCTTAAACCTGCAGCAAAAACAAAGAAACAAAGTGCGTCTGCTTAATACCACGTGTTACAAGTGAGAAGCCTATTTACATTATTATGAGTAAGCGGTCTGTTGCTCAATGGTTAAGGTGTCTGACTAGGGATCGAACTGTACCCGGTTCAAATCCCTGTCTTGGCGGGGATTTTCACCTCTGGCACAGTAGTGAAGTACAACAGAACGCTTCCGTGGTTTGGATTCCACGTTAAACTGTAGTTCCCCTGTACCCGGTAGGACTACCGGGCTTAGTTAAGGTGGCTACGACAGGGGCGCAATGCGCAGCCAACAGAAACCCTGTCACCAGGTCATTACGACCACACGGAATTATAATCACTATTATTATACCAAATGACAATATCAGACACAGGGTTAGCTGGTTCCAGTCCTGGTGGTTGAAGAAATTTGACCGACAGGGTTGGAGAGATGGTGATGCATATTTCCTCATCACCAGATTGTGCACAAAATTCGTGAATTTTCAAACCTCTCCGCAGTTTTTTTTTATTATTTCTTTATTTATTTGCCCTTAGGTATCGAATAGGCAACATAGTCAGCCTGGTAGAGTGAACATTTAATAACAGGATGTAAGGTTCTTCATGGTTTAACTAATCTGATAATTAAGTAGTCCACAAGGTATTTCAGTTTAAACTTTCGTTTATTTTCAAAACAACATCAACGACATTGTTAACATGCGTAGATACAATCCAGAGATACTACTAACGCAGTCCTTGGCAGTTTCAAAGTGAATCTGTACAAACTAACTAACTGTCATTCTGCTGATTTCTTTATATAGGCTCTATCGAAATTTCCCGAACACTTCAAAAGCTTCCGCGAGACATTTGTCGAACATTAACAATTACTCAAACAATTAAACATATTAAAAACAATCAGAAATAGTACTTAATCATTTAACATCATTACAAAACGGTCAGAAAAGGAAATTAAAGATACTTAGACACAAAATTATTTACAGAAATCATTTTAAACTGTAGAAAATTGTCCTGTAGACATCGTAACTTGCATTAATACTTGGAATTACACACATTTAAGCAATTCTCTTGCACAATTCGGTTCTTAAACATATTAAATGGCCTTTAAATAATTTCTTTTCATAAAATAAAGTCTGTATACACTGATTTACAAGAAATTGCAAAACAAACATACCAGATCATATTCAAGCAAACTTTAGCTCACTACAAATACTTCATTAAATACAATTCTATTTAATGTTCAGGTATTTACAAGGTGCTTTAAAAAATATTGTTGCATTAAATATGTCTTTTTTTTTACTTATGGCTTTACGCCTCGTCGACGTCGATGTCATTAGAGGCGGGGAACGACTGAACACAAGGGACGGGAAGGAATTCGGCTCTGGCCTTCGGAGCGAAGCATCCCAAAATTCGCCAGTACTTATTTGAGGAAACCACGGTAAAAAACCCAAATCTGGATGACTGGACGGAGATTCGATCCGTCCCCCCGAATGCGAGGCCAGAACGTTAACCACTCACCTAACACGCACGGTCTGGGTTTCCCCAAACCACTACTGGCGAATGCCGGGATACTTCCTCCAAAAGACCATGGCCGAATTTATTCCCGTAACTTGTCCCCAGTGCTATCCCGCCTCTAATGACCTCGACGTCGACGAGGTGTAGAGCCACAAGAAAAAAAAAAGCATCGAAGTAAGTCCCTGTGATGTTTGATCGCTCGTTGATACCGTCACACCCTTCACATGCAATACATCAGCAATCTTTCTCAATTTTTCTAGAGGCTAGTTTTAGCAGAGCCGTGTAATAGATTTAGCATACATCTGCAACAACCTTTCTTTAGATGGTATCAAGAGTAACACTGATAGCTTTCATTAATTACGTTTTAAATTTTAAGCACATAAATTCATGTTATATTATTTGGCCTGATTTAATGATAATCAGTATTTGAGTGCGGTACCCGAGAAATACATATGGTGTATAAGGAAGTGCTGTGAATCCTGTTAAATGAAGTTGAAATAAAATATAAAAAGTCATGCTTGACAATTTGTGGAGATAAAAATAAATAAAAATATTTGATACTGCGGGGATTTGAAACCGAGACAGTAAATTAATAAATTCCTACTCCTTAGACGGCGTGAGATGTTTTTCCGGATTTCCGAACCTTCGGTAGGATTCAACCCCCCCCCCCCCTTTCCTCTGTTGTTCGATCTGGTAGTTTTTTGAGACCTTTCTTTAGCTCTACTTACTGTCCTTAAAGAATTTGGACCCCGTCCCCCTATTTCACCTCACGTAATGGCAGGATACGGTTTTTTGCTGATGATGCACTTACTTACAGGGAAGTGAGGTGCTCCGACGATTGTTTAGAAATTCAGCGTGATCTGGATGGTATTTCGGAATGGTGCCGTAAATGGCTGCTTACACTTAACTGCAAAAAGTGCAAGGCAATGCACATAAGTAATAAAAAAGACCCCGTTTGCTCACGAGTACAAAGTTAACAATTCAGTTGTTGACACTGTGGATTCCCTGAAGTATCTAGGCGTAACAGTACAAAGCAACATGAAATGGGACTTGCACATAACTTCCGTCGTAGGCAAAGCTAATTCCAAACTACGTTTTATCGGTCGTAGTTTGGAAGTTGTAATGCTCATACAAAGGAAATAGCGTACAAAACACTGGTGCGTCCGCATTTGGAATACTGTTGTGCAATTTGGGATCCGTATCGAAGGGATTGATTGACACATTACAGAAAGTACAGAGGAGAGCCGCTCGATTCGTGACCGCTAGTTACAGTCCTTATGTAAGTGTCACAGAGCTGATACGTGGGTTAGGCTGGGATTGTTTGGCGGACAGACGACGTCGTTTTCGTTTAAATTTGTTGTAGAATATGCGAAACTCTTTAATTTACGAGTGCAGGTCATACGAAATACTTCTTCCGCCACCCTATTTATGTTGCAATGACAGGAGGGATAAGATTCGAGAAATAAGATGCCGTACTGATTCATTTATGTATTCCTTCTTTCCTCGATCTGTTCGGGATTGGAATGCGCAGAATTATGATTGGTGCTTAGCACCCTCTGCCACCCACAGTATTTGTGATTTGCAGAGTGTAGATGTAGATGTAATTAAGCCAGCTGTACCGTATTCACACGTGGCTGGTGACTCAGACAGCATAAGCCCGACACTGTGCAACTGGGTCCTGTTCACTCGGAGTGAAGCCATTAACCACGGATGCGGCACAAGTGAAGGCATTAAGCGCTCGCGTGTGACGATACAGCTGTTTCTTCGACTCATTATGACCTTTATGGTCGAGAAGGAGTTTCACCAGCCCTGTCAGTAAACCTGTTTCGGTCGGAGAGTGCAGTATTACACACGGAGAAACTAGTGAGTGACTGGACGACCGTAAGATTTCTAAAACGGTAATACCTGCGTAGCCAGAAGGCGGGCGTATCGCAAGTAGCTCAGCGCACAGTGGTTTTCTAGCAGTACGTTGATCTATACGTTACATAACGTATTAGATCCAACATTCGTCAGGGGAGTGGAATTATTTTTTTTTTCGGTTTTGATATTTCGGGTTTTTCTTTTATTCGACGTCAAGGTAATTAGGGGGCGTCCAATAATTACGTGCGGTAAAATAGTGAGGGGGGGGAGTCCGGCGGAATCTCACCAAGGGGGAGGGGGAGGGGATTCCGGCGAAATAATACGTAATATATTTAATTTCTTGAAGAACAGCAAAGCTAAAAAAAAAAAAAAGGAAAAGTCCACAAACGACGTCGATACCGACTTTGGGAGGGGAGGGGGGGAGAGGATACAACTGCCCTAGGAAGCAGGAGAAAACGAAAAAAATAAAAGACGAGGTCGCTCAGTACGGGGGTGGGGGACCCCTAAAGATCTTACGTCATCATGGAGAAGGAGGGGGTACGACCATATCTCACCAGATCTCACCAATCCTCACCACAGAAAGGGGGGACAGGGTCCAAAATTCCGTGAAAAACCTCACGTAATTAATGGACGCCCCCTTACAGGCGCGGGGTGGTTGGGTACGAGGAACGAAGCCATAATCTTTTGAAGGAACGATTCCGACATTCCCCGCGTCACTGTCTCAGTTGGTTGCGGCGCGTGATGGTGTCCGGCGCTGACACGGGGTTAGTTGCCATCCATGGGCGCCGGGAGGGGGGTGCAAGGGGGTGCACATTTGTGGGACACCCCCCTCCCCTGGTGTGACGTCACATATTTTGCAATGTTTTAAATTTATAAACTAAAACAGCAATTCCAAAATGATTTATTTGTTTCTAGTTAAAAAAAATATATATCAACAATAAATGAAACATTTAAGAAAATATAAAAAAAACATAAAAAATCGAATTAATGATACAAAATTGAGTCATCGTGTGTCCATGGATTTTGAATCCATTCCTTGATACTGTTTATATTGGCACGATAGTCACTTCATTCTTGATTTCGATAGTGTTGGGAACATTCGATGTGTCAACATCATCTTCATCTTCCGCCACGAGACAAAAAGTGATACAAATTATGCATGTGATGTCACAAAGTTTATGACACGTCCCCCCCCCTTGTCACACGATGTCACACTTTGTTGATCCCCTCCCCCCCCTTCAAGGTGTGACGTAATTTATGGATGGTCCCTTAGCTGGTATCAGCCCTGTTGGTGGACTTGGCCAGCAGGGTAGGAGACCCGGTGAATCACGACATTGTGGGCCAAAGTCGTGTGTTAAACCCCAAACCACTGTGCAGTGTGTATGGAGTGGGGGCACACAACACGGTTGATGGCGGTCTGTTAGTCGGCGATAAGAGGGGGGGGGGAGGAAGGGTGTCGAGGCAGAAACCACGTCAGGTGATGTGGGGAGGGGTCAAAATAGTATCACGTAGTTTATGGAACATCCTTAAGAAGACAGCGGAATTGTCAGTAAGGTTGGTCCTGGAAGTTACCACAATGAAATAATCCGAAGCCGGACACGATCCTACGATTCTGGTGCAAATTAACTGTCTTCAGACTAAGCTACCTGTAGGGACGGAGAGTCGTGCTTATTGGTGCGTTGAGCAACACGCTACGGCGTTTCTCCCGAGCTTCTTTCCTTTTACGGACCTTCATTTCGCTGCCCAGCAATCAACCTTCGCCGGTTTACAGAAACTCAGTCACTAAATTACAACACTGCACAGCACAACACGATGAGACTAACCTGCAAGTAGTTTCAATTTCATTTCCTTCATTTCCGTTCCTTAGGGAGCGTCCATAAACTACGTGACTCAGTCTAGGGGTGTGTTTGGGGGGGGGAGGTGAGTGAAAAGCTACACTGGGCTAGTTAGGGGGGGAGGGAAGGGTGTCGAGTCAAACCACGTACCTTTCCATTCATACTGTTTGTCACACTTAAAATGAGGTACAGAACACAAAACAGCATGTCAATATTTATTTCCGTCATTTAACTATCTCCGTGTGTAATTTACGATAATCCGACAAAAGAAAAAAAGTAAAAAATGTCTTCTGGAATCAAAAGGGGAAAAAGCTACATGCTACGTGGGTTTGGGGGTGGGGGGGGTGGGGTTGAGAGGCAGTGGCAAAAGCTACGTGGGGGGGGGGGCATTTATGACGTGAGGTGATTTTCCGGAATTTCTGACCCCCCCCCTTTCCCTTCTGGTGAGACTTCATGAGATTTGGTTGCCCCCCCATCTAAAAATGACGTGAGATTTTGACGGACCTTTTTTTTCTTTTTTTTGGGTCTCATTGTCCGAAGAGCGGATATACCACCCCTAAAGTCGGTTTTTGGCCGTAAATACCCCATTAAAATCGACTTGGGCGTAATTTGTATACTTTTTTTTTAGCTCTACAATTCTACAAGAATTTCAGAACCGTGAGATTTTTTTTTTTAATTGCTTTACGTCTCTCAACAGCGAGGTCTTTAGAGACGGGAAAGGTTGGGGGCAAGGAATGGGAAGGAATTCGGCCATGGCCTTTTTAAAAAAGCATCCCGGCATTTGCCTCGAGTGATTTGGGAAACCATGGAAAACCCAAATCTGGATGCCCGGACGGGGATTCGAACCGCCGTCCTCCCGAATGCGAGGCCAGAACGCTAACCGTTACACACCACGTTCGGTGTGAGATTTCCGTTGACGCCCCGCCCCTCCCTCTCCCTTGGTGAGGTTTCGTGAGATTTCGCCGGAACCCCCCCCATCCCCCTATTTCACTTTACGTCATTAATGGTCGCCCCCCTTGGGTTACGTGGGGGGAGAGGGGTTCACAGGAGACCAAAATGGAGTTACGTGGTCAATGGGCCCTCCCTTATATGGGGAGTTGCGATTTTTCTTAATTTTTGTTCCTTATTCACACAGTCAACCTGTATATTCCAAACACCTTGCTGAAGTCGGGGTGGATTACTATTGTTATTTTTCGTCTGTTCATAGCAAGTCTGATGTCGTCTGTTACTTTTATGAGTGCAGTTGCCGTATTGTGGTTTTTCTGCAATCCAGGCTGAAAATTTGCTGACCCCGGCAGCGTAACGGCTAGCGTGTTGGCCTCGAGTTGCTGGGGTCGCTGGTTCGAGTCCGGCCTTGAGCATGAATGGATTTAATTAAATGATGTGTCTGTCTTGTGTTGTCCATACTATTGTGAATAAAAACATTTGAGAGATAATACATGTTCAGTTTCAAAAATGACGTAGACTTGAAGAATCGTTGTACATTAGTAGATTTAATAATGAAATGTTGTGAAGCTGGCTAAATGGCAATAAAAGCCGAAGGCCATATATTAAAAAAAAAAAAAATGTTAAGAACTTGGTGGTTTGGTCATGAACTATATATGCGAAAGCCCTAGAGATGGTAGGTTTGTCTGAGGACTGTTATAATACGAACTAGCAGAGTTCCCGGGGTTGCGTGGTATGATCTAGGTTGATTTGCACACACACCAAATATTCGACCGAGCGGGGCGGTGTAACGGTTAGCGTTCTCGCCTCGCATTCGGGAGGACGGGCGGTTCGAATCCCCGTCCGGGCATCCAGATTTGGGTTTTGCATGGTTTCCCCAAATCACTCCAGGCAAATGCCGGGATGCTTCCTTCAAAAGGCCATGGCCGAATTCCTTCCCATTCCTTGCCCCCATCCTTGCCCCCCATCCTTTCCCGTCTCTAAAGACCTCGATGTTAAAAAGAGACGTAAAGCAGTTACAAAAAAAAAATATTCAAGTTCATAACAGAGGTCAGTTTTTGCACTTGTGAATCAAATTTCTTGTCAGTCGCTCAATTTTCTACATGTATTTAAACGGCTAACCACCGGTCCAGCAGAAAATAAAATGGGGTTGATTTATTCCTGCAATATTTTTAGCCATGATATCAGGAACATGTTCCATCATAATAACCACAGCGATTCGTGCAGCAATGAATGATTTTTTCATGAAATGTGGTAAAAACAGAATCGCTCAACAAATACCATTATGAAAAAACTAAACGTTTTAAACAGTTCACTTTCATGTTCAAACGCATCCGATATGCTTTACTTACTATTAACAGCGAATTTAATTTCACTTCCAAACATCAGAGATTATAGCTGTGCGGCCTGAGATCGTAGTTTCAAAAAGCTACAAAATTCTCGGAAGGTCCTACACTAAAGGTTTTAAACAGTTCACTTTCATGTTCAAATCCATCAATTATGCATTACTTACTATCAACAGCGAATATAATTTCACTTCCAAACAGCAGAGATTGTAGTAGTGTGGCCTGAGATAGTAGCTTCAAGAAGCAAAGAAGATATCGAAAGTTTTTTTCAGTATAGTATTAAAATTAATTTACATATTTTCCACTTCCTCTTCGCATTCCTTGAGGCCATCTATGGGATTTAAAGATAAAAAACTAAAATTTAAGAAAGGAAACGCTACATGCGATAATATGGCTATTATTTTTTCATGATGTATGACGCATGCATCGTATTTCATCTTTGGAGTTTTAAGCAGTACGTTCAGATTTTCATTTACCGTTCCGGCGTTATGTTACGTTGACGCATAAGACATACCAAACAATTCAATTGAGATTATAATCTTTCAAACGGTGGAAGATCCATCGTAATCTGCGCAGTAGGTTTTGAGTTTTTCTGTGACAAATATACCCGGTTTTTGTTTTATAGATACAGATTAAAATTTGTGAACCGAATATAATGTAAGTTGTGTATTTGACCCTGGCGGTGGCGGTTGCGCCCGGGCGTTGGGAACAGTGAGTCGAGTCACAGCTGTAGCCTTGTCCTTTATGGAGGTCGTAAAACCCGCGCAACTGTCCTTCGCGGCTGAGCGACGTATTCCAGCGATAACGCCTGCAACACCTCGCTACGGCTCAAATAAATACGTTTGTCCCATAACAAGCTAACGGCGCCCGTGACCTTCCATGTTGATTTACGGTTTACTCCTTGTAACTGGGTTCAAAACGTAAATTTATTCTCATTTCCTCACGTGAATACGACAGTAAAGGTAAAACTTTCCATAGGACCTCAAGTAGTCGGGACACACTTATTGCGTATAGTGTGATGGTTATACAGGGTGATTCAAAATAACGTGGGCAAAATGACATGGTAGATCTGCCATACAATAAGGATCAAAAATCCCATAGGAACAGAGGGTCGCAAACGCCTGTAGAGGGCGCTAGAGCCACGAGAGGGCGTTGCGATACAAACACGAGCCACCACGATCTGTCTCCCTTGGATTTTTTCTTGTGGGGATTTTTAAAAGGACTTGTGTATGAAACACCTGTTGAAACGCCGGAAGACTTGGTAGGAAGAATCGTTGCGGCAGCCGGATGTGTTCGAGATACACCTGGTATCTTTGAGAAGGTGCGCCGTTCCATGCAACGGAGATGCCGGGCTTGTCTCGATGCATCTGCTGTAGGCTCAACATTTGGCTTGTATTAGTCGCATGTGAGTGAGTAATTATCAATAAAATGATCTGTAATGGTTTTGTTTCTTCTCTTTGTGTCAGTATTATTTTAGACGCCCTGTAGCGGCTCCGGATCGCAGTTGCGACCCTCTGTTCCTTTGCGATTTTTGATTCTTATTGTATGACTGATCTACCATGATATTTTGTCCACGTTATTTTGAATCACCCTGTATATTTTACTGAATCTGTAATTCTATATATGATTTATAAAAGAATTATTCTGTGTCCAGCCATGTTTCTCTCTTCACACTTAACCAAAATCGATAAACGAGGTATAATTTTAAAGATCAAGTTCCCCGCTTTGGCAACATCGTTAATTAAGAAAGGAATTTTTCGAAATTCAACCCTTTAAGTAATAAAATCATAAATAATCAACGCCCTGACTATGCGATAATTCAGAGTTAAGTCGCTAGGCTTCGCTGGCGTCGGTAAGGAGTGATCACAAAAACAACTAGATAGCAGCACTTTCATCACATCACCGTTGGATATTTCAATTGACAAATCAACCATTTTTGCTACAAAATGAGACGTTTCAGAGCCAAGCTGTTAGGCTTCGTCAGCTTCGATAAAGAGTGAACCGCTACCGCTAGATAGGAGCACCGCGTATCGCAGAGATATTGATGAACCATGCGTGTTTTCTACAGTAAGCAGCTTTCGGAGATTTTAGTTTCTGTTCGTCAAACATTTGATCGTTTCTTATTGTTGCGCAAGACGTTGTAAGTGTTTTGTTATTTACCTGTTTTAGTTGACAAATAAACTATCGCTTCCAACAATCCGGTTCTTCTTTGATCTCAGAACAAACCACCAACCTCGCTGTTCATCGTATATTACTCACTGGTCACCTGGTCTCAATGAAATACGAACTTAACTTGTATGCGACCCTACGAGTTCGGTCTGCAAAATTTGAAGAACTTCTGTTTAGTTCGGCATAGAGTAGACAACGTCGCGCTTCGTATTCAGTATGGCGTAAATAACTATCTTGATACAAGTAGTAGGAGAAGCAACTGATTTATCAAACAGCTCGAGCGCTAGTTTATCCTCAGAACCAATACGCAATACACTCGCATCATATCCTCTTCAGTTCCGAGGTATCATATATGATGCCTCCAGGAATTATTTTTTTCTGTGGCCACTGCACAGCTGAACCTTTTCTGGCCTATCGTATCATCTACAATATACATCGCGCTTCTCACAGCTCATATGTTCGATCTTCTGCTTTTGGCAGCCCTGATTGGAAACCTGGGATCCTGCAGATGTACAACGTCGCTCGTCGAAATAAAGGTAAAGACATATATTTTTTCCATGAAATAAAGTAACATGAAGCAGTAAAGTCGTGTGTATAATTTTCCTGCTTGACTCTCGAGGTATCATATATATATATATACCATCTATGAAAAATTAATTATTGTATCAAAAAAAATTTATGGTCATTCATTGTTAACTAGCATTAACACAAAGTAAATAACACAATATTAGTTCTGTTGCTCTTTTATTATGAGCTCGGGACTGAAGAGGATATAATTCGGGGTAAGTTGCAATTCTCCTCAGATTGCTGCCAGTCGTACCACGAAGTTGGTTTGTTTAAAACCGTCACTACACCACTCGCTTAAAATTCATCTGCTCAAATGTTTACTTCACGTAAGTAATCAAACTTAGTGAAATCGTAAGCAGTAACCTGCACAATACTCTCTCACCCACGACCGCAATTATCTGCTTCATATATCCTTATCTCTGTCTTCCTCTACAGTTCTTACCTTCGACTGTTCCCTCCACTAACCAATTAATGTATCCAGCATGTCTCAAAATGTGTCTCTTCTTTCTGTAAGATTATTTCACAGACTTCTTTTCTCACCCATCATTTCCAAAACTCGTTCATCTCGTACTTTGTCTATCCATTTTCAGCATTCTTCTGTAGCACCACATTTGAAATGCTTCAATTTTCTTTCTTTCTGGTATTCCTAAAGTCCATGTTTCGCTACCATAAAGTGCTATGCTCCACACACAGAGTTTTAAAAAGTTCTTTGTAATTCCTAGATCAATATTTGAAACTAAAAGATTTCTCTTTTTCATGAAAGCTCTTATTGCTAGTGCTATTCTGCGTTTCAAATATTGATCTAGGAATCAGAGAAAACTTTTTAAAACTCTATGTGTGGAGCACAGCACTTTACGGTAGTGAAACACGGAATTTAGGAATACCGGAAAGAAGGAAAATTGAAGCATTTGAAATGTGGTGCTACAGAAGAATGCTGAACATGGACAGACAAAGTAAGAAATGAACGAGTTTTGGAAATGATGGGTGAGGAAAGAAGTTTGTGGAAGAAGCTTACATGAAGTAGAGACAGGCTGGTACGTCATATTTTGAGACATGCTGGATTGGTTAATTTGCTGGTGGAGGGAACAGTCGAAGGTAAGAACTGTAGAGGAAGACATAGATTAGAATATATGAAGCAGATAATTGAGGACGTGGGTTTTAAGGGATATATAGAGATGAAGAGGTTAGCACAAGATACGAAGGGATGGAGGATTGCATCAAACCAGTCGAAAGACTGACGACAGCAAAGAAAAGAAAATTCAGCGTTTAATATAATTCCTGTTTCGGCCATCGGTTGTAATTTTGCTTCCCAAGTAGCAGAATTCACTTACTTCTCCTATTGCATCAGATCCTATTTTTATATTTAATCTACTGAAATTGGTATCATTTTTGCTTCTTTTCAACACTTTTTTCTTGCTTTGGTTTTTTTTTAAATTTAATCCCAAATCTTCCTTCCGTATTTTTTTCATGTCGTTCTGTAATTACTCAAGATCCTTAGTTTGTTCTGCTAACAGGAGAATGTCATCAACAAATCGTAATGTACAGTACTAATTTTCTCTCCTGGGACACTTATCCCACTTTTAATTTTTTCTTTCTCTTTATGGCTTCCTGTACGTACCAGTTGAATATTAATGGAGATAGACTACAACCTTGTCTCATACCTTTTTAATTGATGCATGTCTCTCATGATTCCCTACTTTTAGAGCCTAAAACGATAGTAATATCGAGTTTGTAGTAACATGCCATGCTGTGGTATTTCACATGAAGTATGAATAACGCCGCGCTGTATCTTTACGGCTTGATATCCCGTGTTAATGTAAGCGGACGAACAGTCGGGTCCGCCTATAATAACTGCCCGCCGCTGCAGACAGTATAAACGCGGTCCGCGCACTGCGCCCCGAGGTTACAACCGGCCGTGACGTCACTCGGTGTTATTGGCGACCGGCTACTTGCTGCTAATTACTGCAAGCGACGACCGCGGCACAACGCGACCCAGTACGACACGGAAAACAACCACAGCAGGGCACACACTCAAATAAACCACCTTCTACACACCAGCAGCTACGAAACATACATACATTCACTGGTCAGCTAAAACATTATGACCACCTACTTACTAGCATATTGGTCCACCTTTCGGACGTAATACAGTAGCGATTCGGAGTAGCATAGATTCTTCAAGTCCTCGGTAGGCTTCCAGAGGTATCTGACACCAGATTTCTACGCACATGACGCGAAATTTTCTTAAATTACGGCCCGGTGGTTTGTGGGTGCGGCGCTGGGAACGAGCATCTCGCAGATGGCGAGTCTGCTCGGCTGTTCGCGTGCTGCTGTAGTGAGCATCTGTGGAAAGTGGTTGAAGGACGGTGAAACCACGAGTAGGCGACAATGTGGTGGAAATGTGTTGAAGACCAATCTATGAATCGTATGCTCGAGTGCCCTATGTGCCCATCATCCTGCAACAACGAAGGCCTGTTTCAAGCAACACAGAATGCAACTGAGGTTGCGAAGTACTGGGCTAAGTGTGTTTAAGGTTGTTGATTTGAACAGTGTATTTAACTGTGTATTTCGATGTTTGTGATACTAGAATAATAGTGGGCTTCCAGAGGTATCTGACACTAGGTCACGCACAGGTCACGAAATTCCCTTAAATTACGGGCCAGCGGTTCGTGGGCGCGGCGGCTGGGAACGAGCATCTCTGAAACAGAGAGGCTGGTCGGCTGTTCACATGCTACTGTAGTGAGCATCTATGGAAAGTGTTTGAAGGACGGTGAAACCACGAGTAGGCGACAATGTGGTGGACACAATTTCAAAGCCTCACGTGATCCCCCCCCTCCCCCTTGGTGAGGTTACGTGATATTTCGCTGGACCCCCCCCCCATCCCCTATTTCACCTCACGTAATTAATAGACCCTCCCTAGCGCAGGAGTTCCAGTATTTTCTCCGCCTCGTCCGTCTGGTGTCAGAAAGACAGCCGAGATAAAGTCACGCTATGACATCATCGCCGGTAATGGCAGGCGGTCGGGCGTCTCTGTACTGTATATACTCTGTCAGCTGCTACAGTATACAATATCTCATCAAAACCATCCGCACACCCACATCAAACTGAACTATCAGGCATGTTAAGACCGGATTTCAATCTACTGCTTATATATTGAAGACCGACCGTGGTGGTGTAACGGTTAGCGTTCTGGCCTCGCATTCGGGAGGACGGCGCATCCAGATTTGGGTATTCCGTGGTTTCCCAAATCATTCCAGGCAAATGCCGGGATGCTTCCCTCAAAAGGCCATTGCCGAATTCCTTCCCATTCCTTGCCCTCCATCCGTTCCCGTCTCTAAAGACCTCGCTGTTAAGAGACGTTAAGCAGTTATAATATATATATATATATATTGAAGGGTGTCCGTGGTAGAGTCATTTCTTGCAATGGTTTTGTCAGATCCAAAGTTCCTAACATATTATGTTCCTCCTCATCAAATTTCTTTAATGGCTATGGGTGAGGCATATAACAAGGCATTGTTGATATAGTAGCCGAAAATGCGTTTGTTGCTTTATTAGAAGTAATGTGATTTGTTTTAAATATTATGTCCGCAAAATGTAACTGAAGTTTAAGTCAAATTGATATAATCACGCTCAACAATAGCTGAAGATAATTTTTTTAATAATATGGGTATTTGAAATCGAGTCCGAAAATTACAGGGCAGATACCTTACCATGTACACCACGCAGCCAGTTAAATACATTGGGTAATTATGTTGGTATATATAAGCTACAATTTTTTTTTTTTTGTGGCAATATTTTAAAAACTTGAGATGGAAAATGGACACGCTTATTATAGAGCAAAGTGTCGATACAAACTCGATTATATTGCACCGCAGGCTGGAGACAAGCCAACGTTGGTTGTCCTACAGAGACGTCACTTCCGGTTTCTGCGGTCCGGAAGTGGTATGGCGCTCGCCGCAACACTTCCGGCGCAAATTCACGCAGTGCACAATCGCCGCATGTCCGGCAACTGGGCCGTGTCCAGTGTCCGCCATTACTTTAACAAACAACCATTACCCAGAGAGTATGACGACGTAGTATAACAAATACCAGTTTTTTACTCTAAAAGGATGAACGATTTTTACTCATTACTCTCTCCAATTCGTTTCCCTAGGCGCCTA
Organism: Vandiemenella viatica; assembly: GCA_031002005.1. NCBI lineage: Eukaryota > Metazoa > Arthropoda > Insecta > Orthoptera > Morabidae > Vandiemenella > Vandiemenella viatica. Next base: position 179,296,240 of record CM061914.1, on the reverse strand, counting down.
GTCAGAGCTTATATGCATTGTTACTTGCAATTTACTTCACTGTCAATGAGATTTTGCTTTCCATGAGTCCCTTTAATTTAATTTAACTGCTATGGAGCACACGCTCCGGTGGTAATTTCCCTACGCACCTATTACCCCACTTTCTTGTACCCACCTATTTTATCCCTCAACGAAATTTAATTTTATATTCGTTCATTGTTTTTGATAAATTATTCATCATTTCTCTTGGTAACTTATTCCAATCCCTGACACCATTACCTAAAAAAAGAGAATCTTCCTACACCCTTGTGTCTGAAATCGAGTGCCAGCTTGTGGTCATGGCCATCTTTTCCCTTCCATGCACAACTCTTAAGGGGGTAGGTACAGCTAACACATATAAATATTTGTAGAAATTGAAATTTCATTTTCTCCAAATCTGTTTCAATTTGAGGTTTCAAATTTTGTAGCTCCATAGAACTGTCATAGTTGTATATAAAAATTGATTTTTAAAATAGAAATATTATTTAACAATATGTTAATCTACCATCGAAACTGACAGTTGAAAATATGTCGTTATTAAGGTTTTTAATGACAGAAAGCATAATATTTGAAATTTTGCAGAAATCTTTTTTTAATCTTGTAAATTAATATCCAGGCAATTAGTTACAGGCGTACCAATAATGTAACACATTTAACTTTATATTTGTTGCTAATAAAAAAATTAAAGAAATCATAATTTTTACTTCTTTTTGTTTAAACCCATAGGCATATTTTCCATTTGTGGAAAGCTGGATAAACAGTAATGGTAGGGACTGTAGTAATTAGTATGTAGAACATGTCCTGCAAATTTGAAAAAGATCTATGCATGTGCAAAAAAATTATCTTTAAAATCAATTGATGAATTTGTTGTTTTCATAAGGTTAAAGATTTGGATTACCTTCAAGTGCAGTAAGATTTAAATGGCTGTCAATAGTGCAGGAATTTGCTTAATCACACATAATTCCCACACTGTCAAAGATATTTAAATAATCTTTTCACCAACATGAAATCAAAAGTAAAAACTATTTTTGTGAATCGAAAAAAAAATCATTTTTTTGAAACCTGATAACTGTACCTACCCCCTTAATTCTTTCCATGCCTCGTCGCCAATGGACCCCTAGTACACTCCCAGAATTCTGTTTAACCACCTCCTGTCTTCCAATGAATCGCATTCCAGCTCCTTTAGCGATATCTGATACTGATTGTGATCTGTGGTAATATGGAGAGACAAATCTACCACGGAGTCGCGTACTAACTATTATATTCAAGCAGGTCATTACCTGAATATAATGCATTAGTGTGGGACCCCCGTTAGATTTGTCTCTGGAAATTACCTTTTTTTTTATCTGCCTAACGTCTCTCCAACAGCGAGGTCTTTAGAGACGGGAAAGGATGGGGGGCAAGGAATGGGAAGGTATTCGGCCATGGCCTTTGAAGGAAGCATCCCGGCATTTGCACGGAGTGATTTGGGAAACAATGGAAAACCCAAATCTGGATGTCCGGACGGGGATTCGAACCACCATCCTCCCGAATGCGAGGCCAGAACGCTAGCCGTTACACCACCACGCTCGGTGGGAAATTACCGCAGAACACAATCAGTAATTGATATGATAAAGCAGGTGAATTGGGGGTTATTCAAAGACACGAGGTGGGTGAAGAGAACGCTGGGAGTGTGCAAAAGGTATATCGGTGATGAGGGGTGGAATGATATTTGGGGAAGATTTAGAACTGCATTGGTTGAATATGGTGGTGTAGTTTGGGGCACAAATTTTGAGTATCAAGTACAGGAGTTCGAAGTGCTCCTAGATTTGTTTGCGTATATTACCACAGGACGAAGCCAGTAACGTATATGATCAAGGAGCTGGATTGGGAGTCATTGGAGGAAAGGAGAAGGGTGAAGAGAGTGCTGGGAGTGTACAGGGCGTATGTTGGTGATGGGGCTAGGAAGGATATCAGTGTAGTAACGCATGGAAGGAAAAAGATGAGTATGTCCACAAGCTGGCACTCGAATTCAGGCACAAGGGAGTAGGAACATTTTCTTTTCTGGTTAAGGAAGACAGGGATGGCAACAAGTTACAAAAGCAAAGTGGTGGATAATTAACCAGAAACACTGAAGAGTTTAAGATTAAAATTTGAAAAGAGTAAAATTAGCAGGGTGTTGATACAGCAATTAATGGAATTTAAGGTTAAATTTAAACATTTGAATAAAACCACTACTACGACGAGGAAATTAATCTCAGGGGCCTGTGCCCCATAGCAATTAAAACGGAAGTTATGACCTTGCGTAGTAAAGTGAACCACCTCTGCGGAAACGGCATTCTACATCTACATCCATACTATGCAATTCACAAACACTGTGGGTGGCAGAGAGTGCTAAGCACCAATCCTAATTCTGCGCATTCCAGTCCCGAACAGATCGAGGAAAGAAGGAATACATAAAAGCATCAGTACGGCATCTTATTTCTCGAATCTTATCCCTCCGGTCATTGCGACCCAAATTGGTTGGTGGAAGAAGTATTTCTCTGCACTCGTAGGTCATAGAATTTCGCATATTCTCCAATAAATTCAAACTCAAATGACGTCGTCTGTCTTCCAATCGATGCCAGCCCAATCTATGTATCAATTCTGTGACGCTTTCATAAGGGCTGTAGCAACCAGTCACGAATCGAGCGGCTCTCCTCTGCACCCTCTCCACTGAGTTATTCTGTCGCGGTATCAGAATTGGGCTCCTCGTTCGGTCGGCGCACAACTGATCAGAGCCAAGCGCCTTCATCCGCCGCTCCTGGGCAGTGACGTCACTTCCGTCCGTTGTCCCGCGACTCCTTACGTCACGTTTCGGTGTTTGTCTTGCGACCTTCCTCGGAAGACTAACTCCGCTTCATCGCAGAGGATCCGCTGAAGCGCTTCATAAACAGCGGCAATAAGGAGCGCCTTCACGACTTTGACCTCTTAAAACAGGTCAACGTACGAGGAAGAAATTAATGTTGCGAAGTTACCTGTTAGGGAAGATTGTTTCGACGAAAACTATTTTCAAAATGACGAATCCAAAAAATTATGCAACATTTTACGCTTTTAGCAGGCGTCATATTAATCAAATATTCCACTAACTTTTTTCGGGGATCGCACTTGTTTGATTGATGGATTAGTACCGACGTTTCGACACCCAACCTGGTGCCTTCATCAGGGTTTCCAAAATCGAAATATCACTTGTGATGGTTTTCACACAACTCCGTCGCTTAGTGAAAACCATCACATGTGATATTTCGATTCTGGAAACCCTGATGAAGGCACCAGGTTGGGCGCCGAAACGTCGGTACTAATCCATCAATCACGGCAGTGCGATCCCCGAAAAAAGTAAGTGGAATATTTGATTAATCCAAAAAATTGTTAGTGCATTTTGTGACACAACAGTTTTTTTCTGATAATTGATCAAGTTTGTTTGAAACTAGATCAATTATCACAGCATATTAGCTAGGGAGTGTAACATAACACACGTCAGAGCCAGGCAAGAGTATCTGCGGCCGGCGCAGTAAGCCAGTGTGGGGCTATCTTTGGTGTGTGTGCATCGTTGACCGCCGTCAAGTTTAGTTGTCGACGCGGGAACATTTCGGTCGTAATTATAGAAATTGTGAAAAGACGAGAAGATTTGGCGGAGTGTAACGTGGAGACTAGTAATGTGTTATATTAACGGTTTTGCATGGAGTGCAGTGATCTCAAGTGACTGTGGACGTGTTATGAGTACTGTGGAGAGTGTGGGAGTTTGTGCAATTTAATTCCTCTTGTCCCACGAGTCTGCAATTCTCGGAAAAGGAGTCTGATTCCTTATTTAAATATTTATTTGGTGGTGGTATTTTCCGTCTGTGTGAAAGCGTAAGGTTATGAACTCAATAAAGTGTGGTATATCTGTCCATTCTAAAGTATGTGAGCTTATCATTTAGTAACCCGACGAACGGTAATACCTAAACCTGGTGACCGCGGCATAAAGAACCTTTTTATTTGATCAATGAATATGTGTGTGTCGAGTAAGGGACTTTTCTAATAATCAACATCCATAATTAGCCAAAAAGCTTACAATTTGATTTAAAAAAAAAAAAAAAAACATAAATCACAAGATGTTAAACAATCGAATCGGGGAAGTTCCAACGGAGCCAATTAATTTTTTACCGGATTGCATTATTTGTTTTTTGGTGTTGCAAAAATTTATATTCTGTAAACATATCAATACCTCAAGATTTTTTTGTTGCCTTGTGTTCCTGGCACCGACACCTTTGGCGTCCTGGCTAGGGTTTTAATAGTTCGTTTATTGTTATCTCTAGTTTTCACCTTAAGGGTAAAATTTTTACCTCATGGGAGGTCTATGTAAAAACCCCTTTGATGTGTTGGTAATTTCAAAGTGGAGTTTTAATCATTTATAGTGGCACTTTGTACCTGTGCCACTGTTTAGGGATTGTTGTTCCAATGTTTTGCAGTCTATATTCCGTAGTGTATCGAGTCTTCGATGAAAGGACTCGGTTAATCTTTTTACGACTAGATCTATTGTTTCTATTTGTGCTACCTCGTGCATTTCAGTGATTCTTGTCCTTCTCTCAGTATTTACGAATGGGCGGAGGCAACTGTTTTGTAATATCTGCAAATGCGATATGTTTGTTTTACACGTTGTTTCCCAAATTTGGCAGCCATATGTTATTACTGGTAATATTGATGATTTGAGCGGGTGGAGTTTTGTTCGTAGGTTCATTGATTGACGGATCAGTATAGGAAATAACTTCTTGATAGTACCTAGAACATTTAGCCGTTTCTGTGCTATATGTTGGCGAAATGTGAGCGTTTTGTCTATATTGACTCCTATGTACTTGTGAGGGCTCTTCCACGGTATCTGTTTCCGTTTTCCGAATATAGGAAGATAGTGGTGAAAATAATTTCTGCAAAAATATCAACGTCTAAGTTTTTTATTTTTTTTTTTTTTTTTTGTTCTTATATGATAAAGCAATCCCTCCTTTGGAAGCTTTGCTTGTTAGTTTAAGGTTAGGTTTGGGCGCACTCTTTATTTATCACTTTGGGGGAAAGGCCTGTGACCTCCACTTGGGTGGTCTTATGGAAAAACCTAAATAATGGTCTTTTACTGTTCTTGGGTTTAATATACTTAGCGGAACCTTGTATCTGTGCCATGTTTTTGGTTCACACGAACCAATTCGAAATAGTCGGGGTTCTATATGTTACTCTTTATTTATTTTATAATATAGTTTTTCTGCCTGTGTTGTAATTTCGCATTTAATATAATTTATTCCTATTTGATCATGAAGTTGTGTAACCGGCGTGTACATTCTCGCACCTAGTATTATTCGTAGACAGCGATTTTGAAGTCTTTGTAGGAGTCGAATATTCGAATTTGTCGATATTCCCCAAACTGGGCAGTCATATAGCAGAAATGGTCGAATTACTGAATTACATATATGCTTCTCTTAGTCAGTGGTATCAGTTCTTTATTTATATAGTTGGTGATAAACATTTTGACTGCGAGAAATAAATTGTGTTCCGTTTAGCGTGATTAAGGTTCGAACAACTCAACGGAAATTCATAGTGGTTTAAAAATTATACAGCCGAGAATCCCAGGATTAAAAAAGAGGCATATTTTATCTTGGTGAGGCATCGGAAAGCTGACAGATAAACAGAAACGTGTCTGTTCGTTTGCATCTCCGTTTCGTTGAACGCGATTCATGCAACAACAAAGAAACCAACAACAACAGCAACACAAGAGACGAATTGCTCTCTACACTGCTACCCTCATAGAAGTACAGCAAGACGTACTCACAAGAGCTACACGTACTGCTGCCAAAAGAGCTGCAAAGTGTATTCAAGTAGATGGAGGGATTTTCGAACATTAAATTTAAACTTTTGTAAAATATGCTTGTGTTTTTGCATGAATAAACTACTTGAAAAAGTTATTTGTGTGATTTTGATCATTGGAAGACAGGAGGAGGGTGAAGAGGGTCATGGGAGTGTACAACGCGTATACTGGCGATGAGGCATGGAAAGATACTGGTGTAGGTATGAAAAGTAGTGTATGGAAAAGAAAAGATGACCATGACCACAAGCTGGCACTCGATTTCAGGCACAAGGGTGTAGGAAGATTCTCTTTTTTAGGTAAGGGTATCACGGATTGGAGTAAGTTACCAACGGATATGATGAATAACTTACAAAAAACATTGAAAAAATTTAAACTTAAAATTTATAGAGGGCAAATGTAGATGGGTGCAGGAAAGGGGGAAGATGGATGTGTAGTGAAATTGCCACCGGAGCGTGTGCTCCATTGCAATTTAATTAAATTTATCTTTTTTTCTGAGATTTATTTTAAACATAACATTCTAACACCTGTATCTCCAAAATGAATTCAAATCGGACACATGTTAATATGAATTATTTTACTCACTATTGTTCAAATACTACCACTTCTTTCAATACTTGCCATTCCTCCTGAATCTCCATGTATATATTATCCAATTAATGAAATTCTGTATGGAATGATATGCATGTTATTCCTTCCGTGGCTCGTATTCCACTTTAAGCTATAGGTCGCTTCTAGTGCTAACGACCTTAATTGTAACACGGATATGTATGTATACGTCCACAGCAAATTCAAGCGGAAACGAAGGCTTCAGTTAGCCCAAATCAACATGCATACATATGCTATTTTTATAGGATGGGTCATCTTCTCTAGTATCACACTTCTTAAATTGCTCATATGGATATTTTGCGAAAGTCCTTAACTCCAAAGAAGTCTCCCTATCTTTCCTTCAATTTTTAACAGGCTATATAGCACGCAAGAATTTTCTGATAGATAGTTTCGGAAAAAAGAGGAAATCAGAGTTTCTTTCGCTTTTGGAAAAAAATATATATATAAAAAGTGGAGATAAACTAATGTTTGGATAAAATAATGTTGTTATTGTCGTCAGTCTTTCGACTGTTTCGATGCAACCTCTTCACCTCTACATACCCCGTACAACCAACGTCCTCAGTTATCTGCTTCATATATTCTAATTTCTGTCTTCCTTTACAGTTCTTACCTTCGAATGTTCCCTCCACTAACAAATTAACCAATCCAGCATGTCTCAAAATATGACCTACCAGCCTGTCTCTTCTTTCCGTAAGCTTCTTCCACAAACTTCTTTCCTCACCCATCATTTCCAAAACTTGTTCAGTTCTTACTTTGTCTGTCCACTTAATTTTCAGCATTCTTCTGTAGCACCACATTTCATATGCTTCAATTTTCTTTCTTTCCGGTATTCCTAAAGTCTATGTTTCACTACCGTAAAGTGCTGTGATCCACACATAGAGTTTTAAAAACTTCTTTCTAATTCCTAGATCAATATTTGAAACTAAAAGATTTCTCTTTTCCATGAAGGCTCTTTTTGCTAGTGTTATTCTGCTTTTAACATCATTCCTGCTTCGGCCATCGGTTGTAAATAATATCCGACAAAAAAAAGTCTTCACTACAGAGTGACCTACCACAATGGTTGCGTTGCCATCCGTTAAAATAGTTTTAGTTATCACTAGGCTTCACATCTTTGTGACAGGTCATGTTTTTTTTTTTTTTTTTTTTTTTTTTTTTTTTTTTTTTTTTTTGAGCTGTAATGCTGAATTAAACATTGATTGAACGTTTCTAATTGTATTTAAATCTATTTTATACAACAAATAAATGCATATTCAGATCACTTTGCTAGTTTTGGTCATATTACGATAATATTTATGGTCCTTTGTTGAGGATAAATCTGGTAATTTTTAATAGTACCGGGAATTTAGTAGAAGTTATAGATAAGAAGAAATTAAGATAATTATTTACAGAACTGTTCTTCTATTACGAATTGGAGGAAAAAACAAAAGTAATTATAACTGAATTGGTCAGAATTCGCCAGTCAAGAATTTAAGTTATACATTTTTGTAACTCTCTAAACGTTAATGTTCTGGCTTCCTTTTAGCCTCGACTATGCAGCCGTCGTTAAAAGTGTGGAAACCGAGATAGTTCAAGCTCGGGAGTAGTGACTAGTTTGCTAAAGAACAGACTTGATAAAGTACATAAAACAATTTGCATATTTTAAATGGTGGTGAATCTATTTTGGCTTAAGATGACCCACAAATAAATTGCAGAGACTTTGTTGAAGTACGCTTCCGTGATACCTTGCGATGTCGAACGAAGCTTCTCACAGTACAAGACAGTTATAAGTGACAACAGGAGAAAATTCCTCTTCGAGAACTTGAAGACGCAGTGCTGACATCAAACAAGAATAAATAATAGTATTTTCACTAATGCATAAGAAATTTATAATAAATTCCCATTTTTAAAAGTAAAAATCTAGTAAACTATTCTCTGACAGGAACATTAAAATAATTTTCGAATTTTTTTTAATAATAATTTCCCAATGGTGCAGTAAGTGCACGGAAGCTGTCTACATGAAAGCGAAGCTACTAGATAAAATAAATGAAGTATAATTGAGAACGTTTTAATCTATAGTAAATTTAAATGTTTGGTCATATTTAACCATTTTAAAGGTCATTTTTGCATGCATATTTCTCTATTTTTTGGGTCGTAAAGATATGAACCCTGGTTATAACCATTATATTACACGTAGCTTATAAGACTTATAATCCCACAATAATTGCAAAAAATTGTAGTGTGGTGAGAGAACTGTGGTCGTACTACATTTACACACTGAATCGAATCCAGGTCGCCGTCGTAACCAAACCACTGTGCGATGACGCTGCGTGGTGGCTGGCTAGCGTCGAACCCACGTCCCGCAGCCGCCGAGGAGTTATTCTGCAGAGCTGCAGCGTTGTTCGCACTTACCTGAAACACAAAATAAAAACACACCGGTTATTGCCGACGACGAGGAGGTTGGAGATACTTTTTATTTTTTTCAACTGGGGACAAGGATTCCACATTAAACTGTAGGTACCCTATACCCGGTAGTGTTACCGTGTTAGGTTAAAACGACTACGATAGGCGCGGAATGTGCAGTCAGTAAAAAAAAAAAAAAAAAAGACACCTGTCATCAGGTCATTACGACCACTCGAGCCATCTGCAAATTGTTTTATACTTTCAGTAAGTTTATTAAACAGATGTTACCCAGTATAATTAACTTCTCTGTGCACTTATGTCGCTTGTGTTTTGTACAAGTTGTCTTTCACTCCTGTGCTGAAATTGTGTATCTGCAGGGTGACTTTCGACGCTATTTTGACGATACAGTAGGACTCCAACTATCCGATTCAATTGGGACCGGACCCAGTTCGGTTAATCAAAATTTCGGATAATTGGATTTATTCCGAAAAAGGGTCTATTTTAATTAATTACTGAATGTATGTTAATAATGGGAGAAAAAACTATTTTTAAAGAAAAAGAGTTTTTAATTAATGAAATTAAAAGGCAACACTTTTGCATGTTAAGCGTACTTACAAGTGCTGTATATTAGTACAGTATGTACGTACCGTACTGTAAACAAAAGTCATTGCATGCTGAACATCTACATCTACATATTTACTATGCAATTCACAAAATTGTGGGTGACAGAGGGTGCTCAGCACCAAAGCTAATCTCTTTGCTGTGCATTCCAATCCCTAATGGTACGAGGGAAAAAAGAATTCATATAAGAATCAGTCCGGCACCTTATTTCTCTAATTTTATCTTTCCTGTCCTTCCGACTCAAATAGGTTGGTGGACGAAGTATTTCACTACACTCAAAAGTGAAAGTGGGAGTACGCATGTTTACCAATAAGTTTAAACGAAACGTGTGTCGTCTATCTACCAGAGATTCCCAACCTAGTCTACTAATCAGTTCTGTGACGCTTTCATAAGGACTGTAGCAAGCGGTCACGAATCGAGCGGCTCTTCTCTGTACTTTCTCTATACTTTCGATCAACCCCTTACGAAACGGATCCCAAATGGAACAACAATAGTCCAAATGTGGACACACAACAGATTTGTACGCTATCTCCTTTGTTTGTTCATTACAATTTTTCAAGATTCGACCTATGAATCGCAGCCTAGAATTTGCTAACGAATTAATGTGTATGTCCCATTTCATGTTCCTTTGCACTGTTACTCCCAAATATTTCATAGAATCGACCATATCAATAACTGTATTGTTTAACTCGTATTTCTGAACAATTGGACTCTTTTTGTTAGTTATGCTCATTGTCTTGCACTTTTTACAATTTAGAGTAAGTTGCCCACTCAGCGCACCAAGCCAAAATAACATCCAGATCGCGCTGAATTTCTAAGTAATCGCCCAAATTTCTTACTTCCCTATAAATAACCGCATCATCAGCAAACAATCTAAAAAGGCTTTTCACTTTGTCTCCGAGATCGTTTATAAAAATTAAGAAAAGAAGTGGTCCTATTACACTTCCTTGAGGTACCCCCGATGTAACATCTAGATTAGAAGAACTTTCTCCTTCAACGACAACATACTGCGACCGGCCGGTTAGAAAATCCTTTATCCATTCACAAAGCTGATCCGATATACCGTACGCTCGAAGCTTCGCTAAAAGGCGGTTGTGTGGCACAGAGTCAAAGGCTTTCTGGAAATCTAAAGAAATTGCATCTGCTTGTGAACCTGCATCGATAACTTTCATTACGTCGTGTGTAAATAGGGCCAGCTGTGTTTCACATGATCTCTGTAATAGTAAGCTGTTTGACTGCATTCATCCGCTTGACAGCGAGGAGTTGCATGAGGTCACACTCGGGCTGACGTTCCATCCACTTCAACACATTTTCAAGGCCGGCAAATGCTTGACCAGCATATGGTCCCGTGTCTGCTTCAACTTCGTCATAAAGGCCATCTTCTTCCTCGACACTTTCTTCTCTCACACTTTCAGTGAGTTCATCATCATTTAGAATTTCATACCCAGGGTCTGACGAATAACACACCACCCACTCTCCTATATCTTCACCACTAACTTCTCAACATCCAGGAATTTTCAAAAAAAAATGTTTCTAACTTCTTCAAGTGACACGTCATCCCCATCTTCTCCTATCTCTCCCCTTTCCTTTTCTTGAGCTTCTTTTTCCTTTTTCTCCTTCTCTTCTTCAGTTGATATGCCTTTCAACTCGTTCCACGCACGTCTTAATGTGACTGCCTTAAGTGATTCGGATAGTCAGCTATTCGGATAGTCGGAGTTGGGATAATTGGAGTTCTACTATAACTCATTCAGCTTTGAGGAAACTTGTTGACGTTGGTACTTTTCTTTCTTAGTCGTTGGCAACATTGTGCTGTGAGGATATCTGCGTAGTATGGATTCACTTGTTAGAAGTACGTGTGCTGCGACATTAACGTTTCGGAGCAGCACGCGCTGGTCGGTTTCGAAACACTTTGCGCCTGTTTCGCCGTTTTACGAGCGTGTGACATTACGAGAGGGCGTGCCGTGCGGGTGGTTGCGACACAGGCGCGAGCTGGCCTTGACACAGCCTGGTCTACGGTAGCCGACGTGGTCGGAGAAATTACGGTAGCAATAGTCGGTACAGCGCTCTGCAACGAGTATTGTGCAATATGCGAACATTTAGCCGTAGTAAATACACCTGCTCTATGGCGACAGGTGAAATGTTTCCACAGATTTAATTTAATTGCAATGGAGCACACGCTCCGGTGCCAATTTCACTACACATCCATTTTTCCCCTTTCGTTTTCCCAAACTAATTTTGCCTTCTACTAATTTCAACTTTAAGTTCTTTCAGCGTTTTGGGCAGATCATTCATTAATTCCCTTGGTAACTTATTCCAATCCCTGACACCATTACCAAGCGAGTTGGTGTAACGGATAGCGTTCTGACCTCGCATTCGGGAGGACGGCGGTTCGTATCCCCGTCCGGGCATCCAGATTTGGGTTTTACATGGTTTCCCAAATCACTCCAGTCAAATGCCGGGATGTTTCCTTAAAAATACCACGGCCGAATTCCTTCCCATTCCTTGCCCCGATCCATTCCGGCTCTAAAGACCTCGCTGTTCAAAGACGTAAAGCAGTAAAAAAATAAATAAAAAAAAATAATTGACACCCTTACCTACGAAAGTTCCTTTGTGCCAGAAATCGAGTGCAAGCTTTTGGTCTTGGTCATCTTCTTCCCTTCCATGCATTACTTTCAATTCTTACACCAATATATTTCCATGCCTCATCACCAATATACGCCTTGTACACTCCCATGACCCACTTCACCCTCCTCCTGTCTTCCAAAGAATCTAACTCCAGCTCCTTTATAATATCGTTTACCGATTGTTTTCTGCTATAATTTCCATAAACAATTCCAACAGCCCTTCTTTGCAGCTCCTCCAACTCCTATATTTCATTCCCAAAATGTGGATCCCTTACTACACTACCAAGAGTTCCCGTGCGTATATCTTCAACTCTCTTGGAATGAGTTAGCGCTTGAAAAAGAATTTGGGAATATTTTAAAGCAAACTAACTTATAGCACCAGTTCACACTGCAACAACGGGTGGGGCAGCAGTATTTAGCTGTTACCTGTATTTAGCTGTTATTGGCTGTAATTGGTGTGTGTGTCAACAGCAATTGTCGTGGATTCACTAGTATTTTCTTACGTATCCTGATCGATTACTTTCCTTTCGCTTACTTTGCGAGGAAAGGAAAAAGAAGGAATACTGTGAGCTCTTTGCTAGCCTGTTTCCAGGATAACATTGTCAGCTTAAACTATAATATATGAAAGGTGTAAGGTTAGGTCTCGTATTTTATAAAGATTTTGTTATACACTATTGACCTTTATTAAAACAATTGTCAGAAGATTCCAATCCCTCGGAAATATTAACAGGCAAAAATTTCAAATTTTCTTAAAACGTCTTTCATAATAGTTCGTCATACCTAGAGCTCTTTTTTCTTGTTTTTTTTTATGGCTTTACGACCCTTTGACGTCCAGGCATTAGAGGCGGGAAAGACTGGAGGCACGGAACGGGAAGGAATTCGGCTATGGCATTTTGAAGGAACTATCTCGGCATTCCCATGGAGTGATCTCGATAAACCATATAATATATTTTACTTATTGCTTTACGCCTCGTCAACGTCGAGGTCATTAGAGGCGGGATGGGACTGGGGACAAGGAACGGGAAGGAAATCGACCATGGCCTTCTTGAAGGAAGCATCCCAGCATTCGTCTGGAGTGATTTGAGTAAACCATGGAAAACCCAAATCTGGATGCCCGGACGGGGATTCGAAATGGCGTCCTCCCGAATGCGAGGCGAGAACATTAACCACTCACCACCACGCTCGATTTGACCACTTCTTAAGTTTTTCATCCACTGTTAAATATTTTTCTCTCTGTAAACACTTTCCTTTAATCCCAACTGCGCAAGCTTGAAGGCAACTTGTAACTAGAAAAACAGCTTATCTTTTAATAGCTGCAATCAACACTTAGAAGCGGTCTGGTGGCTCAGCGGTTAAAGCATCTGACTGGATCGAAAGGTACCCGGTTCGATTCCCTGTCTCGGCGGGGATTTTTGTATGCCCTCAACCCGACCTTCACCTCTGGCACAGCTTGCGGGGTATTGTTAAGTACGCCCAGAACGCTTCCGTGGTTCAATAGCGTAAGATGTTATACAGCCCGATGCATGTATGTTAAACAAGACTGAACGTGCTATTTATTATTCCTGTAACTTTCGTTAATTTGTGAATTTCTTTTTGGTTGTGTATCAGTTTGTAGGGTATAGCTGAGGTTCTATGGGCGTGTTTTCTATTGAAATTTTGGTTCTTTTGTGATTTCTTACGATGAAGGCCATAACTTTGGATTTATTGAGGGAAATTTCCGTTTTGTACTCTTTTGCTGTCTCATGGAGGTTATATACCGATCACTTCAGGTCTTCAGTTTCAGCAAAAAACACTTCGCAGCAGTAAAACCCTGTAGTATTAAACGGTGCACACTATCCAATGTCGAAATCACCGTAATTTCTCAAAGCTATTTTCTGTCGTTGATAAACCCTCTGCGTTCTGACCTCGGTGTATGGATTCGGAGGCACAGGTCACGCCGGGCAGAGTTATCGGGATGGACGCTGAAGAGCTGCGTAACCAGCTGTCTAGAGCGACCCCGCGTGGCTTGGCCTTTCCAGCAACCTACGCTGATCTCTCTTCGGTTACAATAATAACAACAATAATAATATTTGATTAAATTGCGATGGAGCGTACGCTCCGGTGACAATTTCCGTAGACACCCATCTTCTCCCTTTCCTGCACCCACCTACATTTGCTCTCTTCAAATTTTAGCTTTAAATTCTTTTAACGTTTCTGGTGAATTATTCGTCATTTCTCTTGGTAACTTATTCCAATCCCTGACACCCTGTGCGAGTAATGAGCCACAGAGGGTGTGTTGCGAAGGGTTGGTACCGTGTAGGGGTGTCCACTTAAAAAGTACATCGATGTTGTTATTCGATGTAAAACATCGGAACCCTGCATCGATGTTTTTCGATGCATCGCTTAAAAACATCGATGTTTTTTCAACATCGAATACTTTTATGTTTTTCTTAGCTCAACAAATACAAACCAACAATATTCGTCGGCAAATGTCGTTTCATTTATCTTCCACCTGTTCCTTTATAATCGCCAAAGAGAAAATGCGACAATAGTTTGATATTCACCATTTCTGCTTGATCGCAGAAAGTTCTTTGTCTTTCGTTTGGTCCGTGTGAACACACAGTAACACCATACCTGTTATATGGCAAAAGCGCTCTACCGCAGGTAGGCGAGGGTAAGTATAACCACACACCCTCGCCTACCTGCGGTAGGGAATTCAAAGAAAAATTCATCCCTGAATATCTAGCACAGCTCATCTGTTTAGGCTCTTATTACTTTCGTGTCATTCGTACGGTGAAGTTTATTGGCAGCAGTGCCACTTGTGCTATACATTTTTTTTTTAATGGCATTTGGCAACGGAGGCCATACAGCTGCTCAAGGTAATTATAATTGCTTTCAGTGTATGGACGCCACAGGACGGACAGGACATTCACACAGAGACACAACACTTAACATCCATGTCCGCGGCCGGATTCGAACCGGCGGCCTTCGGCACGTGGAACTAGCACTCTAGCCCCTACGCTACCGAGGCCGGTATTTTGTGTGCTATACAGTTCAACTGTGAAAGTATTTCTAGTTTGTCCTCATGGAAGTGCTAACAACTAATAAGGGTAAACATGCCGTGCATTATGAAGGTTATTCGTATCGAAAATACAAAAGTAAAGAAGATGGGCTAACGGTATGGCGGTGTTAGAAGGAAAGGACGAAAAGTTGTCGTGGAACGCTCAAAACGAAAAATTGTGAAGTTTTATTTGCACCTGAACATTCATGCGAAGTAGCGGACACAGTTCGCTTGGAAGTTGCTAAAAGAATGAATCATGCGAAGAAGAGGGCCCGCGAAGAAGACACGCCCATTTCTAAAATTTACACAGAAGAACTGGGAGACTTACACAGTAAAGGCTACGAATAGGTAGCCAAATTGCCTTACCAGGTGACTCAAGAGAACCTTATTTCGACAGAGAAGCAAATCTCGTGGGAACGGAAAGGAACAGAAGAGCCGAGACGAAGTAGTCTTAGATAATGATATGCTTCAGATGAGAGATGGTTCAAGTTTCCTTTTGACAGATGACAGCTAAGGAGAGCGAATGATAATTCTTTGTGGTCAGAAGGAAAGATAATGTCTGAAGAGACAGTAAGATTTCTTTTAAAAGTTGTAGTAAACAATTTGTTCAAATTTATAGTATCCACGCTGATTACGGAAGCTCCAAGGAAGAAACTAATGTGTATCCAGTAGCGTTTACCCTGTTGCCAAACTAAAAGAAAGCAACGTATATTCGTTTATTTCACCATATTTTACATATAGTAGTTCCAGAATGGAATCCAAGAAAAATTAACATTTATTTTGAGGGAAGTGCAATATCCGCACTTGGAGAAGTTTTTCCAACCGTTGAAATTAATGGTTGTTACTTCCACATGAAGAAATGTCTTTGGAGGAAATTGGTTTGACCCGTGAGTATCGGGAATATGAAGAAATTAGACTGCATGTTAGGATGTGTGCTGCGCTAGCATTCCTCAAAACTGAAGACATCTTAGACGGCTGGCTCGAGATATATTCGGAGGCTTCAGAAAATCCGAAATTTTCTCAGTTTTTTTTATTATTTCGTTGAACAATGGTTGGAGAATGAAGAAATTCCTCCTAAACTGTGGACTTGTTACGGTAGGCGACACCGCACTACGAACGTTGTGAAAGGTTGGAAGAACAAAATCAACAATCTTCTCGGGCGACCAAATCCCAAGATCAAAGAAGTCATAATGTGTTTAAAGAGGGAAGCTGAAAATTTCGCTTGTATGTACATGAGAACGGAGATCAATCTTGCAGGGAAAAAGAAGAAAAGCTCCTATATTAAATTAGATGAATGGAAAAAACTGTAAAAAAGTATGAGGAAAACGGTGATATTAGGTCTTGTTTGAAAGCGATATCATACTTACAAAAGCTGGGTTAGACCTGCTTTCTTAACACACAAAAAATGAAAATAATGTAAATAAAGAGACAGTGTAAATATGTAAATAAATAAATACTGACGAAGCTTAATTCAAGCTGATTTTAAACATGCCTTAAACGATTATGTGCTTCGTGCATTTCAGTGGAAAAAGTGTGATGGAAATCAGTTATTAAAATGTGTTATAAAGTATTAGAAATTTACTGAATTACTACTAGAAAATGTATGACTTCATGAACTCTTTAGGCTAGACGCATTCTAACGATTTTCTGTAGCTGCGATAGAAAAATAGGTCGCGAAAAATGTTAGTGCGCACACTTGCGACTAATTAGTCGCAACAAATGATGTCAGATTGCATTGTCAAGATATGAATCGTCTCTGTGTAGTTAGGTTCAAAAAATATACTTAAAAATAACTATACTGGGCATATCTTCTTACTGGTCAAAAGTTACTTAAACGAAAATTTCAAGATGTTCCAGATAAGAAAATTTCATATAACCATTAATAAATAAACATTACCAGCTACTGATTAGCTGTTAGCTATTTAAGAACACATTTGTATGTTCCATTTCGAATGTTAAATGCTAAACGGTGATGGGTCGATATTTTTGAATACTCGGAACTAAAAATAGTAAAGAAATACAATTTATTCCGTATTTACATGCCAGATTGACAATTTTTCAATCTCTCAAATCAGTTTTCGATATTTGTGTTGCTTGAAAAATTGGTCTTTAATCGCCCGCCAATAAATCCCAAGTGCTCACGTAGCCTTAGAGGCCATCAGGGCTTCACAGTGCGTTTCTTCTGGCGACACCGTCTTTCCAGGAAGGTAGGGGATTATAGACCGTCCTTCCAGGAAGGCGACCCTTGAGCGCTTATAGTCGGTCACCGGCTTCTGCAGTTAACTTGGCGACACCGGAGTGGATTGATGATGGGGGAACATACAAAACAGGGATTAATTTTGAAGTTTACATCAGACGAATGCTGGTTCGTCAGATTGCAAAAAAAAAAAAATGATAAATTAATAAGATTTTCTATAATTTGTACGCGTGTCTTTAATTTTCTTATATATTTTTAAATAATTTCCGGCTTGAGGCAAAAATATCGATATCTTTCTCAATATATATCGATACTGTTTGTAACTATCGAGTTAATATTTATCGTTTTTTTTTTTTCGTTTGCCCATCGCTACTTCACTCTTAACAGCGCTGATACATATCCATGCAGACGGTATCGAACGTCTTCTTGCACCTTGAGTGATGCCGTGTTGATTTAAGGAAGTGTAATTATAAAGATTAGGTAACATGGCCAGTGTCCTTTATTACTAACGTGACATCATTAGAATGACTGCGAGTAGGGGTATTAACGACGTGGAACCTGTGTTCAAGTTGCGTAAGCGGACAGATCTGAATGGAGCCAAGTTTACAGAATGAATAACTGCAAGCAAATAACGCTTCCGCTGCCTTGTGTACCGATCAACAAGCCGATATTAAAATATTGCACCTCCGCGGTAGTAACAACTTGTACGCTTTGAACCGTGCGCTACTGTCAATGTTTTGTTATTGTTGTTTGTTCCGCTTTTTTAATCAAATTCCAGTGCACAGTTGGGAGAACTGTTTGTCCTGTTGCTGATAAATGGCGACCAAACACAGGACCACGCCGCAGTGGATTAGCCAACTCAGCGACACCGGCCTGTAAACGTTAGTTTCATTCACAGGACACTCGATAAAAGCAACAGTCAACACTATCGATACAGCAGTGCATTATATTCCATTCTTAAAGCAAATTTGATGCAAATTACTTATTTTAGTTTATCCAAGACGACATCAAAATACGAGTATCATTTCCCTTGGTAATTTCTTCCAATCGCTGACTCCATTACCTATAAAAGAAAATCTGCGCAGACCTTTATGCCTTTGTGGTCATTACCAATTTTCCTTTCCATTTTGTACTCCTAATTCTTCTATCTTTCCAGGCCTCACCAACCAATATAAGCCTTGTTCATTACCTGCATTCTCCTCGCCCTCCTCCTGTCTTCCAATGAATTCCATTCCAGCTACTTTATCGTATCACTTACTGATTGTGATCTGCTGTAATTTCCAAAAACAAATCTAGCAGCCCTCCATTGCACCCCCTCTAACTCCTGTATTTGATACGTAAAATGTGGGTCCCATACTACACTACCATATTCAAGCAATGGTCTGACCAAACTTCTGTACATCCATTCATCACTCTCAAAAAATTAAGGATTTTGGAACCATTTTCTTCTATCTGTCCAATATGCCTTTCCCAGATGAGTTATATTATGTATATTATTTTTGTGCTATAGCATCATGTCTGGCCCGCTTCTAATTGGTGCCAATGAACTCAAAATAATGCTGTTATTATGATTATGTACTAAAACAACATACCTATAATTAAATTACATTAATAAGTATCTGTTTATTTACATCAGCTTGTTGTATGTTCGTTACACATTAATTTAGTCAAGAAATTTCCAGAAATTCAAGAACGTCAAACTATTATAGGGAGGAATTATGGGAACCACATTTTGAGTATCAAATACAAGAGTTGGAGAGGGTGCAAAAAAGGGCTGCTAGATTTGTTTCTGAAAATTACCACAGAACGCAATCAGTAACAGATATGACAAAAGAGTTGGAATGGGATTCATTGCAAGACAGGAGGAGGGTGAAGAGGGTCATGGGAGTGTACAAGGCGTATACTGGTGATGACGCATGGAAAGATATTGGTGTAATAATTAAAAGTAATGCATGGAAGGGAAAAGATGACCATGACCACAAGCTGGCACTCGATTGCAGGCACAACGGTGTGGGAAGATTCTCTTTCTTAGGTAAGGGTATCAGGGATTGGAATAAGTTACCAAGGGAAATGATGAATAATTTACCAAAAACGGTGTATCAATTTAAAGTTGAAATTTTTAGAGGGGAAATGTAGGTGGGTGCAAGAACGGGTGAAGATGTGTGTGTAAGGAAATTGTCACCGGAGCGTGCGCTCCATTGCAATGCTGCCAACCTATATTTAAATGTTTTCTTGCGTAGTCGGTTGTAAATTTCGACGCATGCTTGGTGGAACAGAAGGAAGATTAATTAGGAAAGTATTTAATTAATCCTTTGCGTTGATAGCTTACAGAATAAACTATTCGGTGTTCGATTGGAGTGATTTGGGGAAACCATGCGATACCGAAATATTGTTGGTCGGACGGGGATTTGAATCCCCTTCCTCCAAAGTGCCAAAGCTAGGAACGTGGCACAGGCGATACGGAGTGCCGTTGGCTCAACTAATTTGGACTCGATCGTCCGGTTCTCGGATATCTCCATCAGTCTTGGCTTAACCTGGCCCACGTGACCGGATTCTGACCCCGCCTTGCCGAATTGGAGAGTTGTGGGGGATCACGTGATAGCCTTCGTGTTAAGCCCGCTCTCGATCAGGCATTACGTCAGCCCGGGGCGTGAGCCCGTCAAGGCATATTCTAACCCCTGCGCGTACTATGGCTAGATTAGCCACGTCGGAGCTCTTGATAACCCCCGCAGAAAGAACCTCACGTGCAGACGATATGCTAACCCTGTAATTTATACCTGCTGTCAACGTCTCTATTTCTCTACTCATACAGAGTCTACAGCGACGAATAAACAGTGCTGCCAACGCTAAAAAAATATTTTATGCCAAATCTGGGTTTAGAAATTGCCAAAAATATGCTACAGTTTTGGCAAAATGATGAAAAAAATTCCGCCATAATTAAAGGGCACATTAACATGCCTAGCAGAAAAATCTCTACAAAAAAAATTAAAAACTGTACCATTAACAGCAGGGGCGTAGCTACTATGGGGCTAGGCGGTGCAGTGCACCGGGCCCCCTACGCTCAGGGGGCCCCCAAGCGCATTGAGAGGGCCCATGAGCCTTCATTGCAAACTGGCGACCTTTTTTTTAGCTCTACAGTCGTCTAAGGGGGCCCCTGAGTCACCAGAAAGCCCCTCACTGCTCAGGGGGCCCCTAAGCACAACTCAAGGGCCCCCATCCTCAGTTCAGGGGGCCCCACCAGCAACACAAAGCAAAAAAAAGGTCGCCCATCTGGCCTGAGGCCCAAAATAATTTTTTTGCACCGGGGCCCTTGTTGACCTAGCTACGCCACTGATTAACAGGTCTACCATTTAACACATCTATCAAAATGAAATGCAACATAAAACTAACTATACCAATAAGCAATTCTACCAAATGTCATTTCTATCATGCAACATCTCTACAATTTACGAACCCTACAGGAAGAAAACTGTACCATAGTCATCACGGGATTCTCTACCAAATGCAGTATCTCGCATAAATTTGTCTACCACTTTTACTCTCTACCAATCACAAGTCTACCATTAACGTGTCAAACAAATGGAAAACTTGTTATCTTGGTTGATCTTGGTTGTCCGGGTTGAACAGCGTCACTTTATCGAAATCTAACGTTTCGGCCATCATTTGGTGGCCTTCTTCACAGGACTGCCACGGCTGGAACTGCTGCCGCCTATATATAGCTCCCGACGACCGCGGTATCCGTTCGGAGTGACGTCACTCAAGCTACCGCCACCAGCATGACCAGTCCGATGGTGTCCCATCGGATCCCCAACAACACACAACTACTATGTCTCTGACCATGGCAACGAATAGCTTTAATGAAAGCGATAAGATAACTTTACAATAATAACTATTTTGCACACTAAACAAAACTAGAAGTATTCTTTCCTTTAATTAGGGATATTCAATTTTTTAACGTCATAGATAGCCGTAAAAACAACAGAGATTTTCTTTAAGTACGATCTCTGGACAATGTCTCTGGCCCTCAGCGTTAGTCTTCTGTTTACGATAATATTATTCCGGATTCACTTTTGATATTTGTATAAAAGGCTGAATCTGTGGAGTTAAAGTGTCTGGCGTTTCGAGCAAAACGTATATACATTCACTTCGCAATTGAATCAAATGTTAGTCTCTAACATAATCGAGCGTTGTTCAGTAATGTAGTAATCCAATTTCTTAACCAAATTAACGAATCTTGATATACATGAATCTTTTCGGACGAGAGAAAATAGTGTACGTGCAAATAAACTTCAACCCACCCGTTTCTTGGTAAGGGGTGGGTGAATCTTAATTCATAAAAAAGTTGGCGGGAATTTTATGAAACTTTGTACAAATGTTTCTCATTGCGGGAATAAAAATAGAGTACGGGTAAGTCGACGCGAACTACACCGGGCAACGCCGGGAACTCCGCTAGTTTCCGTATAAACAATACCCTCAGCTGCCGAAAAAATGCAATACGATCGCATTCTGACATGAAATATTGTCACAAAGAGGTGTTGCAAATACGCTCACATTAAGAAACAAGTGTAGTGCTTCCCTGTTTGAGCGAGAAGTGCGAGAGTTGCGCCTGTTCCCATCTACAGATAAAAGATTGAAAACAAGATTAGGTAGTGCTTTCCTTGAATGTAGCTAGGAACTTCAATGTCACCATGAAAGAGTTCGTGATCAATATTGAAATCTTGTTGAAGAGACAGCTTTTGGCGCGGTCATCTTTTCGCGTTGCTGAGGTATACAACTGGCTGTTTGTCGGTTCGTCCTCGCCGTTGTGAATAGCAGCGATTTCCGTGTGTCGAGCATTCAGAAGGGACTTAAAAGGAGAAACGGCAGCTGAAAAGGCCCCGTATACAGTGGCAGATACCGTGAAGCGGGCAGGGGACAGCTGGACCGGCGGCTTTATGTTCCCGCTGATAGCTGCGGTCGGAACGGTTCAGGAGATTGAGTCTCAGCCAGTATTCCAGGCAGCTTATATAGTACTACCAATATTCATAGTTAACTGCGCGAAATTTGCTGTAGAAGTAACAACGTTCCTTCATAGCTGGGTCCTGAGTAGTGTTGCCAAAAAAACAAAAAAACAAAAAAAAACGTTTTTTTCTGACTTGAAAAAAAAATTGAAAAAAACACGTTTTTTTCGTAACTACTAAATTTCAAATTTGTAAGACATTTATCGTTTAATATGACTGTTTTAGAGTTTATACAAAGTACTTATCATAATGTTTTAAATCTACTATATTTTTCTGGTTCAGTAGAAAAAAAAAATACGAAAATATTGGTAACATTGATTGAAGTTTTATTTACCACCGGGTACTTTACGAAGAGGCTAGGTTGCGCGAGAAGGATTCCCCGTTCTCCGTTGTTGGGTTTGATACTCGCACCGAGCGGGGCGGTGTAACGGTTAGCGTACTCGCCTCGCATTCGGGAGGACGGCGGTTCGAATCCCCGTCCGGGAATCCAGATTTGGGTTTTCCATGGTTTCCCCAAATCACTCCAGACAAATGCCGGGATGCATCCTTCAAAAGGCCATGGCCGAATTCCTTCCCATTCCTTGCCCCCATCCTTGCCCCCCATCCTTTCCCGTCTCTAAAGACCTCGATGTTAAAAAGAGACGTAAAGCAGTTACCAAAAAAAAAAAAAAAAAAAAATGATACTCGCTATTTGAACTAGTGCTGCCAGCCCTACGAATTTAAAAAAATTAGGAATTTTAAATTTATCTATGGTTTTTTGCCTCTTTTTATTACTTATTGTGCTTTCCTTATATTCGTATACTTGTTAAACTCTCAGCGTATAGTAGTACTGACTCATTAAATTTTCAGTAATTATCAATCGTTTCTTTTCAACCGTTGGCATAAACCAACGATTGAAAAGAAATAAAGCTCCTATTTTGTATGATAATAGATTAAAATTCAAACTTAAAAGACCGAAATATAGAACTATCGGCGCAGTCTTTATGCACAGTGCGTACTTTGCTCACAATTTAAAATTGCAACCACAAAATCTTTTGCGTACAATACAAGATCAACCAGTAAAAGAAAATGTAACTATTTCTGAGGTTATGGATCTAGAGGAGACAGAAGAAGAATCAGAAAATTCCGACACCGACCAAACTAGTGTTGGTAGTGCTGATACTATTGAATGTGGTACTGACATAGAGGATGAATAAAATTGTGTTACCTATATAGATACATTTATGAATCATTATGGAAGACATTATATGATTCAGTAAGATTTAAAACACACATGTAAACTGTAAGTTCCGTAAATAAAACTATAATCTTTCAAATATATTGTTTTCTGAAAAAAAAACAAGGGTGCTAGGTTTTTTTTCATGTTTTTTTTTTCACAAAACTGAAAAAATTGTTGTTTTTTTTTTCAATTTGTAACACTAGTCCTGAGTGATTGGAATTACACCGTTTTTAGCGAGATCCACTATTTGACAGTAGGCCTCATAGATCGCAATAAACGCAGAACTACTTTCATCCGCACGAAGTAATGATTCCACTAACTCGGCACTCATGATAACAAATTAGTTAAAAAAAAAAAAAGTTGCTGATGTCTTCTGCTGTAACGTAAAATGCCACTTGCCAGTTCTGACCAACGTTAAACTTCAAAACAAGTTGAGTCATAAAGGACTTTACAACTCTTGAATGATATAGAAATTTGTTGAGAAAACTTACGGAGTCGGTCGATGTGTCATTTTGTAGCAAACAAACTCAAGTTTGATGTACTACGTACATCAGAACACCATTCCGCCACCAGGAGCGCTAGCGTAGTGCACAGTTAAAATGGCTGCTTTCACTGGTGCGGAGCGTGCTCGCTGTGTGTTTAGGTTTCTGGATAAGCTTGAAAACTTTTTAATTCCACAGATCGATGCAGATGACCGAGATGGGATGGTTTACTACCACCAAGATGGTGCACCACCTCATTTCCTCACGCAAGATCGATCTTTCCACGATGATCGCTTCCCAGGTCAATGAATTGGCCGTGAAGGGCCATCACATGGCCACCTCGTTCCTCAGACTTGACACCACTGGATTTCTTTCTCTGGGGTTTCATTAAACACCATATGAAGTACATATGTATGTTCCTCCCCTACCAAACAGTTTGGCCGACCTGAGAAATCGAATCTACGCTGCCGTTGCACAAGATACGCCCGATTTGCTGCAAAGGGTGTGGGAAGAAATCGACTACCGGTGGGATGTTTGCCGCACGACAAATGGTAGTCACGTCGGACCAAATTGACACTTGAAACTTTTATGTGAAACTTGAGGTTGTTTGCTACAAAATGACACACCTAACGATTCTGTAAGTTATCTCAATAAATTTCTATATCATTCCAAAGTTGTAAAGTTCTTTTTGACTCACTCTTTACACCGCTAACATTGCTACTCTAAAATTAAAGCTATTATCTTACATAACAATGGGCAAAGAATTTAACAAAAACTTCTACGTCGTACGAATAGAAATAAATAAAAAGCAATTAATAATTAATATGCTGATTCAAACGCAATACGTACTTTTGTTTCAGTATTCTGGCAATTCATTTCTTCGGGGATTTTTATATTATTTTTATTTTAATGACTTTCGGCACCCGAGACCATAGAGCCAGCTCGATACTGGCTATGTGTCCTTTCACTTTCTCCAGAATGCATTTTTTCCAACCAATTATACGCACCATAGCACATTCATAACACTTAAACACCCATGCCTGCGGCTGAATCGAACCGGCGACCTTCGGCGCGCGGAGCCAGTTCTCCAGCCCCTACTCTACCGATGCCGGCCATTCCTGCGTGGATTCTTAATGGAATAAATTACGCGCATAGCCTCGAGTTGGTAGTAACATCCCTGGCCGTTGTAGCCCGCCAACAAAGGCCGGAAGCGTGACGTAAGCTTTATGGACACCATGACATAATGACCAAGCTTAGACTTATATTAGTACTCATACAGATTGTTAATACCTGTGGAATGCCATAACACAAATAAAAGATGAAGTAATATCCAGGAAATGCAATGAAAAGCCGCTCGCTTGCGTCAGACCAAACGATCTATTTTTAGTTTCGGTTTATTGTTTAAGTAAGG
Organism: Vandiemenella viatica; assembly: GCA_031002005.1. NCBI lineage: Eukaryota > Metazoa > Arthropoda > Insecta > Orthoptera > Morabidae > Vandiemenella > Vandiemenella viatica. The sequence goes on along the minus strand of CM061914.1, from coordinate 179,270,795 downwards.
ATCATCTGTTGTTAGTCGCAGAAGGGAGGACTGAGAAGTGACCAGGTTAGCCTAATCAGCTGGTAATATTCCGTAGAAGTTGTCGCCGTGTGGTTGTCTGTTGCTCGTGGTGTGATTCACTACTTGTTGGCGACATGGCGCCAGGTGATTCGACTGTAGTTGCCTGTAGCAAGCGATACAGCGAAACGGCTGATCCCACCGACATGCGGCTTGTGCTATGAAATCCGTAACTAGAACGCATTACGAAATGACTGGCTCCGGCCTGCAGATACACTGATGAGACAAAACATCAAGCTCATCGCGAGACTCAATACCGTCTGCGCGGACTTGGTGCAGTAAGGAAAGTATATAGTATAGTAAAGGAAATAACCTATTCAAAATTAGACGATGACGAGTGGTTGCAAGACTTAATGTTTTTGACTGATGTTATGGAACATTTGCAAACACTGAATTTACAATTGCAGGGGAACGATAGAATAATATCTGACCTCTCACAGGGTATATTTAGTTTTGAAACTAAATTAAAACTTTTTCAAAAGGACATTAAAAATAAAACATTTTGTCATTTTCCTAGAAATAAAAAAAAAAATTGTTCCAATATTAAACAAGAAAAACTCAACGAGTATATAAAAAACCTAGAAGGAATATTGACGGAATTCCAAAATAGATTTCAAGACTTGAAATATTTTAAATCGTCTCTTGATTTTTTTCTAAATCCATTTGAAATTAACATAATTCAAAGTGAGTTTTCAATTTTCAATGTAATTATGACCCAAAAAGCATCTGGAGAATTAGAATTAATAGAGATGCAAGAAGATCAAGCTCTACAATTTTTTTTTTTTTTTTTTTTTTATTGGCATTTGGAAAAAACCATACAGCCAGCAAATTACATTTATCTTTGGTTGATTAAAGAAATGAATTTACAGATTGAATGTGCTCCTTCTCCAGCTCTGTCTTACCATCCGATATATACGACATACAAAATTAGCAGCATAAAGTATATACAATATATGACACATACAATTGGACATGTGTGGAGCACACCATACGTAAAATATACAATATGTACAACATACAATTTAAAAGCATATACACGTTTTAGGGAACAATGAATAGAATATACAATATGTGCATATAGAATTTAATCTACAATGTTGAACATGCTAAATATAAACCTGTTCTGGTGAGACCTGTTTGTTTTATGTCGGCTACGTTAGAGGACAAGTGCCGTAGTTGACTCAGGCGGGTTGCCGAGATCATAGCCACAATTTGTATCCTTATATTATGGGAGTTTTTTTTTTTTTTTTTTTTTTTTTAATGGCATTTGGCAACGGAGGCCATACAGCCAGCTCAAGGTAATTTAATTGCTTTCAGTGTATGGACGCCACGGGACGGACAGGACATTCACACAGACACACAACACTTAACATCCATGCCCGCGGCCGGATTCGAACCGGCGGCCTTCGGCACGTGGAGCTAGCACTCTAGCCCCTACGCTACCGAGGCCGGCATTTTATGGGAGTTGTTTAAGATTGGTTCCAGTGTCGCGCTATATCTTGATATGGTTTTCTTCAAGAAATTGGGTTATGGCGTGATAGATAGCAACGTCTTCCAAGGCCAGGAGGTGGGTTACATTTAAGGGTAACTGTAGTCCTAATTCCACTAGTTCTTGTATAAGTTCGGAGCACTTCTGCCATTTCTCCTTGCAGGCAAATAGAAGGTGGTTTGGCTCGCATTCGCTGACTCCATCGCAGGTGCAACTTGGTGTTTCCCTTAAGTTGATGCGATGCAGGTGTTTGGGGAAGAGCCCATGATTAAATTTCAGTCTTGCAATGGTGGTTATCATTTTCCTGGATGTGTATTTTTTTTCGTGCCACTGTGCCTTAGGAATGGTCGGGTGGATGGTGCCGTAGTGTCTTCCTTTTATTTTTATAGAATCTTGCCACGATGTATCCCACATTAGTTTGGCTTTGTTTCGTATACTCGCAAGGAGATCAGTTGCTTTAATGTGTGGGAATATTGTGCCATCTGTGGTTGCCCGCTTTGCTAGCTGATCCGCTCTCTCATTTCCTTTGATCCCCGTGTGTGCTCTAATCCACATGAAAATGATTCGTTTTCCACTATCTTCTAACTCCGTGACCGTCTCGAGAATATTGTATGTTAGGTGACATCTCCATGCGTTACTGTTCAGGTGCTGCAGGGATTCCAGGACACTCCTAGAGTCGGATAATATGATTACTGTTTTGAAGGTGGTGTTCTTTGCATATTCTAGGCCTTTAAGGATCGCAACCATTTCAGCAGTGAATATCGATGCCTCACTGTGGAGTTTATAGCTTGCCTGAATTCGCGCATTCATATCCACAAAGGCACATCCTACCGTGCTACCGATCTTTGAGCCGTCGGTATAAATGTGGACACTATCTTTGTATTGTGCAAGATTTTCAGACAGGAGGATTATGTTCCTAGCCGTGCTTTCGGTAAATGGTATATTCAACCTTGCTTCGATTCTTGTCAAGGTTGTTTTATATGGGTATTCGAAGCAGGGCATTTGTCCTGAAGAGAATATTAGCGGCTGATGTTGAATTAGGTCCTTGTAAGACATGAGGAATGATGGAGTTTTTTTCCTTCGCCAGTAGCTATCGATGGTGGTTCTTCTCACCAGTGTCTCCAGTGCCTCCATTAATGGGCTATTTACGAATTGCATAGTCTTTAACACAAATTTACTACTTAAGTAATATCGGCGGATATTCAGTGGTGGTTCCATGGCCTCTACCAAGAGAGCGTTAGTGGGGGTAGAGTGCATTGCGCCGAAGCATATGCGTAATGCCTTGAATTGTAGTTTGTCTATTTGGTAAAGGAGGCTATCAGCTGCAGAGCTATAGCAGAGGCATCCGTAGTCGATTTTGGATCGCACTAGGGCTCTGTAGAGAATCATGAGCGTTTTCGGATCTGCACCCCACCAGTAGCCACTTGTTGCCCGCAGCAGGTTGATTGCTTTCTCACATTTGTTAGTTAAATGTTTTATGTGTGGTCCCCAATTCAGTTTGTGGTCTATCTGCATCCCCAAGTATTTGATTACCTTTTTGTTAGGAAATGTATATGGTCCAAGTTGTACAGATGTCATTTGTTGTATTCTGTGCCTTGTGTGTATCATAACCGATGATTTTCCTGGTGAGATTGTCATCCCGTTCTCCTGTAACCATATCTTTAGCCGTTCCATTGTTATGCTGAGCAGGTTTATGCATTCCATCAGAGTTTCGCCTTCTGCGTAGAGGCATATGTCATCAGCATATTGCAGTATATATACTCCCCTCGGTAGTATTTTGGCAAGGTCACTTGTATATATATTAAAGAGGATAGGTGATAATATTGATCCTTGTGGAAGTCCCTGGCTTGTGTGTCGCGGTCCTATTGTAGCGCCTTTATATTTTATGACAAGTATTCTGTTTTCCAGCAGTGAGATGAGATTGTGAGTAAAGACTGCGGAGAAGTTCATCTTTTGCATCTTTTCCCCTAGTAGGTTGAGGTTGACATTGTCGTATGCACTGTTTATATCAGTGTAGAGGGTCATCAGGTAACGGTTTTTGCTTAGGCTGGAGTGGATGTCGGTGGTAAGCCTTATTAGGAGGTCATTGGTGCCTCTTCCTCGTCTGAACGCCCACTGGTGGTCTGGTAGAAGGCTATTATGTTCAACAAACCACTCGATCCTGTTTTTCACCATCCTCTCTAGTAGTTTGTACGGGCATGGCAGTAGTGCAATCGGTCTGTAGGCTGCAGTTGTATTCGGGTTCTTCCCCGGCTTCAGGATCGGAATTATTCTTGAGGTTTTTAATCCCGCGATCTGTATTCTTTTGTTCCAGACATTGTTTAAGATTTTTAAAAGTCTTTCTTTTCCTCGTGGTGGTAAGTGTTCAATCATTCCATAGTGGACGTTGTCCGTTCCTGGTGCCGTGTTGTTCGACTTCTTGGACGCTTTTGCAAATTCCTCCATATTAAAAGGTCTTGACATCGAATCTCCAAATTGGTCTTCGGGTGGGGGATTGCGGTTTGGGTTCACGGAAGGAGGTGCAAGGGTTGTTAGTATGTCCTCTAGCATTTCCGTGGTTATGCTAGGTGATACATACATATTGTCAACTGATTGTCTGTATTTTTTCACTTTTGTCCAAATGGTAGTAATAGATGTGTTTCTATTGATTGATTCACAATATTTTTTCCACCCAGCACTCTTCTTTTGCTTTAATGTTCTTTTCGTTCTAGCTTGTACTTTGTTGAGTTCTATGAAGTTTTCCATGTTACTGCACCTGCGGTATATTCGAAGCGCATCACTTCTTTCTTGGATGGCCTTGTCGCATTCTTCGTCCCACCATGGAGGCTGGTTCCTAGACGTGTAGGTTTTCTGCTTTTTCTTTGGTATGCTTTGTTTAGCTGCAAGATTGATAATTCGGATAAGGTTGCCATAATCTTCCTCTGTCTCACCAGTCTCTTCCGACCTCCGTAGATGTATTCCTGCGCTATTTGCGTATGTGCCCCAATTTGCCTCGTTAATATTCCAGTTATAATCTGGTGTAGCCTGAGGTTTTCTATTGTTTTGTTTTAAGTTGATGGTAATCAAAATCGGATAGTGGTCTGATCCCAGAGGCTCATGGATCACTTTGTGCTCGATCAACGCTGCGATGTTCGTAGACGCTAGCGCGATGTCTACTACTGATTTCCGTTCTTGTGGGTTGCTAATTCTTGTAACTGTACCGTCATTGAGTATCACTAAGTTTTGTTCTTCCATTACGTCTAGCATGATACGGCCAAGTCGGTTTGTTTTTTCGCACCCCCAAGCACTATTGTGGGCGTTGAAGTCACCAGTAATGATAAATGGGTCAGTTATTTGCTGTAGCAACCTTACAATTTGGGGTTTGGTTAGGGTTACATTGGGGGGGCTGTATACTGTCACTATTGTTAGCCTGGTGTTGTTAATTCTTACGGACATAGCACAGGCCTCAATTGGTAGTCCTGTGACGTCTAATTGCAGTGCGTCATGTGACATGCTCTGTCGGACCAAGATGGCTGTTCCTCCATAGCCGTCGTCGCGGTCGCATCGGATGATGCTGTAGCCATTGATTCTAATGGTGTCTGGTGGTTTTAGCCATGTTTCCGCAACTGTGGCGATGTCCACGTCATATGCTCTTAATGCCTGTTCAAAGCTCTCCTTGTTAGATCTTAATGAGCGTGCGTTCCATTGCAGCATTTTGGTTAAACGTCCTTGGGCCATAATTACTTTAGTTATTGGGTACATTGTTCGGAGGCCTTCATAATCTGCTGAAGTGAGTTCATTACTTGTGTTGGGTCCACCGTGCCGTTAGTTCTGATCATCTCAATAATGGATATAATTAAACTCATCAGCCTTTCTATAATTGGGGTTTCGGTGGTTGTAGGCTGGTTTCCCGCTGACTGTTGGTGGTTTTGTAGAGTTTCTGTCATTCTCTGTGGGTGTGGCGGGTAAGGATTGTGAGTTATTGGTTGTCTTGGCCCGTTGCTTCTCCACATTAAGTTTTGGGGAATCCTAACTTGATTGCCTGTTGTGTTTAGCTTTACTGTGCTGGTATTTGGCTGTGTTTGTTTGAAATGGTAGTACTGTACTGGTTCCGCTAGGTGCACGGGTCGTTGTGGGTAAGATTGAGATACTGGATATGTCTCTTCACGGAGAGTTGGACATGAGCTGTGATTAATTGGAGTATATGGTATAGTGGTTAACGGCGGGAATTCGGTGGGGCTGTTAACCTGGGGGCTAGGATTAGTTGCCATTCGGGCATAGTGTCTGTTTTCGAATGTAGCTACCGCTTCGCTGTAGCTGACGTTATTGTATACCATATGCTGCTTGATCGCTTTTGCTCTCTGGAAAATGGGGCATGAGCGGTCGGTTGCCAAGTGTTGCCCTGAGCAATTTGCGCAGAGTTGTGGAGCTGTCTTGGGGCATGAGTCGGCATTGTGTTCCATTGTGCAGAAACTGCATCGAACCTTACTGCGGCATTGGTTACTGCCATGACCAAAGCGTAAACATTTAAAGCACTGAATGACGGCGGGGATGTAGGGTTCAACTCTGCATCTTACACCGTGGATGCACACAAATTGAGGGAGAAGTTGTGATCTAAAGGTTAGAACGCATACCGGTAGTGGAATTACTTCTTGTTGCCCTAGTTTAACAACTTTTTTTGTGAATCGCCTAATATTTAGTACTGGGAACTCACACTCTATTACTGAGAGGATTTCGGTGTCACTAAGTGAAGTATCGACATTTCTCACCACACCCTGTTTTTGAATCATAGATTTTGGGATATACGCCTCCAAGTTATTTCTGATGAAGACTTCAGATTTTACAAGATTGTTTGCCGAGTCTCTATTGCTAGATTCTATCTTGATTCTATTCCGACCGCAGCTTGAGATGTTTACTAGGTTGTTTGATGTCATGAAACCCTGCTCCCTCAGTAGTTTTCCTATCGACATCGGGTGGATACGCCCAACGTTCTTGTCTTTTCCTTCAACTATTACTACATACGGTCCACTGTCACTTGGTTCATACCTGTTGTTCTCTGAGCACTGCTGTGGAATCTGCAGGTTGTTGACAGCAGTGTGTGCCGGTGCCAGTGACGCTGTCGTGATGTGTGAGGCTGCTGGGCTCTGCTGTAGACACTGCGGGTTGTTGGCGGTAGATAGTGCCGGTGCCTGTGGCGGTGCCATGCTGTATGAGGCTGCTGGGCTCTGCTGTGGACGCTGCGAGTTGTTGACAATAGTGAGTTCTGATGCCAGTGGCAGTGCCATGCTTTGAAGGTCTGCTAGGCTCTGCGATCTTATGCCGTCTGACGACAGTCGTGCGATTTTCTCTGTCGCGCGCGTGGAACTTCTTCTGTCTCCTTCTTCCGGTACCTGGCGTTTGGTGGACTTGACACTCGAGAGTTGGTAGCCGCACATGGGGTCGTCTGTCTCCGGTTCAGGTAGGTTAGGTGTGGTGTTGGCTGGGTTGGTTTCTTCTGTTGGTTGGCTGGTAATCGTATTCAGTGCTGTTGATATTACCATACTTGTTGGAGGCTGAATGAGATTTGTCTCTCTAGTTGAGGTATCCTCTATGTTGTGAGTACCTCCTTCACCATATAATCCTCCAAACATCGTCGGCGCTATTCGCTCTGATAAAGTTTAGAGATGATTACGGTGGTTAACAGATTAGGTGGATGTCAAGCGTCGATGATTTCAGTTCAACAAGTATCTTATGTTTCGCTTTTGACTAAATACTGGTTATTCACTGTACCCTTGACTGGAAAAACTGTAACTTCCTGGTCCGTTTATAACACAACAACTGTACTAAGCCGCTTCGCGCGCACAAGGAAGTTTCTCCTCCGAAGGTTGCGACTCGACTGAAGCTCTACAATTAAAATATAAGTCGACGCCGATCACTGAATTTTGGAAATTTGTACCAGAATCGAAGTATCCTGAATTAAAAAAGGCTGCTTGTCGAATTATTTCAGTATTCGGAACAACGTACTTATGTGAATCATTTATTTCCACTTTAAAATTCGTGAAATCCAAACACCGATCAGTATTAACTAACCAGCATCTCAAAGAATTACTGAGAAGTGCTGTCACCAATTATTCACCAAATTTTAAAGAATTATCAAGAGAAGTAAAATAAATGTGTTTAATTTTTAATATTTAAATTCAATACACATATTTTGTACTTTTATTCATATGTTATCAATAAATATAATTTTTGTAAAAAAAAATAATGTCTTTTTTGCATACCTTTTAAATACGTATTTAATTGCGACTCACGAAATATTTCAAATTTTTGAAAATGGCTCGCACTATCAAGGAGCTTGGCCACCCCTGGTATATACTCTGATCAGCCAAAACTAGTGTTGCAAATTGAAAAAAAAAATATTTTTTTCATATTTGTGAAATAAGACATGAAAAAGAACCTAGCACCCTTGTTTTTTTTTCTAATTTTTTTTTTCATAAAACAATATATTTGATAAATTATAGTTTTATTTACGGAACTTACATTTTACATGTGTGTTTTAAATCTTACTAAATCATATAATGTCTTACATAATGATTCATAAATGTATCTATATAGGTAACATAATTTTATTTATCCTCTATGTCAGTACCACATTCACTAGTATCAGCACTACCAACACTAGTTCGGCAGGAGTCGCAATTTTCTGTTTCTTCTTCTGTCTCCTCTATATCCATAACTTCAGAAGTAGTTACATTTTCTTTTACTGGCTGTATTCTACGCAAAAGATTTTGAGATTGCAATATTAAATTGTGAGCAGTGTACACACTGTGCATAAAGACTGCGCCAATAGTTCTATATAACGGTCTTTCAATTTTGAATTTAAATCTATTATCATACAGAATAGGAGCTTTATTTCTTTTTCAATCGTTGGTTTATGCCAACGGTTGCAAGAAAATGATTCATAATAACTGACAATTTAATGACTCAGTTTCACTACACGCTGCGAGTTTAACAAGTATACGAATATAAGGAAAGCACAATAAGTAATAAAAAGAGGCAAAAAAAACCGGTTGATAAATTTAAAATTCCTAATTTTTTGAAAAGGTTTACAGATAAATGTGTAGGGCTGGCAGCACTAGTTCAAATAGCGAGTATCAATCCAAACAACTGGGAACGGGAATCACTTCTCACGCAACCTAGCCTCTTCAGGAAGTCCCCGTTCGTAAAAGAAAACTTCAGTCAATGTTGCCAATATTTTTGTATTTTTTTTTTTTTTTTTTGTACTGAACCAGAAAAATATATTAGATTTAAAAATTAAGATAAGTACTTAGTATAAACTCTAAAACAGTCATATTAAACGATAAATGCCTTAAAAATTTGAAATTTAGTGGTTATGAAAAAAAACATGTCTTAGAAAAAAATGTGGTTTTTTTTCACAGTATTTTCATGTTTTTTTACAACACTAGGCAAAACATTATGACCAACTACTTACTAGCATATTGGTCCTTCTTTCGAACGCAATACAGCAGAGATTCGGCGTAGCAGGGATTCTAAAAGTCCTTGGTAGGCTTTCAGACCTATCTGACATCGGTCACGAAATTCCCTTAAATTACGGACCAGCGATTTGTGGGCGTGGCGGCTGGGAACGAGCATCTCGGAAACGGAGAGTCTGGTAGGCTGTTCGCGTGCTACTGTAGTGAACATCTATGGAAAGTGTTTGGAGGACGGTGAAACCACGAGTAGGCGACAATGTGGTGGACACCCACGCCACATCACAGAACATGGAGGTCGGAGGCTTGCCCGCTCTGTAAAGCAGGATAGGGGGTGATCTGTGGCAGAATCGCGATTCTTATGCTCTGAAACACTTCTGAATTGTATTCTTCGCTCAGATCTGCCACAGCGCGCGCATATGTTCTGTAATGTGGCGTGGGTGTCCACCACATTGTCGCCTACTCGTGGTTTCGCCATCCATCAAACACTTTCCATAGATGCTCACTACAGTAGCACGCGAACAGCCGTTTCTATCGCAGCAATTTTGTGTATGATCTCCACTAAGGTACAAGATGTGGAAAAGATGTTCAAAAACCTTGTGTACCATACGGTTTTGACCTAAGATGTCCCCAGAAATTGACATAATTATAAAACAAAAATCTGCCGGAGGAACTGTGGAAGATAGTCTCCCTGATTTAACACCAACCTCCCCAGTAGCAAAATTGTACTCTTCATTTTTTTCTTTATTGCTTTACGACTCGTCGACGTCGGTATCCGCGTCGTTTGCAGACCTTATACCCTCCAAAAGTCGACATCCCGCGTTGTTTGTAGAATTTTTTTAGCTCTACTATCCTTCCAGAATTTCAAAAGCTCATCTGAAATGTCCACCTCCCCGTTATTTCACCTCACGTAATTAATTGACGCCCCCAAAGAATGTGTGCAAGGAACGGAAGGAACTCGGCCATAGCATTTTGAAGAAAGCATTCAGGTATTCGCCTGGAGTGATTTGGGGAAACGATGGGAAACCAAAATCCGGAGGGGGATTCGAACCGGCGTCCTCCCGACTGCGAGGCCAGAGCGTTACCGCTCACCCACACGCTCATTGTTCTCTTCACAAGTTCAATGGTATGTTGATGGCGTCCCCGTCGTATTATCGGGACTGCGTGCTTTTTGGGACATCTTTTACGTTACTTACAACTTCCTATGTCCAATTATAGCAATAAAATTCTAAATCCACGCGTTCGGAGTCTCGGGAAACAGCTAGTAAAAAAATAAATTGGTGCTGACTAAGTGGTCGAAGAGACCGGAGCCATTAAAAAAGGAAAAACAAATACTGCGTTCAAAGATGAGCGTTTGGAGCAGCGACATCTCCGACTGCAGAGCTCGTTTGTTCTCCCTGAGCCCTTGAGCTCAGAAATTCTTCATAGAAGTACTTGCCTTATTGGCATCAACTTCTTCTTTGATAGACTGGATGTGTGTTTTTTTAGTTGGTATTTTCTTTTCTTTTGAGCCATAGGTTCGACTTTTATATATATACAAGGTGTTACAAAAGGTACGGCCAAACTTTCAGGAAACATTCCTCACAAACAAACAAAGAAAATATGTTATGTGGACATGTGTCCGGAAACGCTTACTTTCCATGTTAGAGCTCATTTTAGATTGGTAGAGGCGGACCAATTCCATGGCCCCCACGCTCTCCTGACCTCAACCCTCTTGACTTCCATTTATGGGGGCATTTGAAAGCCCTTGTCTACGCAACCCCGGTACCAAATGTAGAGACTCTTCGTGCTCGTATTGTGGACGGCTGTGATACAATACGCCATTCTCCAGGGCTGCATCAGCGCATCAGGGATTCCATGCGACGGAGGGTGGATGCATGTATCCTCGCTAACGGAGGACATTTTGAACATTTCCTGTAACAAAGTGTTTGAAGTCACGCTGGTACGTTCTGTTGCTGTGTGTTTCCATTCCATGTTTAATGTGATTTGAAGAGAAATAATAAAATGAGCTCTAACATGGAAAGTAAGCGTTTCCGGACACATGTCCACATAACATATTTTCTTTGTTTGTGTGTGAGGAATGTTTCCTGAAAGTTTGGCCTTACCTTTTTGTAACACCCTCTATATATATATATATATATCACGCCTGCCTTGCGTCTAATATCTCCGACTGCAGCAGTAGGCGCCCAGTAATACCCCGCGGAGGTGATGTAACCACGAGTACGCGGCGTGCCTTATAGGGCGGCGAGCGCGGTGACGTCACCGCGCTACGTCACCGGCGAGGCGAGACGAGGCAACAGCGGCGGGTCACGTGACTTCTCGCGCCAGACGCTCTCCATATAGAGAACGCCGGTAAACAGACATCACTGTCCCCTAGTCTGACACATCGCCGCTGGTTACACTCAGAGCTGCCAACTAGTGAAGTCTCAGGCCTTTTATAGTCCAACACCGCCCTGGTTCTCCACTGGTGCATGCGACAATCCCACACAGGGGGTGCTCATATCATATGGGCAATTTGGAGCAGTAAGTGTCGATGCGGTATTAGTCCCTTCAACTGACTCTTGGAGCGCTAGCAGTTAGCCCAAGCAGTTAGGGTAGGCTTACCAGACGTCTCCGTATTTAGCTCTATGTCCCCGAACAGATTTCGTCCCCGCAATGTCCCCGGATTTTTACTGTTGTCCTCAGAATTTTTTTAATCAAGCGAGAGTTCTTTAAAAGCCCTGATTTGCTAATCCATTCGTTTAAAGCAAGAGATATGAAGCGCACTTCTTCACTTGTACGTGCCTAGGAATAAAAGAAAACTACAAGGGTACTGCGTCTTGGACACAACAGCTTTGGAAAATCAAGTCTCCTTGCTGTGTGCACCATGGCTGTCTGTGATACTGATTTAAAACACGAAATATGAACAATTTGTGGCTTTTAAGTTAACCCAACCTTTAATCATATAACTTATAAAAGTACAACGCGTAATTAGGACAAATGCTGAAAGCGTCCCCGGATCTTGGTGAAAAAGTTGTGAAGCGTCCCCGGATTTGGAGAAAAAATTCTGGTAACCCTGAGTTAGGGCGAAAACAAAAGCATTGTTAGTAATGAATAATAATTTACAGCGCGCGTCTGGGCTCCGTTTTATGTGATTTGTAACCTTTTTTGTTTACAATTTCATTCCTCCCAGCTGAAGTCTGGGAGACGGGCTGCTGTAGAGCCACGAAGACTCTTCTCAGCCTAACTAACCTACGGGGAGGGAAGAGGGTTGGAAGGTCGGCCGTGACCTGGTTGGGAACTATCCCAGCATTCGCCTTGAGTGACTGGGGAAAACCACGAAAACCCCAGTCAGGATGGCCGAACCGGGTTTGACCCCCGTCCTCCCGGATGATATGTAAGACGGCGAATCCGCCGTCCTCATATCTCGTTGTTGTAACATGAATGTGATTTGTATTAGGAGATTTTTAATAAGTTCAGCAAGAGTATTTAAATGTTGATTTCGAGTAGCGGTGCGAAATAAATCAAGTGATATTTCTTACACAACAGTGATTCTTAAGTAACAACATTCGTCTCACTTTTGGACAGATCTAAGATTATATAAGAACGAAGTCTTTCTCGGCGTTGAGAATGGATGTAGTGTTCTCGGGAGGCTATAAGAACCAGCCTTCTGACGGATCCGGCACTTCACCAGAAGATGGCGACGGAGTCTGAGATCGCCGAAATATCGTGTGGAAACATCTTACTTACTCGGCTAGTCTCCCGAGAAGACTACATCCAGATCTAAGATTTTTAACAATGCTATAATTAAAACAATCCAAGCTACAGCAGGCATGTGATCAAGACGAGATTGGCCCTTCTGGCCCATAACACGCTGTCATTCCAATTAGTGTGGAAATGCTATTAATCTACGTGATTCGTTGCGAGTGTATTTCAGCATTGTCGACAGCAAATTATCCACACTAATTAGAGGAATGCTTGCAAGCACTGCCTCTCGTCTCTAATTTGAACAATCGATCTACCTTTGGTAATCTTTATCGTCACGTTGCACAGTTTTATCGTTTCTCTACATGCAACTTGTTTCATGGTATATTCTGTACTGGCGTAAATCTCGTTACTTACACATAGTAAAATTCTTCGTTTTTTCGCTACAACAGACAGTGGGAGGTAAACAGAATATTCAATGATTATCGCAGAGAGAAAATGAACATCGCATCTCTGCCTGGCATTATAATGTTTTTTTATCTCTGCAATCTGTTTTTGTACTAGACCTACATACAATTACTTACATAAATTACGTCAAAAACGGCGAAAATTTTTATTGTTATGAAAAAGATTCTAAGCAAAGCTTAATTTAAAAAACGAATAACGATTATTTCTTTGTTTGATATATTTCGTGATTTCTTACGTTTCGTGTGAACTTTCTCTGAGTTTTCAATGAATTTATCTTCTGTCAAAAAATTCTTGGGTTATGTTGTGACGTGGTTTCAGTAGCTGCTCCAGAGATACTCTTCTCCTTACACGAATTCAGGTATTTAATCGACGTAAATAAACAAATAGCAAAAAGTAAATATAAACAGCGAAGCATATATCTCTGTCTAGCATTATAATTTTCTATCTCTGCCCTTCGTATTTGTATGCAGTAACTTCCTCAATATACAATTGCCTTTTATCTGGCATTACAGTAATGCTTCCTTTTAAGTGCAAATAAAATCAGTTACTTTTATCTGATATTTCCTCGTTAGCTCAGTATAGTAGCGATGTCGTGGTGGCCAGTGTCACTAACGCTTCGGGCATCGTCGTATTCGCCGAGCTATTGAGATCAGATACAGTCTCCAGGCAGATTTTTTTTTATTAAAGTGGTTGTTCTAAGAATGTTGTAGCAGACTTGTACTTCTTTGTAAACACTAATGATAACAAAGTCAACTGCACATGGAGCAGCTGGTAGGGAAAGGTTACAAAATTTTTCATTTATTATAGAGGATGATGAGAGGATGTACCAGAAAAGTTGGGGAGTTGGGTTACAAAACTTTGGTCAGACCATTGGCTGAATATGGTGGTGAAGTTTGGGACCCACATTTTGGTTAAAGAAAAGCAGCTAGATTTGTTTGTGCAAATTATCGCAGGACCCAGTCAGTAACTGATATGATAAGGGAACTGGATTGGGACTCTTTGGAGGAAAGGAGGAGGGTGAAGAGAGTGCTGGGAGTGTACAGGGCATATGTTGGTGATGGGGCTTGGAGGGATATTGGTCAAATAATTATGAATACTGCATGGAAGGGGAAAGGCGACCATGACCACAAGCTTTTGCTCGATTTCATGCATAAGGGAGTGGGAAAATTTTCTTTTGTTGTTGAGGGTGTCAGGGATTGGAACAAATTACCAAGTGCAGTGATGAATAATTTTCCAAAAACACTTAAGGAATTCAGAAATAAAATTTGTTAATCTTAATAGTAAATGGGGAATTTAACATTTCAATTATAAAAGAATTTAAAAAATAAATAAAAAATATGTATACAAAAAAGGGGTAAGTGGATGACTGGGGGAATTGCCACCAGGGTGTTAGCTCCATCGCTATTAGAATTAATAATAATAATAATGACAACGTAAGTTGGAGAGTGTTACTGTATGTCGAGATAACGACAGGCTGATTGAATGAAATTACCTTTGGGTAAGGGAACAAGCAAAAACAACGGGGGAAAAAATCGAGCTTTTTGTTTTGGTCTACTATTGTTTCTTCTAATAACTGGATATTATGGGCCATTTCCTCAACTGCAAGTTAATCAATTTTTTATATAGGTGAATAACACGTCAATGCAATTGAATTTTTGTTTTATTTTGGTGTCGTACGCGTTTCGCTCTATTTCAAGAGCATCATTGCATTGGCGTGTTATTCACCTTTATAAAAAAAATTGATTGTTTCTTCTGTCGACGTCACGAAAGAGAATATAAACCTCGGATGTTATCTGGCTCTTTACACCTGTGCTTTGTGTTAGCTTGTTGTGCGGTTGGAATTCGCCGCGTGGACTGTACTGGCTATCGACCAGAAGGTCGATTCCTCTAACCGGAAGTGACGACAAGTGCTGTGTGGTCGCCAGACACTTGCCTCCCACCAGCGTCGGCTAAAACAATCACTGAAAGTGCGGCTCCGTGTTCATACAAGCTTTGTGTGAGAGAGAAATTAAGGGCAAATAGCGTGCATGTGTCAGTATCTACGAAATCATCTCACTTGAAAACTACGTTCTGCAATCTTCGTTAGTCTACGATTCACAAAGCACTGGATGACCACAATGCGCTTTAGAGTGAAACTTACTCTGTGTATTACATAGCGGTGACTCTCTGGTCTCGCATTCGAGAGGACTCTGGTTTGAATCCCCGTCCGGCCTTCCAGAATTCGGTTTTCTATGATCTATCAAAATCACTCCAGGTGGATGCCGAGTTGGTTCTTTCAAAAAGTCACGGCCAAATTCCTACACGTTCCTTTCCCCAAATCCTTTTACGCCTGTAAAGATCTGGAAGCCCACTAGGCGTAAAACAATTAAAAAACTAATTTATCCCGTCATTAGCATACACGAGTGTTGCAGGTGTAATAATTTTACTGCAGTTGTAAATAAAATGTAGTCCATTTTCGGATTTTTTTTTTTTTTTTTTTTTTTTTTTGCTTTCATCAGTGTTTTGATTGGTTTGATGCAGTCCTTCAACCCTTCCTATCTAGTACTAACCTCTTCATTTCTACATATCCCTTACAACGTCCTCAATTATCTGGTTCATATATTGTAATCTCTGTCTTCCTCTACAGTTCTTACCTTCGACTGTTCCCTCCACTAACAAATTAACCAGTCCTGCATGTCCCAAAATATGACCTACCAACCTGTCTCCTCTTTCTGTAAGCTTCTTCCACAAACTTCTTTCCCCACGCATCATTTCCAAAACTCGTTTATTTCGTACTTTGTCTGTTAGTATATTAGTCAGCACATTTAAATCCAAACCACTTCTTCTGTACGCCAGGGTAATTTAATTTAACTATGATGGAGCGCTTGCTTGGGTGACATTTTTCCACCATCCGTTTTCTTTGTCTCACTGTTTTTTGGTTAATTATACATTATTTCCCGTCGTAATTTATATCCAATACCTGACCCCCTTATCTATGAAAGAGAATCTTCCTACACCCTTGTGCCTGAAATCGAGTGCCATTTTCTTTCCCCCTTCCATGCATCACTTTTATTTCTTCCACCAATATCTTTCCATGCCTCATCACCAATATAGACCCTCTTCACCCTCCTCCCGTTTTCCAAAGAATCCATTCCAGCTCTTTTATGATATCACTTACTGATTGTGTTCTGCGGTAATTTCCAGAAACAAATCTAGCAGCCCTTCTTTCCAGCCCCTCCAACTCCTATATTTGATACACAAAAAGTGGGTCCCATACTACACTACGTCAGAACAACCTCTGTATGAAGCCTTCGAGGACTCTTTCAAGAGCTACAAATTGCGCGGCTCTTCTATGTACTTTCCCGATACGAGAAAAGACTCTATGGGTCTCAGACAGTATACAGTATACCGAGATTTCTTTATCGTAAAACATTCAACAAGATACACGAAAAGTGAACACAAATGTGAGAACAAATGTGGATCTCACAAGCATGTACAGTTTTACTCGTATATCTCTAAACCAGGGGTGGCCAACCCAAATGATCTTGCGGGCCACTTTGGAAGTGCATTCTAACTCCGCGGGCCGCATATAAAATTATATATCCCCACTGGAGACATTTTTTGGAGTGAAACATGAGTTATTATTGTGTTTACTATTGTTCCTACCTGTAAACATAGATAAGATAGTATTAATGATACTAAGCGCACATTGTGAAGAAATATATAACACCAAAAATGAAATACAAAAAATATTTTCCAAAAGTGTTATGAATCTCGCCGGCCAGAAAAATGTTCTTCGGCGTATTGTGAATGTTTGCTATTGTTCCTCTGTAATGGGGAGAGCATTAATTACGTGAGGTGAAATTGGGGGGGTCCGGTGAAATCTCACGAAAACTCACCAGGGGGGGGGGGGGATCAACGGAAATCTCACGTGAGGTTTTGAAATCCTTGTAGGACTAGAGCTAAAAAAAAATTAAAAAAAATAAAAAAAAATAAAAAATAAAATAAAAAAAAAACCCTTACTAATGAAGCGAAAGTCGACTTTAGAGGGGAGACCTTAAAAAAGGTCTCAAAAAGTTACGAGGCCCTTCGTAGGGGGTCTCCGACAAAATTTCACGTCATTTTACAGGGGGGCTGTGCGACCAAATCTCACTTAGGTGGGGGGGGGGAGGTTCCGGAATTCCGTAAAAACACCTCACGTAATTAATGGACGACCCGTAATAAGCATAAAGAGGACAGTGAGAAGCGATGTGATGGATTGTCTGTGAGGTTGCTCCATAGTCACAATTTGCAGAACGGACCCAGCCCCATGTGTTTAGTAAGTAGCCGCATCTGCCTTGTTCTGTTCGAATCCGATTGATGACTCTCCATTGCGTCTGGGGGGATCGGATCATTGTAACCGTACACTTCTCGACAAGATGACGTTGAATGCAACATCTTCATGTGCATTGGCTGTAGTTTTAGAACTGTCTTCAGCTGTGGCCGCGGTTATGCGCTGACTTGAGCGCTATCTCGCGGCGTGGGCTGGAGTCTGCTTTGTACCCATACCCACGCGTCTTCATTTCCTTCGTCACGCGCGTTAGCTCGCAGTTTCGTGGTTTAATTTGCCATTGTTCACAGAGTGTCGAAACGACGCCAAGGACTCTCTGCGTGTCTGAAGTCTTTGCACTGCCGTACACGACGACGGTCAGAGCGTTGCTTGAATGCGGCGCTGTAATATGGAACTCAGGTTTGGGATTTCCCGAATTCAACTACAGAGAGTTGGAGGGGGGTGCAAAGGAGAACAACTAGATATGTCACTGGAGACTCCCCCGGTGTACTGATGCAGAGAAATCCAATCGGGTGTCCAGCCGGACGGTGTTGTATAAACAAGACGTTTCGTCGAGGCGGTGACAGTCAGCTTGCGACAGCTAGAAGATACCTGATGAAGGACGGCAGGGCTAGCTGTCGAAACGTCATGTTTATAGAACACCGTCCGCATGGGCACCCGATAGTATTTCAGAACGACTAGATATTTGAGCGGACGTTAACGCAGGACAAGACATTTTCGTGTTGTCTCAAAGACCTAGTGACAAAGTTTCTTACAGGCTGCTTAAAACGCCTCTGCCGTACCCACCCAGCCTAACATGGTAATGCTACCAGGTTAGGGGACATCCACAAATTACGTCTCACGAATTTCATGATTTTTGGACCCCTCCCTCCTCCCACGTCACAGGTTGTCACATTTGTGGGACCCCCCCCCCCCCTTCCTCTGGTGTGACGTCACATATTTTGCAATGTTTTAAATTTATAAATTAAAACAGCACTTCGAAAATGAATTATGTATTTGTAGTTTAAAAAAATCATATATCAACAATAAATATAACATTTAAGAAAATATAAAAACAAACATAAAAAATCGAATTAATGAAACAAAATTGAGTCATCATGTGTCCATGGATTTTGAACCCATTCCTTGAACCTGTTTATTATTGGCATAATAGTCACTTCATTCTTGATTTCGATAGTGTTGGGAACATTCAATGTGTCAACATCATCTTCATCTTCCGCCATGAGCCAAAAAGTGATACAAATAATGCATGTGATGTCACAAAGTTTATGACACGTCCCCCCCCCTTTTTCAAGGTGTGACGTAATTTATGGATGGCCCCTAAATGGGACCTACAGTTTCTGCCGCTCGTCCACTGGAAACGAATTTCGTCCGATTTGACGGCCGGGCAGTTCGTCCGATTAACCTCGTCCACTGCAGCCAAATAACGTCCAACACATACTGGCGATCCGTCACTGTTGCTGTATAGTGACTTACATTTCGTGAAAATAGACTTTACCTTGCCCTCGAGAAATATTACGAGGGTCAGGGCCGTATGTAGGATGTGTAGACCCTTGGGCTGAACCTGTGATGCGCGCCCTGTCGCACAAATATTCTGAAATTCAACCTCGCATTTTATAGTTATTTTATAACCAAAATTCTAAAATAAACGTTTGAAATTTATCATTTAACTGTAGAATATTTTACTATATCGTATCTAGAAGAATATAGAGTTGTTGAGATAAAATGAAAACAATTTAAAATCATTAAGATATTCAATACAATTTATTAACATCGCTCTGAACAATTATAGAAGAAAAATAATGCGAAGTTGAGAGTTATGTCCATGTTGCCAATTTCGCAAAAGTCAATATTTCAATTTAAAAAATAAATGAACGTACAAGAAAAAAAAAAAAAAAAAAAAAAAAAAAAAAAAAAAAAAAAAAAAAAAAACAAGATACAAAATGAAGAATTATAAGAAACAATCAAATTTTGTTTTTGTAGAGTCGGTTCATATGCTGCAGTCTAAATGCGGTCCCGATAAAAGCGATATCTCATTATTCAAATAATTGTCTTTACTGCACACAAATAGTTATTATAACTGCGTAGACGTAGTTGCATTAATAGTCCTTTCCCTATATTTTTATCAAAATATTTATAGTGATTGCGTACCACCACAGTGTATGATAAAATTTGAAAAAATACAAATGAAGATCAAATAAAAGATAAAAAATGAAGACTTGTTTATTATGAGCGCAACATGCGTTTGCCATTCGGCCGAATACATTCAACCAATCCCATTTAAACGGGATCCGTCCGTCATTTGGCCGTATTCGGCTGTATTCAGAGAAGCAGGTCGTCTCCAGTGGGCGCGTGACAGTAATGTTTTTACCTGCCTCGGGATTAGTCGGTCATATTCGACGATCGGCCTTAAAATAACTACGTAGAGTTCTAGCATCTTCACATTAACAAAGCAAACCTTTGTCAGAGGTGAACGTCAGTGATAAGGGGGCATCTATAAATTGCGTGAGGTTAAATGGGGGAGGGGGGGTCCGGCAAAATCTCACCCAGGGGGGGGGGGTGCCACAGAAATCTCACGTAAAGTTTTGAAAAAAATTTTCGGATAGCAGAGCTAAATAAAAAAAAAAGTCTACAAATTGCGCGAAAAACGGAGAAATTTCGTCGAAAAAACGAATTTTGAAGGGTGAGACCTAAAAAAAAGGTCTCAAAAAGTTTCAAGGGCTATATCTAGGGGGGGAGGGGTTCTCACGGACCAAATCTCACAAGAGGGGGGGGGGGCGGTCCGGCGAAATCTCACCAGAGGGGAGGGGGGGGGCCGTAAATCTGGAAAAACCCCTCACGTAATTTATGGATGCCCCCTAAGGACTAAAAATTGCAGACCAGATCGCGACTCAGACCAGAGGTCTTCGTAATGCAGTCTACGAATGACAGTTCTTATTCACCCCTCAGCAAGCAGGTGTCAAAAACCCTATCCCACAATTCGTAAAGGATCAGTTCTTTTCGTATTTACCATCCTTCAGCGGTTTCGAATCCTCGTAAATGAATCTCGCGCAGGCAGTGATGTTGTGAAGCCCCTGCGCATGGTGCAGCCCCCAGTGAAGCCTTGGCTGTGCCGTCTGGCTGCGATTACCAGTGCACTCTCTCGCCGCTACTGGCTTCTGTTTCAACTCCACGTTCTCCCACACCCACCCGCTGTTGACGTATTGCTACTCAACGGGCCTTAAAGATACTATTCAGTACATATACAGGGTGGTTCAAACATCACTTTACTTCAATCAAAGCAAACACATTTATTAAAATAACATTATTTATTTAATTAATTAAAATTGCAAAGGAGCTTGGTAACTTATACCAATCTCTGACCCCCTTACCTAAAAAAGAAAATCTTCCCACACCCTTGTGCCTGAAATCGAGTGCCAGCTTGTGGTCATGGTCATCTTTTCCCCGTGCATGTATTATTTTAATTCTTACACGAATATCTTTCCATGCCTCATCACCAATATACACCTTGTACACTCCCATGACCCTCTTCACCCTCCTCATGCCTTCCAATGAATCTCATTCCAGCTCTTATATCATATCTATTACTGCGGTAATTTTCAGAAACAAATCTACAAGCCATTTCTTGCACCCTCTCCAACTCCTGTATTTGATACTCAAAATGTAGGTCCCATATTACACTCCCATATTCAAGGAATGGTCTGACCAAAGTTTTGTAACCCAATTCCTTTACTTGTCTCATAAATATCCTCATCACTCTCTCCAACAAGTGCAGAATTTTGAAATCTTTTCCTACCACCTGTCCAATGTGTCCTGCCCATCTAATTAGTTATAAAATGACATGCCAAGTTATTTCAATTTCAAGTCTTCAACAATCAATTCTTTCCCCTTCTTATATTCATAATTAACCTTATGTTTTTTATTTGTGTATCTAATAAGCTGATTCTTCTTTGCATTAATCTTCAACCCATGTTTACCAACCGAAATACATATCCTGTCCACATCACCCTGCAGCTGTTTACAGTCCTCTACCGTTTTGATCGTTTTATACAGCATTATATCATCCGAAAACAATGTAATTTCTGATAGTAAAACATCAACACAATTCATAGTTTCCCTAAATCACTCCAGGTGAATGCCGACATGGTTCCTTCAAAAAAGCAATGGCCAAATTCCTTATCATTCCTTGTCCCCAGTCCCATCCCGCCTGTAATGACCTTAGCTGTCGACGAGGCGTAAAAAAGCCACAAGTAGTAGTTGTAAATCAATTATTCAATAGAATAATGAATAACAATGGTTCCAGTACGCCACCCTGTGGTACTCCCATTTATACTATCACTTCATTTTATACTGCATTTCCTACCCTGAAATTCTGTTTTCTGGCTTTTAAAAAGTCTTCTACCCAGTAAATCACTTTACCAATGAGTCCCACAGGAACCCACCAGTGTGGCTCATTGTGCTGGATCGGGGAAGTGGGTGCGCAGACTTCCGCGGTCGTTGTCGATGTAATCTTGGTTGTCCGGGTTGAACCGCCTCAATTTGTCGAAACCTAACGTTTCGGCCATCATTTTCTCGCCTTCTTCAGAGTACTGTCACGGCTGGAACTGCTGCCGCCTTTATATAGCTCCCGAAGAACGCGCTAACCGTTTGGAGTGACGTCACTCAAACTACCGGTCCGATGGGGCCTGCGTCCCGCGTCCCGCGTTTTCTTTTTTTTACTGCCTAACGTCTTTCTAACAGCGAGACCTTTAGAGACGGGAAAGGATGGGGCGCAAGGAATGGGAAGGAATTCGGCCATGGCCTGTTGAAGGAAGCATCCCGGCATTTGCCTGGAGTGATTTGGGAAACCATGGGAAACTCAAATCTGGATGCCCGGACGGGATTCGAACCGACGTCCTCCCGAATGCGAGGCCAGAACGTTAACCGTTACACCACCACGCTCGGTCCCGCGTTTTCCTAATGAAGCATGACCATATTTGGTCAAGTTGTACCCACCGTCGGCTTTCATATTATCTGGTCTTTTATTATTATTATTATTTCCAATGATTCTCTGACACGCCAGGGCCACCATCTGCTTTCTTGAACCAATACACTAGTGTCACTGAATAATTGCGTGCACACTGTCAGCTTGGGTTGTGCGCTTTTGTCACTGTGCGCTTTTGTCACTGTGCGCTTCTATCACTGTGCGCTTATGTCATACAACCAACTCTCCTACCATGCCAGCGAAGTTCTACCACCAGGACTGGAACCAGTTAACCCATGTCAGCATAGGGATATGAACCGGGAGACGTTGTAACAGGCAAACTAATGCGGTGGTTGAGCGGTAATACACAAGCTTTGCATTTCGGAGGACGTCAAATCTCCGTCCACTCACTGAAAATTTCTGTTTTTCGTTCTTTCTCGTAATCTCTTCAGTTTAATGCCGGGATGTTTACTTCGAATGGCTTTGACCGAATTCCGTCGAAATCCTCGTCCCCAGTTCTTTATCTCCTCTAATGATCTCGACTTGGACGTTTTTTTTTTTTCTTGCTTCGGCTTTACGCTTTGCCGATGTCATGTTCATTAGAGGCGGGATGGGACTGGGGGGACAAGGAACGGGAAGGAATTCGGCCATGGCCTCTTTGATGGAAGCATCTCGGCATTCGTCCGGAGTAATTTGGGGAAACCATGGAAATCCCAAATCTGGATGCCTGGACGGGGTTTCGAATGCGAGGCCAGAACGTTAACCGTTACACCACCATGCTCGGTGATTTGGACGATAACAAGGAACAAAGAGAGTAGGTTCGCGAGACAGGTCAGATATTCGCTATGAAAACAAAATCGTGTTTCAGCCGCGTCTTAAGCATCTCAGTTGTTGTTGCCACCTTTGCTATATTGGCAGCCTGGAGGCAGCCAATACTGCTCGGCTATGTTTCCCTGAACTGCTACAACGCCACGCTCTACTGAGCTCGCCCTTCATGGAGGTTATCTTCCCCGAGCAGGTACACTGGCTGCACAGAACAGCACCGGAAAAACCAGAAATGCATTTAAACCAACAGAGACACACCTTACGCTTCAATCAGTAAATGGGAACGGTTAGATTGGTGACAGAAGAAATATCCACCGTACGATAACTCAGTGAGTGTATACTAGACACTACAGACGGCCAAACTGGTGTTTCACGAGAGTAGAACGTAACTGCCAGCGTCCGTTTTCAATCTCTCATCGTGTGTGGTGGGTGAACGGTAACGTTGTGGCCTCGCATTCGGGAGGACGCAGGTTCAAATCCTCGTCCGGGAATCCAGATTTGAACTTTCCACGGTTTCCTCAAATCACTTCTGGCAAATGCCAGGATTGTTTCTTCAAAAGGATATCACCGAATTCCTTTCCGTGCCTTGCCCCCAGTCCTTTTCTCGACGTCGAGCGGTTTGGTGGTTCAGTGGTTAAGGTGTGTGACTGGAGATCGAAAGGTCCCCGGTTCGAATCCCTGTCTCGGCGGGGATTTTCATTGGCACTTAACCCGACCTTCACCTCTGGCAAAGCTTGCTGTGCCATATGAAGTACGCCAGAGCCCTTCCGTTGTTCGGATTGCACGTTAAGCTGTAGGTCCCCTGCACCCGGCAGAATTACCATATATTCCAATTGTAAAAGAATTTAAATATATACAGGGTGTTACAAAAAGGTACGGCCAAACTTTCAGGAAACATTCCTCACACACAAACAAAGAAAATATGTTATGTGGACATGTGTCCGGAAACTCTTACTTTCCATGTTAGAGCTCATATTGTGGACGGCTGTGATACAATACGCCATTCTCCAGGGCTGCATCAGCGCATCAGGGATTCCATGCGACGGAGGGTGGATGCATGTATCCTCGCTAACGGAGGACATTTTGAACATTTCCTGTAACAAAGTGTTTGAAGTCACGCGGGTACGTTCTGTTGCTGTGTGTTTCCATTCCATGTTTAATGTGATTTGAAGAGAAGTAATAAAATGAGCTCTAACATGGAAAGTAAGCGTTTCCGGACACATGTCCACATAACATATTTTCTTTGTTTGTGTGTGAGGAATGTTTCCTGAAAGTTTGGCCGTACCTTTTTTTAACAGCCTGTATATATATATATATATATATAAAGGGGTAAATGGATGACTGGGGGGAATTGCCATAACAGTGTTAGCTCCATCGCAATTAAAAATTAACAAATAATAATGACATAGGTTGAGGTGGCTACGACAGGGGTGGAATGCGCTTCCATTACAAGCCCTGTCAACAGGTCATTACGACCACACGGAATCATTATTTTTATTATTACCTCGACGTCGACGAGGTGTAAAGCCAAAAAAAAATTATTCAATCTTTCCCCTATCAGCTTCTTATCATTGAAATGGTTAGTTAATTTAGATAGTTGATTTATATATACACTTATGGAAAAGCACTACGAAGTAACGCATTTTATTATTTAAACTCCAAAGATGTAACAGCCACCTACTCATCTAAGTTTCAGGGAGTATATTAGAGTTGGGAATACTCCCTCAAGCCGGAACAGGCGAACAGTCATAATCGTTGAATGGAAAGAAGAAGAAGATGTAACAGAGTCCTATGGACGAGTCAGCAATGACTCACCCCATCGAGAACACGATCAAACTGCGGCTCATTTCGTTAAAGAATGCAGTTAAATTAAGGAAGTAACGTTACTAATTATTCACAAAACAATAGTTCGTCGTATCTACTTTATTTAGTAATACTTCTCAATATGTTGATTCAGACTTGAGTCAGTTAAACGTAACAACTGGCGGATACTGATTAATGTATAGAAATTTCGTCTTGCTCACGGCCTTAACAATCATTACACATGCAGTTCTCACACCGCCAAGACATCTACTTCACTACTAGAGCTGTAAAAGTAACGAGAAATTCTGCACCAGTTTGTATTCGTTACTAAACCAATCAGTACTCGTTACAAGCGAATCGTTACTCGTTAATTTTGGTACAATCGACCTGTAGCATGAATCATTGTGTCGAGTCGAACTTCGAACCTTTTCGTTACTCGTTACTATCATCATGAAGCATCGCATCCTACGGCAGGGGTGGACAACCCGCATGTAGCCCGCCAAGAACATCGTCCGTTGATAATTTTAATTTTGTCCTGTCAAGTGAAGTTCAGTGCAAATTTAATTATAGTACTCCCTGAAGTCTTATTTCGGGTTCATAGTGTGGCGTGAAATGACGCTGTAGAACAGGGGTGGCCAATCCGCGGCCCCCGGGCCGCATGCGGCCCTGCTGGAACATTTTTCAGGTCCCCGAGATTCATCACGCTTTTACAAAATATGTTTATTTTATAATTGCCAAGGTAATAAAAACCAATGTACTAAAAAATAAATTATTTGTGCATCTATATATTTACTTTTAGTGTTAAACATTTCTTTACAATGTGTGTTTAGTATCATTAGGGGGCGTACATTAATTACGTGAGGTGAAATAGGGGGGGGGGAGGGGGGGAGTGGTCCGGCAAAATATCACGAAACCTCACCAAGGGGGAAGGGAGGTCAACAAAAAAAAACTAAAAATGACGCAAAACTCGTCTTAGGGGTAATTTGGTTCAAAAACCGACCTTAGGGGGGGGGGGGGTTATAACCGCCCTTGGAAGCATGAGACTTAAAAAAAGGTCCCAAAAAGTGACGATTTGTGTATGTGAGGGGGGGGGGGAACCGGAATTCCGGAAAAACACCTCGCGTAATTAATGTACGCTCGTTATTATTATGTTATCTATGCAAACATATAAGAATAATAGTAAACACAGTAATAATAACCCATTATGTTTCAATTTTTCACTCCAAAAAAATATCTACAGTGGGTCTAAATCTAATATGGGGCCCGCGGAGTTATGATGCATTTCCAAAGTGGCCCGCAAGATAATTTGGTTTGGTCACCCCTGGCTTACCGGATGACTTCGTAAGTTTAAGTAAATTGTTCATTTACTAAAATAAATTGAGGTAAATTTTGCGAAAATAAAATAGAAGTTAGAATAACGCATTTCAAAATAAAAGCATTTATAAAAAAGTTTGAAATCAATAAAATCTCACTAACGTATGATCAATTAAAAAAAAAAAACAATACCTATTTGAAATTATCTATCCACATTTTTTGTTTACAAATTATGCTCTGTAAATTTTAATTTTAATCAAAGGCAAAACCAAAAAATGACGCTTTATGTTGTCAAAATTACTTACCTTGTTAAAAAAATTAATAAATAATATTGATTATATTAAAATAACGTATGTGCAACATACTTGTACTGCTACATTTTTCTGTGTAACGAAACGAATTCAAACAAAAATTCCCAGAAATACGCGACGAACGATGATCAAATGTTGATTCTCTCGTTCAGATTCTTTTTGTCGCTGGGCGAAGTTCCAGTTCCCATGCACATGATGCGTCATGTTGGTTCGTTTACCGAATCAAACTGACAGCCATACGACAAATGCGAGTACCGAAACGAATTCGTGAGTAACGTTACGGCACTTCGAATCAGGTGATGTACTCGTTACTCAGCAACGAATACATACGGGTTGCTACAGCTCTATTACCGAGCGTGGTGGTGTAACGGTTAGCGTTCTGGCCTCGCATTCGGGAAGGACGGCGGTTCGAATCCCCGTCCGGGCATCCAGATTTGGGTTTTCCATGGTTTCCCAAATCACTCCAGGCAAATGCCGGGATGCTTCCTTCAAAAGGCCATGGCCGAATTCCTTCCCATTCCTTGCCTCTCATCCTTTCCCGTCTCTAAAGACCTCGCTGTTAAAAGATGTTAAGCAATTTAAAAAAAAATACAGGTCTATTCACTACGCGACGAGTACGCGAGTCTCTGCCACACTCTATACAACCAAAGGTACTCTAACCAACTTGAGGCTAACAGCCTACACCAGAGATCAGTGAGAGGCGTCGTTCGCTGCCGACCTACGCAGTGCTCCGTTTATCTGCGCTGTTTGCTGTCGGCTCAAGGCTTGTGACGACTTCACGCGCTGACGCGACGCCGCATACTGCGAGACTCGAGTCCACAACGTCGAGAAACGCTGTACATGGAACGCGGACACGTCAGGGAGTGACTCGGTCAGTATCCAAAACTGTGCCAATGAGCTATGGACATCTTTTAAGGACGACAACGAATCGATACCTGCAAGGGTGTATCCAGGATCAGAAATGGGGGGGGGGAGATTTTTTTATGTAGTTATGGCTTTAGAAAGCGTCCATTAATGACGTGAGGCGTAATAGAAGGGGGGGGGGGGGGGGGTCGGCCGAAATCTCGCGTGAGGATTTGAAAATCTTGTACAACTGCAGAGGTAAAAAAAATAATAATAAAATAAACAAATAAAAAAAATCCACAAATGACGTGAAAGTCGATTTTAGGGGGGGATTTTGGTCCAAAAACCAAACTTAGGGGGGTATAACCACCCTCCGGAGCATGAGACCTATAAAAAAGGTCTCAAAAAGTTGCGAGGTCGATTGGTAGTGGGGGGGGGGGGCGTCGAACCTTCATGTCATCATAGGGGAGGGGGGGTTCCGACCAGATATCACCAAATCTCACCAGATGGGGGGAGGGTCCACAAAAAAATCTCACTCAATTAACGGATGCCACCAAGATATTCATGATATTCATGCCACCTGGAGTGCGTTACAAGCGCCATAGTATGGTGTAACGCTGGGTGTCTCACAGGCCGTGTATTTATTCGGCTCTATCCACAGAGCCGCGCTGTTATCAAGGTTTCGGATTCCCTCTTCCGCTCGGAGGTCATAACCCAACAAGGAGCTCCCTGTATCAGACATGAGGGGGAACACAACGTGTACGGGCAAAGCCAACATGTCCGCGGCCACTTGCTGTGAGCGATCACTGGAATAACATCTACAGTACATAGTGTTCTGCAGAGATAAGTGATAACACTCCCCCGCCCCGGATGTTCATCGTAATTTGTTGGCTGACCGCTCGTCACCACGTTTCAAAGACGCCGGTTCGAGTCAGGCCTTCGGCATGAGTGGTTTTAATTGAGTGTTGTGTCTGTTTGTCAATACGTGGCATGTTAATGCAACATGTGATGCCAATGCATAAATACAGGGTGAGCCAGGAGGAATGGTAAATACTGAAGGTGGTGGTACTATGAACAATATAGCGTGAAGAAGGTCATATTAACATGTGTAGGATTTCCATTCGTTCAGGAGACACAGGTACTGGGATGTTATGTTCCTTGCCACATTAGGTTTTTTGTGTGTGTGGGGATAGTTGAAAAACGCTCGCTCGCATTGTAAACACCGCTACCTAGTGTTGTAAAAAAAGTTTTTTTCTGGCTTGAAAAAAAACATGAAAAAAACTATGAAAAAAACATGTTTTTTATGTTTTTTTTACAGCTACTAAATCTCAAATTTGTAGGGCACTTATCGTTTTATGTGACTGTTTTAGAGTTTATTGTAAGTACTTATCTTAATTTTTAAATCTAATATATTTTTCTGGATCATTTTTTTATTATTATTATTATTTTTTATTTAGCACACATTTTTACAGCCTAGTATCTAGAAACTAAAATAGACCTTAATTTAACACAACACTTTTACATTTGATATTTCAACAGATAATTTCACAATGAATAATTTCAATTTTTGTTATGTATGGCTTTGGCAATATCTGTACAGTCTTTTCTTGTTGGCACGATACATACGATTGTTCCGCTGTTAACATATATTATAACTTTCTAAACTTGCTGCATTTTGTCATAATTGATTTATTATAGTTTTCTAGTTTTGTATGGTGTCTGCAGTTTCCTGTCCACTTTATGGTTAGAATTTTTAATATTTCACTATGTCACTTCGTACGTCTACCACTACTACTATTACTAAACTATTACTACTATCTTCTACTCCACCATCTAAGAAAGCATTTTCCAGCATTGGTATCGGTGCGGTAATCCGAATTCCAAATCTCCCGGAATAGCGCACGTTCTCAGTCTCTCTGGCAGCCAAAGTGACCGAGAAGGCCGCCCATCGGGAGACTGGCCACCTCCAACACTGGTTGTGAGAACTAATTTTCAATGATATATATGTAATTGCAGAAGTAAGGAGTCTTTAATATCCGGCTAGTAGGTTGTTCGTTTCACAGGTGAACTAGATTAGTTTAGCATCTACTGCCGGTATTTGTTATTTTCAATATAAGATTATTGGCTACATAATTTACAACTTTTACCGTTAACTAACAATTAACATTTTTACATATTTTAAGAGATAACAATGTTTTACTTCAGAAGCGGCTCGAGACTGCAACTATTATCTATTATTTGTGTTATTGCAATGTCAGACCACATTTTATGCATCGGACTATAGTTCATGTGAGCACTAGTAAAGAACTTATACATACACTATATACTTTTATACGTGTTGCTTCAGCAAGTTCTTGTTTGTAGGTAGGAAAAAAAAATACGACAATATTGGCAGCATTGACTGAAATTTTCTTTTATGAACGGGGATTTCCCGAAGAGGATAGGTTGCGCGAGAAGGAATCCCCGTTCCCCGATGTTTGGATTGATGCTTGCTATTTGAACCATTGCTGCCAGCCCTACGAGTTTATCTGTAGACCTACGGATCTTTTTTTAAAAAAATTAGGAATTTAAAATTTATCCACGATTATTTGTCTCTTTTTATTTCTTATTGTGCTTTACTTATATTCGTATACTTGCTAAACTCTCAGAGTATAGTGGTATTGATTCATTAAATTTTCAGTAATTATGAATCGTTTCCTTGCAACCGTTGGCGTAAACCAACGATTGAAAAGAAATATCCTATTTTGTATGATAATAAAGTTCAAACTTAAAAGACCGTAATACAGAACTATTGGCGCAGTCTTTATGCACAGTGTGTACTTTGCATACAATTTAAAATTTCAATCTCAAAATTTTTGCGTACAATACAAGAACAACCAGTAAAAGAAAATGTAACTACTTCTGATAGTTATGAATCTGCAGGAGACAGAAGAAGAAATACAAAATTCCGACACCGACCAAAGTGGTGTTGGTAGTGCTGATACTAGTGAATGTGGTACTGACGTAGAGGATGAATAAAATTATGTTACCTATAGAGATACATTTATGAATCATTATGTGAGACATTATATGATTCAGTAAGATTTAAAACACACTTGTAAGTAAGCTCCTTAAATAAAATTATAATTTATCAAATATATTGTTTTCTGAAAAAACAAGGGTTTCTCATAGCTGAAAAAAAAACATTTTTTTTCAATTTTCAACACTGCTACCCTCATAAAAGTACACCAAGACGTACTCGGAAGAGTTGCACGCACTGTTGTGAAGAAAGCTTTTTTTTTTTATGGCATTCGGCTACTGGGCCATACAGCCAGCTCAATGTGATTTGTTGCTATCAAGTATTGACACAAGGACACTACAACACGGACAAGACATTCACAGACACAACACTAAACACCCATGCCCTCGGCCGGACTCGAACCGGCGACTTTCGGTACGCGGAGCTAGCAGAGAAGAGAGCTGCAAAGTATGTTGAAGTCGATTGTGAGATTTTCGACTTTTCATAAAGATCCGAACCTTGCTTATCACAGACCGAACATAGTTTCACTTTTCGCTGGCAGAAAGCAACACTTCATTCGCCTGTAGCGTAGTAATCGTAAATCGATATAATGAGTTTCGATGGGGTTGGATGGAGAGAAATATCTTTGGAAAAAAAAAAGAGCAAGGAGACTGAGGAGAGAGGCGGACAAAGACATGGTCACGTGAGGCGACGTGTCCTCGTGCTGCAACAGGGACACGTGCTGCAACGTCTCGCGTGCAGCGTGGTTGTAATGTGTGCGGAACAACTTGAAAACAGTTCCCACGCGGAAGAGTTGTTACCTGCAACCGCATGAATGGGGACGTTGTCCGATCTTATTACACAGTTAAACTTTTAGCATGGTACCGAGGTGGGCTCGACGGTCATTTTGAACACAAGAACGGTGAAACCACTAACTTTCTCTTCAGTGCTGTAACACAACCTACAGTGGGCTCATCCATAACATTCTCTATTTCGATAGAGTGGTGACCATACTACTTTTCAATTGCAAACGCACAATTTTTTTTATCTCCTTAACATCTCTCTAACAGCGAGGTTTTTAGAGACGGGAAAGGATGGGGGGGCAAGGAATTGGAAGGAAGTCGGCCATGGCCTTTTGAAGGAAGCATCCCGGCATTTGCTTGGAGTGATTTGGAAAACCATGGAAAACCCAAATCTGGATGCGCGGACGGGGATTCGAACCGCAGTCTTCCCGAATGCGAGGCCAGAACGCTAGCCGTTACAGCACAATTTTCTCCACTCCCCCCCCCCCCCCGTCAGTACGTAGTACGACCTGGCAGTAGGTATGAAACGCTTGGCACCGTTATTAATATTACTCCGCGGTTCACTATGAGTGGGAGGCAGAGGGTGCTTTGCACCTATCCTAATGTGTAACCCTTTGTGCATAGGAAGGAATACACGGGATATGGAAGGAGGCGGCCATGGACTACTTTGAGGAACCATCCCTGCATTCGCCTGGAGTAATCTGGGAGAACCATGGAAAACCCAGATCAGGATGGCCGGAGCGGTTTATCGGGACCTACTCCTGTCCGATTCTAAGTTTTCTTGCTGGATAAATCCTTCCTATTCCATTCCCTAATCGCTCGTGGAAAAAAATGAGTCGGTTCTGGCCCTGATTCTCTTATCTTATTTTCTCGGTCGTTCCTAGATATCAATGTTGCAGGTAGTAATATGTGTTTGCTGTCATCGTGAAATAGGTCTGTCGTGAACGTTCCAATTTAGCTTCTGTCGAGAGCCACGCCTTCGATGCTCAAAATCTTCCCAACTTAACTCCTTCAACAGTCACACTTACGCACCGAGCGTGGTGGTGTAACGGTTAGCGTTCTGGCTACGCAGTTCGGGAGGACGGTGGTTCGAATCCCCGTCCTGGTATCCAGATTTGGATTTTCCATGGTTTCCCGAAATCACTCCAGGCAAATGCCGGGATGCTTCCTTCAAAAGGCCATGGCCGAATTCTTCATCCTTGCCCCCCATCCTTTCCCTTCTCTAAAGACCTCGCTGTTAAGGCGCGTTCCCACGATCCCTTGTAACGAAGGCGAGACGGGACGGGACCTCATTAGCCGAAGTGTAGGGACGACCGCGGGCCGCAGGTTAGTCCTAGCTTACCTGGCCGCCACCTCCGCACCATGTTGCCTAGTGTCGTTTCGCACAGAGCACTTTACAGCAACAGAAAGGGTGCGCACCGTTGCTGCAAACCGATGGCAACAGCGCACCACTACACACGCCTGTGATATTTACCGACAGGGAGTGGGTAGCTGCGTCTCGTCTCCGCAATCAGAGGCGGCCCTGTTCCCATGGCGTGTGGTTGAGTATTCGTCCCGTCCCGTCTCGCCTTCGTTACGAGGGATCGTGGGAACGCGCCTTTAAAGTAACGTTAAGCAGATTAAAAAAACACACACACACTTACGCTTTTCCTCCAGCTATTCGGGCGGGTCTTCTTTGGACCTTCTCCAATGCCTCCATAAATCCCTTTCGATGGGGGGCTCCATACAGAACAACAGCAAGACTACGCGGCCGTAAAAACTTAGCTCCAAAATTGACGATGTCGACTGTGAGTAAAACTCAGAGAAGACAGCTGACTTTAAACATGCTGTTTTTTTTTAACTGATTTACGTCTCTTTTTAACATCGAGGTCTTTAGAGACGGGAAAGGATGGGGGGCAAGGAATGGGAAGGAATTCGGCCATGGCCTTTTGAAGGAAGCATCCCGGCATTTGCCTGGAGTGATTTGGGGAAACCATGGAAAACTCAAATCTGGATGCCCGGACGGGGATTCGAACCGCCGTCCTCCCGAATGCGAGGCGAGAACGCTAACCGTTACACCGCCCCGCTCGGTAAACATGCTGGGAAAGGACAGTGGATAAGAAGAAGAATTTCAAACATGGTGGACACATTCGCGCAAGTGAAAGTGTATGAAAACCGCTTTTCTTGGCTCTGTGCATTAAGAATTCACGAAATCGAGTACGCTCATCATATGAGATGTTGTACGGGGACGGACAGGTGTAGTGATACCCCGGAGGAGAACTCCAGACCCGCCACTAGAGGCGCTGCTATGGTCCGCCTAACGGTTGAGTTTACACGCAATCTATGGAGGTGAGACTCGACACATTTGACGCTGATAGGCGAGCAGGAAGTGGAGTCAGGAGCAGATTAGGATATCGCTTGCCTGACCTGCTGAGCCTACAACATCATGCACGGACCGTCAAACCACTAAACTATTACACAACCACAATACCGAGCAAAGGAAAAAAAAAAAAAAAAAAATACTTAACAAGTTCTTCTACAAACGGCTTACCCTGTTCGGGGCGTAGCTGAGTCAGCATGGCTCATGGGAGACGTCCAGTGTACACTGTAGAGCAGTGAATTTGCTGAAGGTGCTGAAATAGGGCGGTACCAGTGAAGACGGGTCGGTGGTGACGTGTTCGGAGAGATGCCCTCACCAACACGCGTGGGAGTCGCGTGCCTATGCCGTGAGGTCAGGCGACCCAAGGCCAACACGGAATACTCAGCGCAATGGACACGACACAGCGAGTGCAGTGGACATTCCAAGTCAGAGATAACCTGTTCATTTGGTAAGGACTAAATTTAGAATCCCCGTCCGGGCATCCAGATTTGGGTTTTTCCATGGTTTCCGCAAATCAATCCTGGTGAATGCCCGGATACTTCCTTCAAAAGGCCATGGCTAAATCATTCCCGCTCCTTGGACCCAGTCGCATCCCGTCTCTAATGACCTCGACGTCGACTAGGTGTAAAGCCATAAGTAAAAAAAGGATTACTAAATATAAACCAAAGTAAACAAATGTATCAGGAATGATCGCAATAATAGTAGATTAAACATAAAAATAGGATCGAGATACAATAGACGAACTAAGTGAATTCTGTTACTTAGGAAGTAAAATTACAAATGATGGCCGAAGCAAGAATGATGTTAAAAGAAGAATAGCACTGGCGAAAAGAGCCTTCTTGCAAAACAGTTTCAAATATTTATCTAGTACGGACAAATAGCTTTTTAAAACGCTATGTGTGGAGCGGAATTTCATTCGAACAGTGATTATCATTTCTAAAATTAACTACAATTCCTACCATGTTTGGGCGGTTATAAGTCACTAACTACATTTAATTAAAACAATACTGAGCTGCAGCTAGCATGCGTTGGAGACGAGACTGGGCCTTTCTCGTCCATAACACGCTGTTATCCCCAGTAGGTGTGGAAATGCTATTAATCTGAATGTGTCGTGGAGATTGTGGCGGTTATAAGTAATTAACTACTTTTAATTAAAACAATATTGAGCTTGAGCTAGCATGTGTTGGAGACGAGATTGGGCCTTTCCCGTCCATAACACGCTGTTATCCCAGTAGGTGTGGAAATCCTGTTAACCTACGTGTTTCGTCGAGACTGTGGCGGTTATAAGTTATTAACGTAATTTAATTATTACAATGCTGAGCTGCAGCTAGCATGTGTTGGAGACGAGATTGGGCCTTTCTTGCCCATAACACGCTGTTACCCCAGTTAGTGAGGAGACGCTATTAATCTATGCGTTTCGCCGAGAGCTGTCTAGAGATTATCGGTAGCTATTTAACGCACACTAACTGAATGGAAAGCTCACGGTCTGCAGGGAGGATTATGCTTTAGCGAGAATATATTTAATTACTGTGGGACGCGGAGGGGATTATGCTGAGTCTGGTTAATCCTTCTCGGCGAATTTGTCAGCGCGTGACGTGATCTTTCGACCTAGCGACGCATCTGCATATCTGGTTCCATCTCCCGGTATGCTAACCAGCGCTACGAGTCCCTCTTCTAATGAAGCGCATTTCACAACAGGTGCTTGGTACATTACCGTACAGGCGACGAAACTCCGGCAAAGCGATAAGATACGTTCTGGACGACGGGAGTATCAATCCCCATCAAGGCAAACACTTTCCCTGGACATTTTTTTTTAAAATTATGGCTTGACTAAGGTCATTAGAGGCGGGATGGGACTGGGGACAAGGAACGGGAAGGAATTCGGACATGGCCTGTCTGAAGGAAGCATCCCGGCTTTCGCCTGGAGTGATTTGGGGAAACCATGGAAAAACCCAAATCTGGATGCCCGAACGGGGATTCGAATCCGCGTCCTCCCGAATGCGAGGCCAGAACGTTAACCGTTCACACCACCACGTACTGCGTCTTGGACACAACAGCTTTGGAAAATCATGTCTCACCCACCACGCTCGGTACTTTTCCTCGAAGCTGTAAAAGAAGCCACAGTCAGAAGTGGAGGATGGAGTTTTCGTACCGCCGATTGCAATAAGTCTGGCGGTCCAATTCCGAAGGCGTCACACTGGAGATCAAAGGTGCCCGGTTCGATTCCCTGTCGCGGAGGAAAGGGATTTTCGGGAACTGCACCACTTTCGGTACCTGCTAGAAACTGGTACTAACCTGTTGAAATTTACATCAGTCGCTTCGTCAACATGTCCTCATACATTGCGCAAAAGTCGCTAGAAATTTAATTTACAATGCCGAAATATGACATGACGAACAGCCGTTACATGCCGCCAACGTTGAAAAAATCGGTGACAGTCTCTTAAAATGTTAATTTAATCCTTTGTGTAATGTTTTCTTGCCTTTTCAGCTCTACTCCTTTGTAAAAATCGCACAAAATTGACAAACACGCAATATTTATCCGAGTTGTAATACGTTGATGACCGCCATCTTACATAGCAACGAGCAACCAGAGATAATCGATTGCTTCCATTGTAAACAAATACGCCATTGCGTGTTGGATGCCGCATAACCAAATTTCGTAATTTTTTTTTCACTTGGTCCAGGCCGTATTTCAACCAAACCACGATTTCTACGACAAAACTAAACTGTTTAGTTTGAAATGATCCCTGTACCGATAATTTTTATGTTATTTTAGCAGTGCTGAAAGCATTTAGCAGTTGCTCAGCCTTTCATATTTCGGCATTTTTAATTAAATTAAATTTCTAGCGACTTTTCCGCAATGTATGATCGCAAAACGTGAAGAGGACATGTTGACGAAGCAACTGATGTAAATTTCAACAGGTTAGTACCAGTTTCTGGCAGGTTCCGAAAGTGGTGCAGTTCCCGGATTTTGATAGGCCCTTAGCTCGACCCTCGCTTCTGACAGAGCTTGGCGTGTGATGGAAAGTGCGTCAGAACGCTTCCATGGTTCAGATTCCAAGTTAAACCGTGTTATATTACGATTCGAACTGACCACTCTACCTCCAATAACACACTATATCTTCTTCCGGAGGGTCCAACTAACCTCAGGTTTTTTTTCGAGTTACCATAAGTTTTCGAGTGTTGGGCTTGTATTACTCAGATCTGAGTCCCGGAAAACGTTAAGGTCAACTTGTTAAACTATTCGGAAAATAGTGCATATATTGGTTTACGAAGTTTTATGGATTTGACCGGTTGCCAAGAGGCTTACAGTTCTCACAAAGTATGAAGTTACTAAAGTTCTTGAAATTCTCACCGCATTCGGGAGGACGGCGGTTCGAATCCCCGTCTGGGCATCCAGATTTGGGTTTTCCGTGGTTTCCCCAAATCACTCCAGGCGAATGCCGGGATGCTTCCTTCAAAAAGGCCATGGCCGAATTCCTTCCAGTTCTTTTTCCCCCAGTCCCATCTCGCCTGTAAAGACCTTGGCCGTCGACGAGGCGTAAAGCAATAAGGAAAAAAAAATCATAAGTTATGGTCTTGAATTCGAACAAAAATCCAATAGAAAAAAATCACTTTTGGTTCTGCCAGAAATCCTAAGGCAGCATTTCCAATTTTTCTTTCCCTAAAAACATTATTGAAACTACTGCAAAAATTTTAAAAAAAATAGATTAATCGGTTTGTAGAAAATGTACTTTCAGTTGTTACCGAATCTTCCTATTTTCCAGGTAACTTTTCCATTTTTCTTTCTCTGAAAACCTTATTCAGACTATTAAAGACATTTAAAAAATAGCTAAATTGGTCAATAGAAAAAATACTTTAGGGTTTCCCGAATTTTCCTGGCAACTTTTCGAATTTTTCTTTTTTAAAAACCTTATTCGGACTGTTATGAACACTTAAAAAAATTAACCTAATCTGTACACAGAATAAATACTTTCTGTTTTCTCCGAATTTTCCGGGCAACTTTTCCAATTTTTCATTAACTAAAAACCTTATTCGAACTATTACGAACATTTTTTAAAAATTAGCCAAATCCGTACACAGAAAAAAAAAGACACGATTTGCTCCAAATTTTCCAATTTTCCGAGAAACTTTTTCAATTTTTCGTTAACTAAAAACCTTATTCGGACTGTTACGAACATTTTAAAAAAAATAGCCAAATCGGTCCATAAAAAAGAGTACTTTCAGTTTTACCAGAATTTTCAAATTTTTCGAACAACGTTTCCCATTTTTTCACATTTTCATGCATTGTCATCCAGTTCTGAGCTATGGCCAAAATTTCAAGTCTAGCTCATCGAGAAGTTAGTTTAAAATCAATTACTAAATTCCACCCGGACAGACAAAGTCCAAAGCGAGTTAGTAAAAACATTTTAAAATAATAATAGTTATTAGCAAACTAGAAAGAGCCTACCAAACTTCGCGAGAGGTCTACAATAAAAAATGTATTTCACAAAATACTAAAATACGTCATTATGAAACAGTTCTGAAACCAGTAGTTTTGAATGCAGCTGAAACCTTGTTCCTGAATGCCGATAAAGGACTTCTGGGAGAACTGGAGAAAAAAGAGAGAAATTATTAGAGGAATTCTGGGTTCCAACTTTAAGAATGGCGTCCTTCAAAAGAAATCCAACAAAGAAGTCTACAGCAAAATAGAGAAAATTCCTGAAACAATCCGCAAAAGACGGGCTCGATTCTGCCACCACAAACGAATGGAGGAGAACAGAGTAACAAAAAAAATATATTTAACTTACTTGATTCCAGACCCAAAACTGTAATGTCCTGGTTCATAAATAATAAAGAAGATCTTCGTTTGATGGGACTAGAACCAGAAGATGCTTTAAACAGAGATATATTTCGGAAGAAGTTAATGACAAGTGGTACAAGCCGAGACGAACACTCCAACAGAAGACGCGGTACACTCTGGACAGAGGAGCGCAAACAGGCGCATTCAAAACGAATGAAGGAGTTCTGGACCCAAAAGAAGATGAAACTCGCTGCAATGCACAAAGGCTTAACGTGGTACTAGTTGGCCTCAACGAATAAATAAATAGTAATAGTTATTTTAGCTCCGCACAAGCTTGGAAATCTTATAAAGACTGAAGGTAAAACGTCCAGTCAAGGCCGAAAACAATGCTCCCGCCGATCTATTTTCCTGTCCACACACAATGTTTTGTCTGATACGTTTTACGTGATCAAGTAACACGTCCTTCAGGCGTTACGTGTAGACCGGCCTTAACGTGTTCTCGGAGCGCGACGTTCTGGCGATACTGATGCCAGACAATGGGGGAGGTGGCTGGCCCCTGGGGTCCAGGTGATCCCATTGTTTGCGGGGGCGGTGCCGGTCCACACAATGGAACAATCAGGCCTCACTGACTGGATTACAAACACCACGACCCAACCTAACAATAACGGCTGCTCCTACCTACCACTCAGTCTTATAATCTCCACCGGCCCAGGCTCGTATCTAGCATATTACAATTCCGTTGGCTCACCTTGTCACCGAGATAGCTATTGGCTGGAGCTCCGCCAACGTCACGGAACGATGACGTCAGGCCCCTGCCTTCGTTTGCGCACTAATAGCGGCCAGGATGTTGATACAACATCGAGGGTACGACCGATATTTAACTGCTAAAAATTAATTATCAAAATTCTTTTATTAAGTTTGAAATTCGTATTTAAATCAAACGCGTCAATTTAGTTCAAAATATATGGCACGATTTTACGAGTGAAAAAACGTGGAATAAAATTTTACTTTACGATTCAATGAAGTCTTCCCACTTTTGCCAGTTTTCAGTAATTACTGTCACTCTATTTTACATTGGACGTCAAACTTGAAGTTGAGGCTATTTAAAGTAAAAACGTGGTTGATTTTTTTTAATTAAACTTCTTTTTTGTTTTACACTGTGCAGGTTTTATTGTAGTTGGACCATTATTATTATCTGCAATTATACCTGTCGGATCACGCAAAGCCTTAACGATTCAGTTTTCCGAGTTTCCATACAGCTTTCATTTTCTCTCCGTGGTTTCTCTTTCTTTCTTCAGTCCACTTCGTCCCCGGTCTCTTAATGACTTCATTCTCTGGCGGTACTTCCCATTTGTCAATTTTTTGTCTGTCTATGATTTCTGATGAGTTTGTGTGGGTTTTTTCCAGGTCTTTTTTTATCTGCTGGACCCAGGGCATAGTTTTTAGCTGTTCTATGTACCTCACAATTTTATGAATCAGTCTTGTTGTTGGAAGTCTGTGGATATGTCCATAAAATCTTAATCTTCGTTTCCTGATGTCTGCCGCGAGGTTTGACAGTGTTTCTGTTGCTTTTCGATATTTAAGTCCGTAACAGTCATCTGTTTGTACTGCGCCAATGATCTTTCTTATAATTTTGCGTTCTTCTTTCAAAATGCTTTCTAGGTCACCTTTCCTGTGTAGTGTTACAGTTTCGCTGGCGAACAGGGCTTCAGGTTTGATAACTGTGTTGTAATGTCTGACTTGTTTGTACATGGAAAAACATTTTTTATTATACATGTTGTAGGTTCTGCCGTAGGCTCTTCTAAGTTTTTGCATGCGAACTTTCTATGCTATTTTCTCTCCTCCTGTGGTTTCGATAATTTCTCCCAGATACTTGAAGTACGGGACTCTCTCAATTTGTCCATATTTTGTGACAAGATTTTGAGTATGGAGTCGGATCATTATGTTATTTAGATATTTAGAGAGATATTATTTGTCCTTGTTTAATACTTCTAAGTCCCTTCAAGCTCAAGATTTTTTTTTTTTTTTTGGTAACTGCCTTACGTCTCTTTTTAACATCGAGGTCTTTAGAGACGGGAAAGGATGGGGGGGCAAGGATGGGGGCAAGGATGGGAGCAAGGAATGGGAAGGAATTCGGCCATGGCCTTTTGAAGGAAGCATCCCGGTATTTGCCTGGAGTGATTTGGGGAAACCATGGAAAACCCAAATCTGGATGGCCGGACGGGGATTCGAACCGGCGTCCTCCCTGATGCTAGGCCTCAGCGCCACTCGGCTAAACCTGCTCTACGATAAGGACACAGTACCTTTTATTTTCAATTTTTCTACTTGTCTAACGTCAGTTTCATTTGGAAATAATGATAACTTCTGTATTTAAACCTTTTTCATCAAAATAAAAAAAGATCCCAGCATCGCGCGATCTGCTGATTTGTGTGTATGGAAAAGTAATTTTTCGTCCAAGTTTATGTGTCAATGTTTCTTCATTCACAGTGGAGTGCGACGTAATGTACCAGGAACCATTATGACGTCATGAACCATCTATCACCTCTGAGATGATCCTAAGCATCATGTGTCCAATGTTCGCATGTTCCAGACGACTTGCAAGAGAATATTTTCGTGGTAAAGCAGGAAATGCGTCTACAGGTATAGGTTTGCTCCCACAGTCACCATGTTCTCTGTTGTGCAGGTTGTTGGTAACGTAATCAGCAGTCAATTATGTCCACGTGGGCTGTCGCTTCCGGTGGTACAGCCACTTCCGGAGCCGCTGCTAGCACAGGATGAACACATCATAGCTGCCTCTGCATCCTATAAGTATTATGATTCAGCCGTCAGTAATACGAAACGTTATAAATTTTATCTTGATTTTACGAATGTCAAAAAGGCAACAGTGCATGATTGTACCTTAGCGTGATAATAGTTGTTTTTACCAAACGGTATGTTCTGTGTCTAATAAAACGAAAATAACACATCTGACATACCATCGCTCCAGTAACTCCGCATCTCATTGGAGAAATGCAATTGCAGCAAAATTCTACACTTTTTTCAAAGACTGATGTAATTTATTCTAAGTTTAACGAAGGAATCAGTTTTCTACGGTGGTACCGCTTATTCATGGTTGCCAGCAAGTACTGATCTATTTAAGCCATTCAGCAATCAACTAACAGCAGATAGTGAAGACGAGTGTATTCAAACCGAGCGTGGTGGTTGAGTGGTTAACTGCTCTGGCCTCGCATTCGGAGGGCACGGGTTCGAATCCCCGTCCGGGCCTCCAGATTTAGGTTTTCCATGATTTCCCCAGATCACTCCAGGCGAATGCTGGGATGCTTCCTTCAAAATTCCATGGCCGAATTCCTTCATATTGCTTATCAGCAGTCCTTTCGCGCTCTAATGACCTCAACGTTGCACGAGGCGTCAAGCTATAAGTTAAAAAAAAGAATCTTTGACAAACACAACACTAGCCAAAGCATAAAGTCAAAGAAAACCTGGGTGACATTCGTTTGAGCGTGTTCCTGATATTGAAATGAGGAAAACAAGTGCTGAGTATCTGAAGTATGGTAAAGAAAATCTGTGAGACACATCGATTGGATAAACACAGCGAACAATGAGGAGATACGACAGAGCTCTTGGTTCACTCTCCCTGAGAGAGGGAAAATGTTTCACTTCCAGCGCCGTCCATTCTGCCGCGGTGTCAATAAGAGGTCCTTGTCCCGACATCTGTGGCCCCCTCTTCCCCACCCCACGGCACAGCCTGGCAGGGAGCCAAACACACGGGAAAAAAAAAAGGTTCCTCCACAGTTCGATCATGACTCGGCCTTCCATATCACTACAAGGGGCACAAGTTGCGTCTCAAAAAATTATTACAAGATTGACGGCATTTGTCAAGAAATCACTTCTGTACGTGGACGTGAGTCTACACTGATCATCCAAAACATTATGACCACCTACTTACTTGTACTGGCATATTGGTCCACCTTTCGAACGCAACACAGCAGCGATTCGGGCGTAGCATGGATTCTACAAGTCCTTGGTAGGCTTCCAGAGGTATCCTGACACCAGATTTCTACGCACAGCTCACGAAATTCCCTTAAATTACGGGACCAGCGGTTTGTGGGCGCTGCAGCTGGGAACGAGCATCTCGGAAACAGGCGAGGCTGGTCGGTTGTTCGCGTGCTACTGTAGTGAGCATCTATGGAAAGTGATTGAAGGACGGTGAAACCAGGAGTAGGCGACAATGTGGTGGACACCCACGCCACATCACAGAACGTGGAGGTCGGAGGCTTGCCCACTCTGTAAAGCAGGATAGGGGGTGATCTGTGGCAGATCTTACGGAATAGTACAATTCTGGTGCTTCCAGAAGTGTTCCAGAGCACAAGAATCGCGATTCTTTTGCTCTGAAACACGTTCTGTGATGTGGCGTGGGTGTCCACCACATTGTCGCCTACTCCTGGTTTCGTCGTCCTTCAAAGCACTTTCCATAGATGCTCACTAACAGTAGCACGCGAACAGCCGACCAGCCTCTCCAGTTTCCGAGATGCTCGTTCCCAGCTGCCGCGCCCACAAACCGCCTGGCCCGTAATTTAAGGGAATTTCGTGACCGATGTCAGATAGGTCTGGAAGCCTACCAAGGACTTGTAGAATCCATGCTACGCCGAATCGCTGCTGTATTGCGTACGAAAGGTGGACCAATATGCTAGTAAGTAGAGGGTCATAATGTTTTGGCTGATCCGTGTATATGTTTATAAGACGAGTATAAATGTTAATAAATAAATGTAACAGAAAGAAAGAAAGGCTCTTAGAGATAGTATTGTACTGTCTTGTTGTTTCTCCGTAGATTGGATATCGTTCGTAAAACATCAACTGTTTGAATCTAAGCCTGTATCGTTGCGTCGTACATAACGTGTTTACAGCAGTGAATAGAGGTATTCCTTTCATGTATTTAGTTATTAATTATCATTCGGGATGTTTCTTCTAGAACAACATCTGTTTCTTCGGTGTTGCTGTCTGCATCTGTTTCATACCATACCAGACTTATTATCATTTCGGAGGAATTAGATATCTACTGAACTAAGACTTGTTACGTTATTGTCATTACTTTCAGGGCAGCACTATCATAACGGTAACGCCGCAATTTGATGACGAATTCTTATGTAACCACACGAAACAAATCGAAAGTAAAGAATAATAATTATGGTATCTCTCTTAGTTCTCGAGATATCTAATGTCGAACATCGGCTATCGGTATAGTTCCTTGTACTTTTGGTGAAGTTTTTCTAGTGGTCCAGGCCGTATTCCATCCTAATCGCAACCGCTAGGAGGAAAACAAACGCCTATTGTACATTTCCAGCGTGTAGTTACTTGAGGATTTGGCTAATTATTTTTTCTGGTCCAGGCAACATCTCAACCTGTTTACCTTAATTTGGAGTCGAGAACTAAGCGAGATATCAAATATATATATATATATATATATATATATATATATATATATTTACTTTTGAGTTACACAAGAATCTATCATCAAATTGCGGCGCCACTGT
This sequence comes from Vandiemenella viatica, assembly GCA_031002005.1. Lineage (NCBI taxonomy): Eukaryota > Metazoa > Arthropoda > Insecta > Orthoptera > Morabidae > Vandiemenella > Vandiemenella viatica. Next base: position 179,226,807 of record CM061914.1, on the reverse strand, counting down.
TATCATAGAATCCCCACTGTCAGAGCGAAAATATTGAAACAAATACGTTTTAGTTTCTACTCACTGGTTAAGGCGAACAAAACAGTGGTACCTATTAATTCACGGGGTGATGAGTGGTAACGCTCTGGCCTCGCATTCAAGAGGACGCGGGTTCGAATCTCCGTCCCACCATCCAGATTTGCGTTTTCCACGGTTCCCCGAAATAATTCTAGGTGAATGAAGGAATGATTCAGTCAAAAGGTCCTTCCCATTCATTGCCCCGTGACCATTTCCGGCTGTAATGACCACTACGTCGACGTGGCTTAAAGCAATAAGCTAAAAAAGATATATATATATATATATATATCAAAATATTGTTTGAATAAGTAAACCTGCAACAGGTTGTTTGATAAATAGAAATTTGCACTTTTCTGTGACGGCGCAGCAGGTGACGGAGTCTGGCGTCGAAGCCACGACCTTGTGGCTGGAAGGCGACACCTAGCCGCCACCAAGCTCCCGTGGGAAGGTCGCCAAGGCTGCGCTCCAAGCCATTACTTCCTGCACCCTCGCACCGCAGTAACCGTGCTGAAAGCTATCAGCGGTGCTCCCATTAGAAACGCTAATTATGTGGCTATACTACCAAGGTCTCTGGGCTACTAGGCTTTAATGTGCGGGAGTGACAGAAGCCCCACATGGAGGGAAACCAATGGAAGGGAGCGTTCACAAACTACGTGGTTCAGTCTAGGAGGGAGGAGAGGGGTTGGCTGGTAAGGGGGCATCCATAAATTACGTGAGGTGTTTTTCCGGAATTTCGAACCCCCCCCCCCCCCCAAAGAGATCGCCCTCGCAACTTTTTTTTCTTTTTTAGGTTTCACCCTCCCAAAGCCGGTTTCACGCACACTTTTCGACGAAATACCCCCCTAAAGTCGACTTTCGCGTCATTTGTAGACTTTTTTTTTAGCCCTAAAGTCCAAAAAATTTACAAAATTTCACGTGAGATCCATTAATGACGTGACATGAAATGGGGGGGGGGGGGGTCCGGCAAAATCTCACGAAACCTCACTAAGGGGTAGGGGTGGTCAACAGAAATCTCACGACAGGTTTTGAAATTCTTGTAGGACTGGAGAGGTAAACAAAAAAAAAAAGGTTCTGCAATTCACGCGAAATTCGACTTTAGGGGGGGGGGGGGGTATTTCGTCCGTAGGTATAACCGTCCTTGGAAGCAAAAAACTGAAAAGTATCAAAAAGTTATGAGGTCAATTAGTAGAGGGGGGGGGGTTCCTGTCAAAATCTAACGTCATTTTAGAGGGGGAGGATCCGACCAGACCTCACATAGTCTCACCAGAGAGGGGGGGGCGGAATTCCGGAAAAACACCTCACGTAGTTAATGGATGCCCCCTAAGCTACGCTGGGCAACGTGGGCCAGGGGGCGAGGTACCGAGACAAGCCAGGTAACTTTACCTTTATATTATTTGTCACAGTTAAAATGAGGTACAGAACACACACAGCGTGTGAATATATATTTCCGTCATTTAATTATCTCCGTATGTAATTTACGATAGTCTGACAAGAGAAAACAGTACAAAATGTCTTCTGGAATCAATAGGGAAAAAGCTACGAGCCACGCTCGATGGGCGGGGGGGGGGGGGGGTAGTTGTAGAGGTAAACGTCAGAGTACGTGGAGGGAGGGAGGTTAAGAGGAGCCAGATTGGAGCTACGTGGTTTATGGACATCCCCAAGCCAGCTGAATTGGTCTGTGAATATTTCATGAAATTCCCTCCATTAGGGAATTCTTATGGGAGCTGGACTGGATTAGGAGGTGGGTAAAGAGGGTACCGGAAGTATATGAGACACAAACAAGCCAGACGATATTTCGTCAATCAGATACCAATAATATATATAAACACCAGGTGCGAATAACACCTTAAAGACTGACAAAAACATTATTCAATTGCTTTTATAAATCCCAGAATACAAATTTGTTGGATTGCTGATGTTTAAACAGTTATATCACGAATTAATGTTAGGTAGAATGAAATCTTGAACAAGGTCATATGTCGGGAAAAAGACACACACAGATTGAAACATTTCGATGATAACAATTAATATTAATTCTATTTCGTAGCAATGGCCTAGTGACAGGGTTTCTACTGGCTGCGTATTCCGCCCCTGTCGTAGCCCCCTTAACCCAACCCGGTAGTGCTATCAGGTACAGGGGACGGCGTTCTGTCGTACTTCACATTACACAGGAAACTGTGACAGAGGGGAAGGTTGGATTAAGAGTCTATGAAAATTCCCACCGTGACAAGGATTCGAACCGGAGACCCTTCAATCCCCTGCCAGACACCTTAACCACTGAGCCACCAGACCACTCAAAGTTTTTGAATGGACATTAAAGTGACAGTCAGGGTTGAAGAAAGAAGGATACAACAATACTCTTGAGTCGAAAAGAAGAAGATTAAAGAATACACTGGCGATCAGACGTGGATGAATACTGGCTGAGGAATTATGGGTAGTATCTGAAAGGGAAGAAATGACTATAAACATAAATTGGCAGTTTTATGGAGGCATATTTTTACGTTATAGCAGTGTGTATAGGCGTGATAGCATTCTAGAGAATGTGAGATAAATTCAACATTAGATCATCCATATTTTCGTAGTATACGGCAATCACTCAAGAATATGTTGGCCTTAATCATCTCTTTCTCGAATGAAAATTTAAAAAAAAATCTGACGTCTAATTGCACTGTAATGACGAATATATCGTAACTAGAAAATCCGTGAGCAGCTTTCACACATTGAAACTCCCCCTTCTCCCACCATCACCAAAGAATGATTCCTTCTTTTATTGGTTTCTTCAAATTAAATACTCAGCAAAGTATACATATTATATACAAATACGAAAGAGCGTTTATTAATGCCAATGTATTCACAGTTTCTATTATTTGATTTCAGGAGGTAATCATCTTGAATTTTATAGCTTGACATTTTCGATAAGTGATACAAAAAACTTACTTACATAGGAATTAAATAATGTCTGTTACTGGCAACTCCTGATGCTGCTGCACCCAAACCGACTCTCGTGCTCGGCGGTTTGCGTGTTGTAGGCGCTGCGGTGAGGTAAACTGTATTCCGGCAGCCCTTGGGCCCACTGAGTAGGGTACGACAAAATTCGATAAAATAAAAAAAAAACTTATACATCGCAGAATGGGGTGTTGGAAACAGAAATATGCAGGATATGGTGCAGAATCGTGAACTGTAGGTCAAGCTTCACATATAAAGTATGTGTGGCACGGCTCAAATATTTAAAAAATATTTTTTATTTATAAACGTTTCTCGGGAAACAAACCGAGTGATGTTGTTATTAATGCACAATATTTCGGCGACCTTATACTCCGTCGCCATCTTCAGGTGCAGTTGCAAGTCTTGTAGTCTGCCTAACCTCCAGCTAACTCTTGATTTTCTTATCACCATGGCAACTTACATTTCCTTGCTATAGGAGTAAATATATCGATTTTTGTTTAAATTCATGGCACAAAAATATGGTTTTCTTATGAAATGTTTCTGTTCTGTCACATGCCTCCTCAAGTTCACCATGTCTTTGCTTAGAAGACATTGGTAAACTTATAAAAATAACGCTCAAGGTTGACTTCAAGGCAGACTTCAAGACTTGCAACTGCACCTGAAGATGGCGACGGAGTATAAAGTCGCCGAAATATTGTGCATTAATAACAACATCACTCGGTTTGTTTCCCGAGAAACGTTTATAAATAAACAACGCCGAGAAAGATTACATTCATTTATAATTTAAAAAACAGTTTGCGTATACTGCAAATAAGAGTCGATAACCTTAGTAAGGTGTTTTATATTTTTCTAATAAATTATATTTAGAAAATCGCTTGTAACGCATCTCTTTACAGCTAGTTTATTACATTTATTAGCCATAAGAGCGCACCCGCTATTGTGGAATGTATACTCCGTCAATTTTGGTTCCTCGTGCGTACTGCCATTCGTTGATCGCCACGGTAGTTATTGGTGACACTTCAGGACCACCGACAATCGACTGGTGGTCAAAGTTCATCTGCAGAATTCCCTGTGGCAAGCACTCTCACCTCTGGAGGCGACGTGTCCAGGAGGTGATCAAGAAGAGATCTGGACCATCCACTGGGGACGGGAGCAAGGCCAACACAACTCACCTGCAACAAAAAACAACAACAACACAATCACTAAATACTCCATACTGTCGGCAAACAAGGTGCACATCCTCAAAACCACAGGGGCAGGAGCTTTTCTGCAAATTCTATTTTGTGGAGGCGAGGAGGAAGCAAAAAACAAACTGAGAAGAATATAAAAAATCCCACTGCCTGACAAAAATATATATATATAAGTGAAGCATTCAGAAGGTGAGGAGGAAACGAAATGAAACTTCATGGTTTGAGAGAGGGTATGTGACGTTATTTAAAGATAAAGAACTTGGCAGTATAATCCCACTTATCAGTATGATGTTACGCTTCGTCTGGCTTGGATGTTGGCACTGATTCGGTCAGGAAGGCTGTCATAAAGTCGTTGTATCATCTCCTGAGGCAAGCTGGCCCACAATGCGACGTCTTTCGTCGGCAGAACACTGAATCACAGTTCTGCACTACTGGGATGACCATCGTCGGCGGTATGGTGGAGACCTGGGGAGAGATCCCATTCTTGCAATGTTTTGGAGAGGCACAGTGGTGTTACTCCTGGCGTCATGGTGTGGGGAGCCATCGGGTGTGACTTCAGGTCACGGCTGGTAGTGATTGAGGGAACTCTGACGGCACAACGGTACGTCACGGACATCCTGCGTCCTCATGTGTTACCTCTCATGCGACAGTATCAACTGGACAATGCTCGTCCACACACGGCACGTGTCTCTACGAACTGTCTGCGTGATGTTGAGGTACTCCCGTGGTCAGCAAGATCCCCAGATCTGTCCCCGATAGAACATGTGTGGGACCAGCTCTGACGTCAACTACGTCCCAGTGCCAGTATCCAGGATATCAAGGACCAGTTACAACAGTTGTGACAGCCTTCACAACCGAATCAGTGCATGCATCCAGGACAGAGGGGGCGCAACGTCATACTGACAAGTGGGCTCATACTGCCAAGTTCTTTGCAAATATCACTTGATTTTGTAATCACTAAAATAAGATCACATACCCTGTCAAGGTGTGAAGTTTCATTTCGTTTCCTCTTCCTCTTATGGGTGTTAGACTTTTTCTTTCAGGCACTATGTATATCTTTATAAATAACCTGTATAAAATGGGGGATAGAATTTATTCTAAATCAAAGCTTTTTGAGAGATTGTTAACACAGAAGACGGCAGCATTTAGATGGCAAATGTTGGACTGTACCACAGAAATGACAAAGCGAACAGTCGATAAAAATCAAAGGAAGGTACCGTTCATCAGAAAAAATAAAAATAAAATTGACGCCTTCAAGATGGTATCGTCTTCGCTTTCTTCTCCTCGAGAACCGGATTTGACGCATCTCGTCTTTGATCTTTACAGAACTAATCATCATTCTGTAACGTCAACAGACGAGTTTTGGGAACGCACCGAGCGTGGTGGTGTAACAGTTAGCGTTCTGGCCTCGCATTCGGGAGGGCGGTGGTTCGAATCCCCGTCCGGGAATCCAGATTTGGGTTTTCCATGGTTTCCCAAATCACTCCAGGCAAATGCCGGGATGCTTCCTTCAAAAGGCAATGGCCGAATTTCTTCCCATTCCTTGCCCCCATCCTTTCCAGTCTCTAAAGACCTCACTGTTAAGAAACGTTAAGCAGTTAAAAAAAAAAATTGGGAATGCTGCAGGTTGTATATCCGTCATAGTCTATGCAAACATGCAATTGCAATGGGCATGTTGTAGCCGCTTGTTTGGCTAGCAGCTACAAGCCAACGAATGGGTGTAATATCTTATGGGTTGTGCTGTCTGCCTCGTCGCGGATACGGAGAAGTTTACGATTGCGTCAAAGCAGATGACACAGCAGCGGTCGCCTCGGCTGTGACGGCAGACGCAAATAAACTGTCACATCATTTTCTCGGTATGGTGTCTAAGCTTTCGTTTTCTCGTTTCGCCTTTGAAGTTTAAACGTCGCAACCGGTAATTGCATAATACCTCTGGAATGAGCGGGAGTAAACACCGTGTCTCGCGACAGCTCAGCCCCGGCCACTGTGCAAACACATCTTTCATTCACAATCCCACGAGTCGAAAACGGAGCTTCTCATACCACCTGTTGCATAGTATTTCCGCATCTCGTTATGAATATGAAAATACGACACCCGAGGATATCCGGTAGCTTTTCTGGAGATAAACATCCTCACTCGAAAAGTCAGCTCTAGAACAAAGGTGTAATTGATTATTGTTCACGCCCACTAGGGAGTGCTCCTGACTAGTTGTTTTTGGATGCTCGCTTTCGTTGCGAATACCTGTTGGGCCCGGCTAATAAGTTTTCTTTTCTCTCCTGTGAGATTGGTTTACGAGACTTGGTATAAAAAGAAATACGTCCCGGTTAGCGTAAAAGCCACGGCCAGTAGAAATCGCAGTCCTTTCGGATTCATGGTTCACACATTCCTTACGCTCTATTGTTCAAGGAACAGTGTACGTGAGACCAAGGAGAAATCGAAAGAAACAAGTAATGGAGCGTCAATTGTCGGCTGACGCGCAGTATTAGCTACCTGCCGTGTCGACGCTCCATTGTATTCGCAGGGCAGGCATCCTCTTATACACTGGTCAGCCAAAACATAATGACTACCTGCCCTACTCCACACGTGCTGCGGAGAGGTTTGGAGTTTAAGGGAACCTGGTGGTGTGGACAAGCTGACGATGCAACGTTTTAGTCAAAGCTTCGTTATTAAGCAACCATGACAACTAAACATTTCAAATTCTCAGAAGTTATTAGTATCATCTTTCGCTGTGTGTCCTATACAATATCGTTGAAATAGGTAATATATTTCCATTGATATTCACGTGCGAAAACACAGACAAATATTGAAAAATTTATAACTCATAATCCTAGTTATGTACCTTTTTTTCTGATATTACTGAAGATAGTTTAAATTTTCCAATGTTTAACTTAATGTTAATGAAACAACTTGTGAAACAAACTTATTGTTCATAAGAATAAATTGGTTTAGATTTTATAAATGTAATTATTTTTTGCAATTATTTCAGATACTTTTTATGTTACAACTCACTAGATATTGCTTTGATTATTTTATTTTGCTTTACATATCGTTATTTATAAGCTTTTGTAAATTGAATGTTTAGTTGATTGAACATTCCGTTCCTGAAAAAAAGGTACATAGAAATTTTCAAGATTGAGAAAAATCATATTAAAGTTTCAGCATGAAAAGTGGGCTTGGCGTCAGAATGTAGGATTAAGGAAAACCATTAATAACACCCCAAAGAAATGAATTATACCCAATATATCATTGTAATCAGGAAAGTTTGTATAAAATTTCACACTTTTCGCAGGCGTCATTATCGAAAATTGCACTTACTTGTTTCTTTTCGGGTTTTGCGCTGCGTTTCTTTGCTGATAACGCCAACGTTTCGGCCCCAACCTGGAGCCTTCGTCAGGGCTTCTGCTTATCTGCTTATCTCGCCGTCTTGACACTTAATTCGATGTTTATTATCACCGGCAAGGATGATTTTGTTTATCCGCCAAAGAATATTTACTGTTCCAAAGAGGTTTATGTATTATGGAGCGATCTTGTAGTTGTTACGTGTTCATTTGCTAGCACACACTCCATAATACATAAACCTCTTTGGAACAGCAAATATTCTTTGGCGGATAAACAAAATCATCCTTGCCGGTGATAATAAACATCGAATTAAGTGTCAAGACGGCGAGATAAGCAGAAGCCCGGACGAAGGCTCCAGGTTGGGGCCGAAACGTTGGCGTTATCAGCAAAGAAACGCAGCGCAAAACCCGAAAAGAAACAAGTAAGAGGAAAGTTTGTAGTTTATTTTTTATTCAAAAAATAAAAATGCCAATTTTCGACATTTTACACTACCCTGTTCCCTTAACCAAATAGTTTGGCGCACAGTCTAGCGTCTAGGAATTGTGCACCATCACCTCTTCTACCCTGCCGCCCAAGTCCTGGTGAAAATTTCTTCCCCCACCAGGCACCATCAACAGCAAGGTGCCAAAGCGACCAGAACCAACAGGGTGGATAGTGCTCATTAAATAAGAGCGAGAAAATCTCGATTGTTTGCGGTGAATTATTAAATCACATCGAAAAAGCGTTTGTTTTTTTGTTGTTGTCATCAGTCTCTCGACTGGTTTGATGTAATCCTCCATCCCTTCCCATCTTGTACTAACCTCTTCATGTATACACATCCCTTACAACCCACGTCCTCAATTATCTGTTTCATATCTGTCTTCCACTACAGTTATTACCTTCGACTGTTCCCTCCACTAACAAATAAACCAATCCAGCACGTCTCAAAATATGACCTACCGGTACCAGCCTGTCTTTTTCACAAACTTCTTTCCTCACCCATCATTTCCAAAACTCGTTCTTTTCGTACTTTGTCTATCCACTTAATTTTAACATTTTCCTGTAGCACCACATTTAAAATGCTTCAATTTTCTTTTTTTGTGGTATTCCTAAAGTCTATATTTCGCAACCATAAAGTGCTTTGTTCCACACATAGAGTTTTAAAAAGTTCTTTTTAATTCCTAGATTAATGTTTGAAACTAAAAGATTTCTCTTTTTCATGAAGGCTCTTTTTGCTTCGGCCATCGGTTCCGAAGTAGCAGAATTCACTTACTTCTACTATTGCATCCGATCCTATTTTTACATTTAGTCTACTGTGATTGGTGCGATGTGTTAAAAATAATACGTCAACAAGATTTGATAGGATATTTTTTAGTTATTAAACAAAATTTCAGGCGCAAAAATCTTTAAAATACCAAGACAACCAGCATTGCCTGATACACAAGATTTAATTTAATTTAATTTAATTGCAATGGAGCACAGGCTCCGGTGGCAATTTCCCTACACACCCATCTTCCCCCTATCCTGCACCTACCTACATTTGCCCTTTACAAATTTTATTTTTAATTCTTTCAAAGTTTTCGGTAAATTATTCATCATTTCTCTTGGTAACTCATTCCAATCCCTAACACCCTTACCTAAAAAAGAGAATCTTCCTACACCCTTGTGCCTGAAATCGAGTGCCAGCTTGTGGTCATGGTCATCTTTTCCCTTCCATGCACTACTTTTCATACCTATTGCAATATCTTTCCATGTCTCATCGCCAGTATATGCCCTGTACACTCCCATGACCCTCCTCATTCTCCTCCTGTCTTGCAATGAATCCCATTCCAGCTCCTTTATCATATCTGTCACTGATTGAATTCTCCGATAATTTCCAGAAACAAATCTAACAGCCCTTTTTTGCACCCTCTCCAACTCCTGTATTTGATAGGTAAAATGAGGGTCCCATACTACACTACCATATTCGAGCAATGGTCTGACCAAAGTTTTGTAACCCAATTCCTTGACTTCTCTCGTACATCCCCTCATCACTCTCTCCAACAAGTGCAGAACTTTGATACGCGTTTCTCTGGAATCCAGAGATGAAAGAACTGTAACATTAAAACTGATATTGTTACTTGAGAAGCCGCCACAGCTTTCTTGATGTTAATGCGAATCCGAGAGCTGGAACCGGTGTTCCAGCAGAAAAAGTCGAGGAGAGAGTTCAGTATCGTCTGTAGACGCAGTTTCGAGCGGAACGGATCGAGTTTAACGGCCATGATGACACGGGCGATAGAGCAGACCTCCCTTCACCTGCACTGCATAGAAACAGCCGGACTAGTTCTGCCGCCATTTTAAGACCATATACTCCGCCTGAATTCGCGCTTGATCTCTGCAACCAAGGAGTCTATGCCTACCATTGATGGCCAATATCGGCCGAACTTGTAAGCTAACAATTGGAAAACACCTTACTGGAATCTGAAAATCAATTCATGGTTGTATTTTCCAGAATCAGGCAGATAATAAAATCTTCGATACTGAATCGAGATAGTGGTGCGGACGATCTCTGGCTATGAACCAAATACAGAGGAGTAGCATCTTTGGTTTCTGCGGATTGTTGACTCTGGTTTTTTAAGAATCTGTCGAAGAGTCAAAAGATACAATGAAAGGATAATATTGAAGGAAAATGTGAGAATACAATTTTTAGTAAATATGCTATATACTGTCTGTTTTAAGAATTTATTGTTTTATCCGAACGGTTACTGTTAGTTGGAGAGTATCTATATTTAAAGAGATAATGAATGAACTACCTCAAGAGGAAAGCTACTTACTGACAATAAACAGAGAATTACATGAAACTGGTTAGAAATAAGTGAATAAGAAATATTTATTCACTTAATAAGTCATTATAAACGGTGCGAATATGTTGATTAAAAGCATATTTCTGCGTTGTGAATGTTTCCCTCGAGTTACAGAGGAAAAGCAGAAAGGAAACCTTACAAGAATAACATGGGCAGATAGCACATGAAGGTGGCGTTTTTAAGCATAATATTTAATAATTAATAATTTAAAATTTAATTGCCATGGAGCGCACGTTCCGGTGGCAGTTTCTCTAAATATTCTCCCACTTTCTTATACCCGCTTACTTTTACCTTTTGCAAATGTTAATTTTAAATTCTTTTAGCGTTTTTGGTAAATTATTCATCACTACCGTTGGCAATTTATTCCAATCATTAATTAGCTTATTAATACGAAACAAAACGTTTCGCACACCCTTGTGCCTGAAATCGAATATCAGCTTGTAGCCGCAGTCATCTTTTCCATTCCATACACCATTCTTAATTCTTCACCAACAACTTCCCACGCACCATCACCAATATACCCCTTGTACCCTCCCATGACACTCTTCACCCCCCTTCTGTCTTTCAATGAATCCAATTCCAGCACTTTTATCATATTACTTACTGATAGTGTTCTGCGGTAATTTCCAGAAACAAATCTTGCCTGGCCTCGCGTTCTGTAGGACGCCGGTTCGAATCCCCGTCCGGGCATCCAGATTTGAATTTTCCATGGTTTCCCCAAATCCAGGCGAATGCCGGGATGCTTCCTTCAAAGGCCATGGCCGAATTCCTTCCCGTTCCTTGTCCCCAGTCTATCCCTCCTCTAATGAGTTCGGCGACGACGAGGCGTAAAACCATAATTTAAAAAAGTTTAAAAAAAAACAAACAAATCTAGCAGCTCTTCCTTCCACCTCATCCATCTCCTGTACTTGATACCAAAAATGTGGGTCCCATACTACAACACCACATTCAAGAAATGGTTTCACCAATATTTCGTAACCCAAGTCCCTCATTTCACTTTGACCTATGTTTCAGACATATGCAAAAGAATCTAAAGAGTAGAACTCTGGGTGTTATAAGAGCACAAAAAATGTGTGGAACAAATATTGAAGGGTGAAAGTTGCATTTAACTCAGGAGTCGTTTACTGTGCTGGATGTTATCGACGCTACAGTTGTCACGGGATGAAGTACATGTGAGGAGCTGATGTAACTGCCGCTTGTTTCATCTGCGATTCCAGAGAAGTTGAGTCAGCGTTGAGTGCTTCCAGATTGAGAGATCCTGAGTCAATTGCGGCCATCTGGTCCAGACGTTAGTAAATTTAACTGCAATAAGCTGTATTAGGAATGGAATGGTGACATAACGTGCGGTGTATGTATGGTATCATCTACTATAACAAATGCCTATGTTTTACGGACTTTTGGTTGTTACAAAAGGAATTAAGCTTTGTCCTTGTTGTTGTTGTTTTTATGGCTTTACGTCCCGTCGACGTCGAGGTCATTAGGGGCGAGATGGGATTGTAGACAAGGAATGGAAAGGAATTCGGCCATAGCCTTTTGAAGGAAGCATCCCGGCATTCGCCTGGAGTGATTTGGGGAAACCATGGAAAACCCAAATCTGGATGCCTGGCCGGGGATTTGAACCTGTTGTTGTTATTAGGGCGTTTAGCAGTCTGCAGTCAGAGAACAACTCACGTGTTGGGTGACTCGGTGGGGGTAGCATCGTGAGTGTTCCATCTGTTATTTGTTTGAAATGCGATTTTTATGTTCAATTATTAGTAGCAGAATACGATTCTGACTGATTACCAATAAAAATAGTATGGCCTCAAGTATTTTTAATTAAAATTTAAAAATTTTTTTTTTTTTCAAAAAAAAAATTTCGTTCAATTCTTTTTTAAAAAAATTATAAATTGTTTCAAAGAGAAACATGCAAAGAACATAAAAAGTTTGGGTTGCCTATGTAAAAGTGGCCTCAAATAGGGATTGCCAGTTTTTAAGTGTGGAGTGGTAACTCTTTCTAGCTCTTACATATCTTTAAAAGCGTGCAACCCCTACTTGCGGCCACTTCTAAATAGTCATCCAAACATTTTATATACTTTGCATGTTTCTCTTTGAGATGAGTCATAATTTTTTTTTTAAAGTGGACCAGATTTTTTTGATTTTTTCGTAAATTTAGTTAAAAATACTTGCGGCCATATTTTGATAGGCAACCCGATAAAATCGTAGTCTGCTACTAATAATTATACATAGAAATTGTATTTCAATCAAATAACAGATGGACGTAGAAATGATGCAGCCGGCTCGTGGACTATGAGGACGTGGCTTCAAATCCCGTCAGGACACCATGATGTCGGTTTCCCATGCACTACTCCAAGCAATTGCCAGGATGGTTCCTTTTAAAGGCCATGGCCGGACTTCTTCTCAGTACTTGTCCCCAGTCCCTCCCTACTTGGCTGGAAAGGGTCCATGTGAACCTGGAATTTACCCAGGGGGAACGAAACGTTAAAAAAAATCACCCGATTATTTTTATAAGTACAGATGTGAGGAAAGCTAAAGATGCTAAGTTATATCCCGCTAGACAGAAATTAAAAGACTAGGTATGTTTTTAATACACCGTCCAGTTACAATGAGAGTCTATACCCTATAGCCATAGCATTATTGAACCAATGGAAATGTATCACGACTGTTCGCGTGTCCTTTTGACCAATGAGAGCTGCCCTCACCATTAATCACACGTTCATTCGAACCAGCAGACAATTATTCGTCGATCTCGAAGAAGCTATGGCTTCTTATTCGCGAGGACGCAGGCTCAAATCTCAGTCCGTCGATCCATACTTCGGTTTTCTATGGTTTTCCGAAATCACTCCAGGTGTATGATACCATGGCCAAATTCCTTCCCGTTCCTTCTCCCAGTCGTTTCCCATGTGCAGTCACCCAGATGTCGACTAGGCTTATAACCATGAGGTAAAAAACAAAGATCATGAAGAAAAAATTAGGTATGGACGACCTGGAAGACTTTTACAGTGGCCTGTTGCTCCTTCATCCTGCTGTTGTGTAAATACACCTCTTAACTTCAATCACTTGTCGTTATGCGAACCCTACTGAATAGAAGATGTTGGATTATTGCTCCATAGTACATTAATAGTGGTCTTGTAGCTCAGAGGTTAAGGCGTCTGATTGGGGATTGAAAGGTCCCCGGTTTGAATCCCTGTCTTGTCGGGGATTTTTATGTGCCCTTAACCCAAACTTCACCTCTGGCATAGCATGCTGTGTGATGTGAAGTACGCCAGAACGCTTCCATTCGGATTACATAGCCAGGTGAACTGTAGGTCCCCTTTACCCGGTGGGATTACCGGGTTATGTTATGTAGGAAGGAAAGGAACTGGCAATCCTACCTCCAGGGGACCGAGCGTGGTGGGTGAGCGGTAACGCTCTGGCCTCGCATTCGGGAGCACGCGGGCTCGAATCCCCGTCCGGGCATCCAGATTGCGGTTTTCCATGGATTCTCCAAATCATCCCAGGCGAATGCCGGGATGCTTCATTCAAAATGTCATGCCCGAATTCCTTCCTGTACCTTGTCGCCAGTCTCTTCCTGCCTCTAATGACCTCGACGTCGACGAGACGTAAAGCCATAAGTAAACAATATCCAGACCACGCTGAATGTACCTCCTTCGGGTTCCATGCCAAGGTTTAGTACACTAACAACCCTTTTCAGCTCAACGAGCGTGGTGGGTGATTGCTTCATAGTGATGACCTGGCGTAAAGTAAGGGAGCGTGCAAAAACTACGTGGCTCGGTCCAGGGGGGAAAAGGGGGGGGGTTCCTAGCCAGGCCACGTAGCTTTCCTTTCATAACATTTTTCACAGTTAAAATGAGGAGCAGAACACACAACAGCTTGTGAATATTTATTTCCCTCAGCTAATTATCTCCGTATGTAATTTACAATAGTCTGACAGGAGAAAACGGAACAAAATGTCTTCTGGAATCAAAAGGGAAAAGGCTACGTGCTACGTGTGGGGGAGGGGGGGTAGAGGCAAAAGCCACGTAGGGCTACGTGGGGTGAGGGGGGTTCACAGGAGGCCAAAATGGAGCTACGTGGTTAATGGACGCTCCCTAATAAGCAAAAAAAAAGTTTTTTTCAGCTGTTCTTTGACTATTCTTCCTTGTACAGAGTCTTCGCAAAATAACTCAATTGAGACATGCACGTATAAGATCCCGCGTGGTGTTCGGTCTGTTCTGCGCGTCCGTCTTTTCGCCTGGGACCGCTTCATTACGCAGAGCTCCGCCCGGGGCGAGTAATAAGGAGGGACAACGACCAGATTCCCGCAGATTAAAATCTCTCTCTGTGCTGCCACGCGTCTTAACTCTCCCACCAGCAATATCTCTCCGTCCCTCGTGCTTGTTTCCATTGTCACTTCTTCCACTTCGGTTAACCAACGAAGTAAAGACGGAGGCCTGCTGAAGTGATGTCCAGTGGCGGATCCAGGATTTTGGTTTGGAGGGGGGGGGGCTTGAGCGGATTTTGATTTTGGGGGGCTTGAGTGGATTTTGGGGGAGGCTTGAGCGGATTTTGCTTTGGGGGGCTTGAGTGGATTTTGGTTTAGGGGGGCTTGAGTGGATTTTGGTTTTGGGGGGCTTGAGCGCATTTTGGTTTGGGGGGGCTTGAGCGGATTTTGGTTAGGGGGGACTTGAGTGGATTTTGGTTTGAGGGGGCTTGAGAGGATTTTGGTTTGGGGGGCTTGAGCGGATTTTGGTTTGGGGGGCTTGAGTGGATTTTGGTTTGGAGGGGGCTTGAGTGGATTTTGGTTTTGGGGGGGCTTGAGTGAATTTTGGTTTCGGGGGGCTTGACAAGATTTTGGTTTGGGGGGGCTTGAATGGATTTTGGTTTGGGGGGCTTGAGCGGATTTTGGTTTGGTGGGCCTGAGTGGATTTTGGTTTGGGGGGCCTTGAGTGGATTTGGGTTTGGGGGGGACTTCAGTGAATATAGTTTGGGGGGGCTTGAGCCCCCTAACCTCGCTCTCCCTCTCCTCCCCCCTCCCCACTTGGATCCGCCACTGGTGGTGTCCATCCCCAACAGCGATGCAGAAGTTGAAATTTGAAGAGACCTACAATATCGGAAAGCTGATGAATCGCCTGGAACGTTCTCTATCGATGATGCTACAAAGAAATGGAAGAGATCTTGTACCATCAGTTGACGCGAACGTCTAGCAAAACACATACAAGCTGTAACGTAAACCTTCGCAATTTTGTTCGCATTGAGGATAGGCGGCACTTGGTGAGCTACAGGAACACCTCCAGACGTTACCGTCTTGGATTCGTAAAGCCAATCGGCCGTTGAATCTCGGACGATAGCTCAACGTTACAAATACTGTTAAATAAGAAAACAAAACTCCAAGGCTGTTGCAAATTGTCTGAAATGACCGAACAAATTCACACTATATTTTTACTGGATGTGTTTTTGTATTCAGTTCTACTCCAAGTGTTTGGTACACCAAAAGTACAGCAGTCGCTTTTCAGCAAACCAGTGCAAATCACACCCTTAAGAAACAGTAACAAAAATACCACTCTTTATGGGAGTCACGATAATATCCCGCGGCCATCTTTTTCCCACACCTCTTTCCGTCTGCCGCGGGGACAGTGTTACCAAACACAACACTTAAAATTGTATGCTACCAACTTAAAACTATACAATCTCTAATTCACAAATTACTCACCCGCGAAACCTCGTTACAAAACATTAGATGTATATACATTAGGGGGCGTCCATAAGTTACGTGAGGTGAAATAGGGGAGGGGGGGTGGTCCAGCTAAATTTCACCAAGGGGGAGGGGGGTCAACGGAAATCTCACGTGAGATTTTGGACTGTAGAACTAATAATTTTAGGGGGGTATTTCGTCGAAAAGTGTGGGTGTAACCGGCTTTGGGAGCGTGAGAGAACAAAAAAAAAAGGGTCTCAAAAAGTTGCGAGGGCGATGTGTAAGTGTGGGGGGGGGGGGTGTCTCATGGGACCAGATCTCACCAGATTGGGGGAGGGTCCGAAAATCCGGAAAAGCACCTCACGTAATTTATGGACGCCCCCTTACAAAGGTATAGCGACATATCGTTATAAAGCCTTCGTATGTTTGATTATTACCTGTCCACTTCTCCGTAACAGCTTCCTTTTAAAATTCAACTCAGGTCCTTCCCCAATGCCATCCTCAGTAATGGAAGAGTATGCACGTGTTACGGTTTTCTGTGAATAATTGTGGCGCTCTGTTCAGTGTTTATACTATTCCCGTTGTGAATCAGTGAAAGATGAGAATGGAAATGACGTTTGGTATCACTAAAAAATTTTATAACAAAAGTGTTTGTCTCAAAATCTTAGAATCATGGGCGTAGCTATCGGAGGGCTAGGTGGCGCCATGCACCACGTTCTGCCCTCGCATTCGGGAGGACGGCGGTTCGAATCCCCGTCCGGGCATCCAGATTTGGGTTTTCCATGGTTTCCCAAATCACTCCAGGCGAATGCCGGGATGCTTCCTTCAAAAGGCCATGGCCGAATTCCTTCCCATTCCTTGCCCCCATCCTTTCCCGTCTCTAAAGACCACGTTGTTAAAAAGGGACGTTAAACTGTTACCAAAAAAAAAAAAAAAAAGCCATGCACCAGGCCCCCAAGCGCAGCACAGGGGGCCCAAGCTCAGCTCAGGGGGACCCCCTAACGCTCAGGGAGCCAGCAAACCTCACAAGACTTGGTAGATCTATATATATATATATATAAGGTCGCCTATCTGTCCTGAGGGCCCAAAATATTTTTTTCACCGGGGCCCTTGTTATCCTAGATACGCCACTGCTTAGAACAGGGGTCTCCAAAGTGTTCGATAGTGACCCCTTGGGGTCGATAAGAGATCTCCGGGGTTCGATTAATGCAGAGGGGTCGAAAGGGGGTCGATTAATACTATAGAGGATCAATTAAATTGTGCATGAAAAAATAGGAATGTTCTACCAAAAGTCAGGTCAATAAATAAAAGTAAAGCTCATCCTCTCAATTCTCGTCTGTTTGTGAAGTCATGTGAAGTAAATGATGAAACTTTCAACCAATTACTTTTGCTCACTGAGGTAAGGTGGTTGTCAAGAGTTGATAGTTGCAGTATTGAGAGTTGAAGACGGCTTTAGGAAGGTGGATCCATCGCTATGTGATGTGACAAGCTAAAACAGTACAACAGCCATCTGTTCTTTTTGGCAGTTTTTTATTAGAAATTTATTCCATCTATCCATAGTTTTGTTCCTATTTTTTGAGATTATAGTAATAGTGTAAAGTATCTCGTTTTTCTATTAATTTTATTGGATGGATTTTATACATTAATTTGTTGAGTTGTTATGCAGGGCTCCTTATTGCTTACCATCTGAAATGCCAAATATGATTTAATGTTTTTATTAAATACTTGTGGCGGTCGATAAGAAGGTAAATATCGTATCAAGGGGTCGACGGGGTAAAAAGTTTGGGGACCTCCGGCTTAGAATAAGGCACTACAACTCGGTCGGGAAACCAGAATGTCTTTATATGGTAATAGGCCATCTTCCCGCAGTTGCTGAACAATAATTTTGTAAATAAATCCGTCGAAAACAACTGGTTTGGTGAATTTTGTTTTTTATTTAATTCCCCAGATGCGTTTCGCCCTTGTGGTGTAGGGCATCTGCAGTGGCTGTAAAGTGTTTTTACATGTGTTGTTACAAAAAGCAGTCTCAAAACAAGAAAAACGAATACATTCACTAACACAATAATCACAAACAGTACCTCAGCACAAAAACAGAGAGATAATTTAATAGAAGGTACACCACAGAAACAATAGCAACAGAAACTAAGTTGGCACTACTGCAAAAATCTGGTAGAATCAAAACAAACCATGTGTAACACACATGTGTAAATAAACAGAAAAGATTAACATTAAGAACAAGTGCAACAGAAAAAACAACTAGTGTAACAATAGTTTTAAAGAAAACTGTAATGAACAGTTATGTGAAAGCGTGTGAAGTGCTGTTCCAGACCGACATGTAAAGGAATACCACTATATCTGTGAGTACAGTGTGTACATATGTATATACATATTTATTAAGAGTTACATTGTATGTAATTATTGTAACAACACATGTAAAAACACTTTACAGCCACTGAAGATGCCCTACACCACAAGGGCGAAACGCGTCTGGGGAATTAAATAAAAAACAAAATTCACAAAACCAGTTGTTTTCGACGGATTTATTTACAAAATTACAGAATGTCTTTATGTTAGAGAATGCCTAGCGTTGAACTATAGATTGGATAAACTTGAATACTTCCTCTGGAAGACTAACGTAACTCTCCAGGATACTACTCCCCTGCCCAGACCGAACCTCGTAGTTTAAGGATGTTTCCCTACTAGAACGACAGTGATTGGGGGATAGAGAGCTCAAGTGTAGAGCAGTGGTCACCCAGGAGGCAGACTCCAGTCGACGCTGCCGCCATCTGCGTGGCCGGCTTTGTCCACAGTCCCGATGAGGCTGGCTGTGCCTTTGTTGACTGCCGCCCCCGCAGATTGCCGCCCCCGGCGCCGCCTCCTCGCCGGCACCTCGCGGAAGCTCTCCTTCATGCGAACGACGAGTGCTCCAACACCCTCTCACAAATCGCTGTTCTCATGACGAAACTTCACATTATTTCTCACAACTCTGTGTTTACACGGTTCACATGTCGTAATCACTACGGGCGAATCACTCGCTGAGAAAGTGAAGGTGAATTCACTTTCCGTGTGCACGCATCATCACAAATGAACCATTGGGTTCACTTGAAGATGGCAGCTAACGAACTTGTGCGTGTTGGAGTGGATTTAATTTGCAGGAACCTCGCCTAAAAATTAAACGTTGCATAGTGAAGAAATTAATAGGAAAAAAAAACAGAGGTTAGTGAAGGAAAAATTGGATCTTGCGGTGTAGAACGTATAAGTCACAATTTGAAGATTGACTATCGAAAAAACTCACCAATAATTACAAAACGGGACCGAGCGTGGTGGGTAAGCGGTTAACGTTCTGGCCTCGAATTCGGGAGGACGCGGTTTCGAATCCCCGTCCGGGCTTCCAAATCTGGGTTTTCCATGGTTTCCCCAAATCACTCCATGCGAATGCCGGGATGTTTAATTCAAAAGGCAATGGCCGAATTCCTGTTCATTGTGCTCCATCCCATCCCGCCTCTAATGACCTCGACGTCGACGAGGCGTAAGGGCATAAGTTAAAAAAAAAAACTAAAAAAAGAACGGGGTACTAAAATCAGAAAATGTCTTCCAGCCAGACTGAAGCTAGAAATTACTCTCAGGCTTCTTCTAACTGGTAAATACTGAGGAACACTTGAGGATACATTTCGTGTATCTAGAAACACAATTTGCACCACTTGTTTTAATAGTTTTTAAACTTTAGTTAATTCACTAGAACCTTGGCTCGGATAGTTTTTATATTGCACTTCATGTTACTCGACGGCAAAAAATTGGAATGGATAGAATCGTTTGTGTATCTGGGAAACAAGGTAACTATAATTCAAACGATGGAGGAAGAAATAGGTCAGAGAGTAAGGAAGAGCGGATCATCAGATAAACGAAGTAATCTGGAGATGGAACATAGGGAAGGATGCCAAAATTCTGCTCTATGGAATATATTACCAGCCCATACCGACCTATGGCTCCGAAACCTGGACTTGGACAAAGGGAGGTATCACCTTTCATTCTACAGTCCCAGGGAAAAGATTTATATAATTCATTGGATAGTAGAAACTCGTTGGAAGGACATTTTCGATGAGCCTCGTATAGTTTATTGTACAGCGCCACTTCACAAATTTTGAATTTCAGTGAGCACTATAACTAAAGCTGCACTGAAATTCATTTGGTAGAGCAAAATTAGAATTGTTTTGTCAACGAGCTGTGTGGTCACACTCAGGCGATTTTAATCAAAACAGCTTTATTTAAAACCATCAAAACAATCAGCACTGCCTTGGAAAGTTCCTTATGATATCTAGAAGCGAATTCGAGTATGGGTGCGGCCTTTTTCGAATCCTATTGCGTTGTCGCGTATCGGTTAGTTCAAATGCGCCGGCCCCGTGCAGCCCAACGCTATGATTACAAGTCACACGCATAGGCGGCACTGTCAGTACATAGGATATCTAAATTGCATAAGGGGGCTTCCATAAATTACGTGAGCTGAAATAGGGGGGGGGGAGCCCGGCGAAATCTCACCAAATGTCACCAGGGGAATGGGGGGGGGAGGGTTAAAGGAAATCTCACGTGAGGTTCTGGAGATATTTGTTGGACTGTAGAGCTAAAAAAAAGGGTCTACAAATGACGCGAAAGTCGAATTTAGGGGGTGTTTTCGCCGAGAAGTGGGGGTGTAACCGGCTTGGAAGAGTGAGACCTAAAAAAAAGTCTCAAAAATTTCTAGGAGGGTCTCACGAACCAGATCCTACCAGAGGGACGGGGGGGGGGGGCCTGAAATCCAGAAAAACACCTCACGTAATTTATGGATGCCCCCTAAGGAGATAATTAAAATACGGAAATAAATAGCCACATGCCGTTGTGTATTCTGTACCTTATTTTAAGAGTGACAAATAACATGAATGAAAAGCTCGCTTGGCTCGGACTACCACCTCCCCCCTCCCCTCTTTCCACGTAGCCATGAGTTGTCTTCTATCCAACCTCCCAATCCCCGCAACCCTCCCAGACCGCGCCACGTAGTTTATGGACGCTCCCTTATGTTGTACGTCAGAAGCACTGAGCACAGCAGTTTGATATAAACAGACGGACTCGCGCGTTTCTCTAGTGTGTCATCGCTGGGTCAGACGGCGGCTAGTTTAAGTCGACAGCTAGGGTGGTATCGATCCTGACCATGCGCTCCTTTCAGTCCTGCATATCGTGCGAGTTGACGGGAGTAGCGGGTCGGTGGCTACGCTGCGATATGCGGGCGGAACACATTTCGCGTCTTCCGCTCGAGATTACAGCGCCGTCAAAAGGAGAACCAGACGGTCCTCAGGCCTTTCATTTTTTTTTTTTTTCGGGTCGATCAGATATTCGGCTAGACTACTGGGCACTCAACTCACATAGCCCTGACCAGCTACATGAACCACTTCATGAAGCGTCCCAATACAACATTCGACCCAAATAAATTTAGAGTAAATATTCCTTAAAAACAAATTAAAAAGTCACTTTAGATGGCTGAGGAACTGGAACCGTATAGCGGGATTAATGATGTTTTTTATTATTTTTTATTTAAGGCTTTACGCCTCGTCGACGTCGAGGTCATTTGAGGCGGGATGGGACTGGGTACAAGGAACGGGAAGGAATTCGGCCATGGCCTTTTGAAGGAAGCATCCCGGCATTCGCCTGGAGTGATTTGGGGAAACCGTGGAATACCCAAATCAGGATGCCCGGACGGGGATTCGAACCCGCGTCCTCCCGAATGTGAGGCCAGAGCGTTAACCGCTCACCCACCACGCTCGGTTTAATGATGTTATATTCAGCACAATCATTTGAATTAATGCATGTTTGACACTACTGCATAAACTGAATGGGTTGCAGGTGAAGAAATAAGTGGATTGTGTTACTTAGGAAGTAAAATTACAACCGAGCGTGGTGGCGAGAGCTTAACGTTCCGGCCTCGCACTCGGGAGGACGCGGGTTCCAATCCCCGTCCAGTCATCAAGATTTGTATTTCCCATGGTTTTCCCAAATCACTTCAACCAAATTCCGGAATGCTTCCTTCAAAAGGCAATGGCAGAATTCCTTTCCGTTCCTCTAATGACCTCGATGTAGATAAGGCGTAAAGATTTAATCAAAATAATTTTAAAAAAAAAACTGATGGCGAAAGCAGGAAAGACTTTAAAAGCAGAACAGCACTAATAAAAAGAGACTCCTTGAAAAAGAGAAATCTTCTAGTTTCAAGTATTGATCTAGGACTAAGGAGCACAGAACTTTATGGTATCTAAGTGTGGACTTTAGGAATACCAGAAAGAAGGAAAATTGAAGCAATTGTAATGTGATGCTGTAGAAGGATTCTGAAAATTAAGTGGACAGGCAAAGTACGAAATGAACGAGTTTTGGAAATGATTGGCGAGGAAAGAACTTTGTGGAAGAGTCTTACAGAAAGAAGAGACAGGCTGGTAGGTCATATTTTAAGACGTGTGGGAGTCGCTAATTTGTTAGAAGACGGAACAGTCGAAGGTAAGAACTGTAGAGGAAGAAAAAGATTAGAATATATGAAGCAGATAATTGAGGACTTAGGATTTTTGTGTATATTAAACTACTGTTAAGTATTCTGAACGTTGTATTTTTCTGCAGTAAATTATGTTTCATTATAGTATTGTTTCGTTAATGTATCATGACTATCTTTGCATATACGTAATGAATTGATGACCTTGATTTTCAGCGAGATGAGTCCCTTTAATGATAATTTGGGTTAATAGGTTTGTCCTTGAGGCGCTGTTTATGTCTCAGCTAAGCTAAACAATATCATCAACCTGATATCAGGAATATTAACACCAGTTCCCTTTCTCCTTACTAACCTAACCACCCTAGTCATCCAATAACCCCATTTTTTGTTTATTTTTTAATTTTCTCTTATTGCTGCAGTGTTTAATTCCTCCCCCATTCACTTTTACGATTTGCAAATTTTAATCCCATAAGCTTTTTTTGTAAATTATTCATCACATGGTAATTTGTTCCAATCCCTCACGCCTTTACCAACAAAAGAAAATTTTTCCACTCCCTTATGCATGAGATCGAGCGCAAGCTTGTGGTCATGGTCGTCTTTCCCCTTCCATGCTCTATTTCTAATTCTCTGACCAATATCCCTCCAAGCCCCATCACCAACATATGCCCTGTACATTCCCAGTACTCTCTTCATCTTCCTCCTTTCCTCCAGTGACTCCCAATCCAGTTCCTTTATCATATCAGTTACTGACTGGGTCCTCCGAAAATTTCCACAAAAAAATCTAGCTGCTCTCCTTTGCACAACCTCAAAAATATGTGTACCAAACTACACCACCATATTCAACCAATGGTCTGACCAAAGTTTTGTAAGCCAACTTCCTAACTTCTCTGGTACATCCTCACATCACCCTCCTCCAGCAAATGAAAGATTTTGTAACCTTTGCCTGCCACCTGCCCAATGTGCTCTGCCCAGTTGAGTTTGTTATCAAATGTTATGCCAATATATTTACACATCAAGCCTTTAACTAGCAATTTTGACCCCAGCCTATAGTCATTTGATCGGAACAGCGCGTTTTCATTTTTAATTCGTAACAGTACCTTCCGTTTGTTGGAAGTTATATAATTAACTACATTAATCAGAATTATCCAAGCTGACAGCTCGCATATGTTCAGTGATGATAATTGGGCCCGAATCGTCTAAAAACACACCGTCATCCCCAATTAGAGCGCCAGTATTAATAATTAACGTCGATCTTGCCGCTCTTGGTAAATTAAGACTGGAAACTATAGTAATTAGGTGGAAATTTCACAGGATGCAGATTTGGGTGTCCATGGTTTCTCCAAATCATTCCAGTGCGAATTAGGGGATGGTTCCTTCAAACATGACCGAAATCCTTCCCGTTCCTTGCCCCCAGTCCTTTCCAGCCTCTAATGAACTCGACGTCGACGAGGCGTAAATCGGTAAACAAACAAAACAAAATCATTATAACACAGCAGGGGTAAGGGGCATCCATAAATTACGTGAGGTGTTTTTCCGGATTTCCGGACCCCCCCCCTCCCCCGCACCATCTGGTGAGACTTCGTGAGATCTGGTTCAATCCCCCCCACCCTCTGTTGAGATCTGGTCCGTGAGACACCTCCCTTAGAAATCGCCCTCGCAACTTTTTGACCTTTTTTTTTGACGTGAGATTTCCGTTGACCCAACCCCCCCCCCCCCGTCCCCTTTGGTGAGATTTCGCCGGACTCCCCCCCCCCTCCCTGTTTCACCTCACGTAATTTATGGACGCCCCCTAAGGACGTTTGAATATGTCGTTTGGTGAAGAACCTAATAGATCCGTGTGACCTTGTAAGACTGCCTACCGTGATGACGTGGTCCGCCCACACAGTGGCGCCAGGCTACTTGCCGTGTGCGCGCCGCCTTCTGGGAACAGTGACGTCATCGCGCTCCGGGACCGGGCCAAGGTGATCGGGGTAGCACAGGAGTCCCCTACACGCAGCAGCCATTCATCATCTTCAAAGAAATCTTCCTCATTCCATTCTCCTACTCCCCATGTACTCAATCGGTGCATTTATTTTTGAACAACGTTATTAATCCCAATTTACCTCTTTCTTTCATCCATATTTTTTAATTAGATGTGTTTTCCAAATTAGTGTTCGCAGTACTACAATGTTTTTTATTTATCTCACGGCATTCCAAGGGCATTAAAAAACTTAATACAATATGATAAATAAAACAAAACGGGATTAAAGGTAACATGTGGAAAAACTAGCAGTAACCCGCGACTTCAGCCGGCTTCGGTAGCGTAGGGGCTAGAGTGCTAGCTCCGCGTACCGAAGGTCGCCGGTTCGAGTCCGGCCGAGGGCATGGGTGTTTAGTGTTGTGTCTGTGAATGTCTTGTCCGTGTTGTAGTGTCCTTGTGTCAATACTTGATAGCAACAAATCACATTGAGCTGGCTGTATGGCCCAGTAGCCGAATGCCATTAAAAAAAAAAAAAAACGCGACTTCATGCTCGTGGATTTAGAATTTTATTGCTAGAGATGGGTATAGAAAACTGTAAATTACGTAAAAGATGTCCCAAAAAGCACGGAGCCCGGAGAATATGACGGGGAAGCCATCACAATATTGTCACGTAGTAAACCACAATCAGAGTCCTTGGGCGTAGCGGGGTCGTTGATGAACCCACACACTTTAACGCAACGAACACTAACACTAGTTACAACAAGAACATTCCAGAATTTACGGAAAGTTAAGAAATTAAAATTTTACAGGATTTGTTGGATTCGAACCCACGACCTTTAGTCCCCAAGTCTCTTAGCGTACCACTATACTACAACAGTCTTTCTTTCTTCGTGGCCTGATCCTCTTGATGTGCGACAATATTATTGTCTCATAAGGACAACCAATTTGCAACATGTTTAAAAATACCAATCATAATTTGTGAACATATTTGGGATTTAATAATAGTTCATATACAAACTGACTGCGAGAGGAGCGAAGCCTGAGTGACCAATAGATCATTGCAGTGACTTACAAACGCTATACGTGTCTGTCAGCGTTAAATTAGTTCTCAAAAGTTTATTACAAGATATGTTATTTAGCCTGAAAAAGTTTCCTGTCTCGT
This sequence comes from Vandiemenella viatica, assembly GCA_031002005.1. Taxonomy (NCBI): domain Eukaryota; kingdom Metazoa; phylum Arthropoda; class Insecta; order Orthoptera; family Morabidae; genus Vandiemenella; species Vandiemenella viatica. The sequence continues at coordinate 179,201,158 of CM061914.1, read as the reverse complement.
TCCGAATGATATATAGAATTTTCTTGTTAAATTTAATTAAGGTCGGTTTAGCTGCGTAGTCGTGAAAATGTAATAAACAGACAGAGAGACAGAGTTGCTTTCACATTTATAATATTAGTGAATATTTAGTAACATTTGATTATAAGATGTAAAGTGTGAAAAATTGTATATGAAATTTTTAGAAGTTAATGGGTAGGTTGGTTAGCCAGACTGATCTGGTACGTCAGCTGGTAGTGGAGGCACGTACACACGATCCTTTATGAACCCCCCACAGTTAGAAATCACATGGCGTCCGTTCAGAAGAGCGTGGAAGTCAGGCAAAACAAGCTCTACTTTAGGCCATTTGCGGCCAATCCAGCGGTCGGGTACAGTGACGTTCAACCAATCGCGTACGTCGTTATGGCAGTGAGGCGGTGCACCATCTTGCTGCCAAATGGAGTTAATTGTTCGTCTTCTACCAACTGGGGAAGTAGCCATAGTTGTAGAGCATCAAAGTAGGAACTACCTTCGAATCCCCGTCCGGGCATCCAGATTTGGGTTTTCCATGGTTTCCCCAAATCACTCCAGGCGAATGCCGGGATGCTTCCTTCAAAAGGTCATGGCCGAATTCCTTCCCATTCCTTGCCCCCATCCTTTCCCGTCTCTAAAGACCACGTTGTTAAAAAGGGACGTTAAACTGTTACAAAAAAAAAAAAAAAAAAAAAAAAAAGGTACTACCAGTTACAGTTGTTTCTCCAAAGAAAAAAGGCCCATAAACTTTCGGCCGAGAAATGGCACTAAAAACATTCAGTTTCGGGGAGTCTCGATGCAATTGTACCATCTCGTGAGGATTTTCTGAGCCCCAGATGCGCACATCATGAGTCCACTGAGGAGAAATGTCGATTCATCACTGAAAACAACATGATCCAAAAAATCTTCATCGTCGTTAAACAACATTTCATCGTGCAAAGTTGGAATGTAAACGATGGTCTGTAGGCTTTACAAGCTTGTGATCTGCACATTTTTCCACACATTTTGTATATCTTGCAAAAAAAAAAAAGTAATAAAAAAAAAATGTGCACATTCATCATTCGATAAATAAATAAATAAACCTCCATTGCAATGGGTTATGTTTTTTTTATTCTGTTACAGATTTACAGCAAGTAATCTCGCTGCCACGGGGTGAATACATTGTGACGGATATGATTTCATCTGTGATACTTCACGAAGCCAGTATCGCTGATCTTTCCCGCCTTACACGGTACGCTGTTAATAGCAGAGGAAGATGTTATTAGCAGCTAATTCGTACTGTAAATAACCTGTTACGTATTGCAGCAGCGCGGTGTTAATGTCCCCTCTGTAAACAAATGATTAGCGCGTTCCTTACGACATTCTGTCAATACTGTCTCGTATCGTAGTCTTCGGTGTTGACCTTACTGGACCGTTTACATTTAGCGTTGTTTCCAACTTTTTCCGACCTGACTACTGTTTAAGGTTTTCAGCCTGGAGGGTGTTAGTACCGTCTCGAAGGGTACCAAAAAGGTAAAACTGCCAATTGCTTCCCCTCACGTGTCTAAGTTTATTTGTACTAATTTAAACGCCCCTAAAAAAATGAAGGGTAGTATTGAACGATTAATGATTAATTTTAATTGATATTTCTAGTGACGTTATTCAGGGCCGCATTTAGGCATAGCCTACCTTGGCTGTAGCCTAGGAACACTCAACACAAGCAAAAATAAATAAATATATATATTAGAAGCTGTCTTCCTCTTGACATGCGTGTGTGAATAAGCAATAGCATGCTTTGGTGATGTTAATCATCTTCTATCGTTTGTTTTATCGTAATAAGTAGACATACTGTTATACATTGTTTGCAATTTTGCGGGCTTTTGCTGAGGGTGTTTTTTTTTGTTTTTTTTTTACTTATGGCTTTACGCCTCGTCGACGTCGAGGTCATTAGAGGAGGAATGGGACTGGGGACAAGGAACGGGAAGGAATTCGGCCATGGCCTTTTTGAAGGAAGCATCCCGGCATCCGCCTGTAGTGATTTGGGGAAACCATGGAAAACCCAAATCTGGATGCCCGGACGGGGATTCGAACCGCCGTCCTTCCGTATGCGATGGCAGAGCACTAACCACTCACCCACCACGCTCGGTTGTTTGGTTGCAACAACGCCACTAAAATAGGCAGCACCTCATCTATCGATGATCAGTCAACAAATTGAACGTGCTGGCATCAATCACTTCAACCTCGGAAACGATGCAGAAAGCACGTTACAAACATTTGATTCTTGAGTAAGTTATCCTCGTATATTTTTACTATCATTACATTGTACAGTATTTTGCATTAAAATGTTTATTACCTAATAATAAGTAATCCGTATTGCTTTATACAGGGCGTTCGCCGGAAAACGCTACCCTCCCAGTCTGTTGCCGTCGGCAACTTGCTCGGTCAGTGGAGCCAGCAGTTTCCGCCACGCGACACCGTGAATCACCGCACTGTTTAACACCTCCGCTGCCCCAACAGTGCAGTGCAGTGACCCTTACATTGTTAAGAACGGTTTCTTTGCATTGTAGATAGTTTGTGACTTCAGTCTCTTATTAATCAGTGTTGTGAATAAACGTTTCTTTGCGGTTTGGCTGGTTTCGGGCTTCATACTCTTATTAATCTGTACCGTGTTTGAGTGTGAGTAAAATTATGGTACGTTACAGTTTGCAACAAAGAATATTTCTCTACGATACATATGTGAAGAAGAAGTCGTTTAAAAAGTGTCGCAGTAAATTTCGTCGCGAATTTCCTGGCGCTTTACTGCCAGCTAAATCAACAATTCTGCGTCTGGTTAAAAAAGTAAGAGAAACGGGTTCATTTTTTAACAAAAAGAGACTGTCGGTCAACCGTATTCTCACAGAGGAGAAAATTGACGATATCGCTTTTCGACTAGAACAGTCACCCAAAAAATCATTAAGTCAGTTAGGGCAGCGTGTGTCTCGAAATATGTTCAGAAGATGTGAAATGTGCATTACACAAGAGGGTCAACACTTCCAGCATCTTTTATAAGGTAAGCTAATGAATTACGTCACATTTAAATGCTTAGCACACAAGTTTATGAAGTTTATGAAGCGTAATTATTATGAAATAGTCCGCGGCCGACGGTCGAACAATGCCGGAAACTGAGCGCTCGCTCGCCGGGAGCAGTTTCTTCCTTGTAGCGCTAACAGTGGGTTGCGTTTCCCGGCGAACGCCCTGTATATACGTAAGGGCCCACACCGCAGTTATAGCCTGAGGACCTACAGATCCTAAAGGGCCCGGTGTAGCCTAGGAACCTACATACCCTAAATGCGACCCTGATGTGATGAAACTTTCTCTGCAATGAAGTCTTCATGGGTGTACCGCCGGATTGTGTTGTGAAAACACCATATTTCGACGACTGAGAGAGCCTTCCTTAAGGAAATGTGGTACCCGAGCGCTGTCAATACCAGTGGGTCAGCCTACCAGTGCAGACGTCTCCACACCTGAAGAAGACGGCGGAGCTAGCCGTCGAAATATCGTGTTTCCACAACACAATCCAGCGGTACACCCGCAAAGACTTCATTGCAGTCGTACGCCGGGAAGTCTTCGTTCTTGCAACAAACTTTCTCTAATTAGATTCTAGAATTAGTCTAGGACTTTTTTAAATAACTGCATTTCATTTTAAATGATGGAAATTTTTATTATTGTCAAAAGTTTCTAGGTTGTATAATTTGTAAAACGAATAACTATTATTTATTTCATTGGCATATTTCGTAATTACCTATGTTTCTCTAACTTTTTAATAAACATAATTTTTTTCTTATCTTCTGCCAAAAAAAATCTTAGCTTATATTGTGACGTCGTTCTACTAATCGCTACAGCGTAACCATCGCCTGCTCAGTAGATGTTGAAAATAAACAATAAGTAACATGTAAACATAAACGAAAATTTCAAATAAATATAGAAATAGATTGGTATAATGTGGTATAATAACTAAAACTCAAAATGAAACTGGCTCAGTAGTTTTTCTTTATCAAAATAATCTCGCTCTGTTTTAATGATGCTCATGATTCAGTTTTAAAACGTATTACGGAAAATCATGTTTAAACTTATCTTGAAACTCACCAAAAGCAATAGCAACACACAAATTCCTAATACCACACAGAAACACAGCGTAATCATCGACCAACTCAGTCGAATGGCGCGGCCGAATGAGCACTTGATCGGTGGGTCACAGGAAGCCCATTGTTCAAATTATTTTTTTATTGTTAGGCGCAGATATGCGTAAAATAAACCTTTGTTCTTAATAATATAGTTTGTCTACTTTAAATATAAATAACTATTTTGCCTGTGTAGACTAGTGTCAAATTGACTTTTGTCCCTCTAGATTTGGAAAATAACACACTGTGCGGCGGTTCGAATCCCCGTCCGGGCATCCAGATTTGGGTTTTCCATGGTTTCCCAAATCACTCCTGGCAAATTCCGGGATGCTTCATTCAAAAGGCCATGGCCGAATTCCTTCCCATTCCTTGCCCCCATCCTTTCCCTCTGTAAAGACCTCGCTGTTAGAAAGACGATAAGCAGGGGGAAAAACGAAAAAAAAAGACCCAATATCTTCAGAAATTCGTTACTATTAAGGTCCAATGTTCATATCTGTCAAAACTACCACATTCTCCGCATTCACATCCTATCATCCTACGCCATGTCTATAAGTGTTCCACTACTTCTGGCGGACTACCCTGAATGTAATGTAGCTATGTTACGAGTGTACTGTTCTGCGCGGAATCTAGAGCTAGCTGGCGAGCCTTCCTTGGGCGAACAACAATGGATTCTATAATTTCCAAGTTTGACTCACTATTGCAAGAGAACAAAAAATTTATAACTAACTTTGAAATAACAACTGTAATTAAAAAATATTATGGATTGGTCCAGTACTTTCTAATGTCTTCCTATTCATGAGTTCACGCCACTGAAGTTTCGTCTTTATTTCGCACCCTGTTCCGTACAGTGCTGGATGAAAATAGTTTGTAGCAATCAACGCTATCTGTAGTCGCGAACAAGTGACGAAACCACCCTCGAACAGGGCTTTATTTTTTTGTCGCTGCTGTGTCCGGTGAGGCGCACCGGAAGTTGTGGAGACGTATCGCTGCTACCTGCCGACAGATAACGCGACACTGTCACCCAGGAGTGCCAACCTTCACAACAGTCCGTACACACCTCTCCTTCAAAAGGCCCCTAACCTCATTCGGTTCTACAACGTTGTCACTAATAATAGTGCCCAGAAGCTGATAATATTTAACTGTAATTATTTTGGATTGCGATGTAGAAGACACGCACCGATGGCAATGTCGATACCCCTCTCTCTCGCTCCCACATTCCCATTTACTGATTTCTCACCACCCATCCCTTTACGAATTTCAGCTCCCTCAGTGTTTTCGGCAAACTACCCATTATTTCCCTTGGTAATTTATTCAAGTCCTTTTTTTTTGCTGTCATCAGTCTCTCGACTGGTTTGATGCAATCCTCCATCCCTTCCTATCTTGTTCTAACGTCTTCATCTCTACATATCGCTTACAACCCACATCCTCAATTATCTGCTTCATATATTCTAATCTCTGTCTTCCTCTATAGTTCGAGTGTTCCCTCCCCTAACAAATTAACCAATCCAGCATGTCTCAAAATATGACCTACCAGCCTGTCTCTTCTTTCTGTAAGCTTCTTCCACAAACTTCTTTCCTCACCCATGATTTACAAAACTCGTTCATTTCTTACTTTGTCTGTCCACTTAATTTTCAGCATTCTTCTGTAGCACCACATTTCAAATGCTTCAATTTTCTTTCCTTCTGGTATTCCTAACGTCCAAGTTTCGCTACCATAAAGTGCTGTGCTCAACACGTAGCGTTTAAAAAAGTTCTTTCTAATTCCTAGATCAATATTTGAAACTAAAAGATTTCTCTTTTTCATGCCAAGTCCCTTACCAGAAAAAAAAAAAAAAAAAAAAAAAAAAAAAAAAAAAAAAAAAAAAAACTACCAGGATAATAAGGTGGGAGGTCATCTAAATATCGCGTCATGTTTGGGGGTGGGGGATCGGACCAAATCTCACCAGAGGGGGCGGGGGTCCGGAATTTCGGAAAAACACCTCACGTAATTAATGGACGCCTCTTTTGCCTGAATTCTATTGCCGGCTCATGATTGGTCATCTCTTCCCCTCCATGTAAAACTCATAAGCCTTCTACTAGTATAGGGACATGCATGCTTTATCGTGGTTATAAGGCTTGAACGATCCAAACACTCCCTGTCTTCCAATGAGTCCCCTCCCAGCTCCTTCAGCATATCACTTACTGATTGCGTTCTGTGGTAATTTCCATAAACAAACCAGCTACTCTCCTTTGTACCATCCTCGAACTCCTGAATTCGATACCCATAATGGGGGTACCACACCGCTCCACCGTATTCAAAAATTCCAGCAGTGGTCTGATCAAAGTTTGGTAATTCAATACCCTGACTTCCATGAAACAACCCGTCAACGGCGTCTCTAGTAAATGAAGGATTTTGAAACCTGAAAACAAGCTGGTATACTTATCATATATTCGTTTTTTCTCTGTTGGACAATACTGTACATATATTATTTTTAACAGAAAAAAAGATATAGAAAACATTGAGAAAAAAGAACCCAAAATTATAAAGGAAAATTTTGGGCCCCAAGACTCATAGGAGACCAGTACAGACTCAAAGTAATCAGGAAATTCTACAATATGCAGACATTCACAGTGATATTAGAAAACTAAAATTTTATGGACACATCAAAAGAATGAACCCTAACAGACTTACAAGACAAATAGTTGAATTCTATGAAAAACCGAAGTAAATCAGTACCGGATACAATGAAATGGATTGGAGAAATCAAGAAAGACTCAAATTAGCAGGAATTGTCCCAGAAGATTTCGAAAACAGAGACACATTTAAACAAAAAATTCACAAGTGGCAAGTTGACCGGGAGGAAAGATTAAAGAAAAGATCAGGAACAACCATGGTCTGATGAGAGAAAAGAGGCCCATAGCAAGCGTATGAAGCAAATATGGGCACAAAGGAAAGCGAACAAACGATTCTGAGTACTTTGCGTGGTCCTAATGGGCTTATCCGCAAAAAATAACAAAAAAAAAATCCTTGACAAGTGCAGATTGGATTAGTAAAAGCGCTTTTCAAAAAATAATAATAAGGATTAACCTTTTCTTCATTTTTTTGTTTCCTTTCTCTCACACACTTTTTTTTTTCCTTGCAATTTTTAACTTTATTCTGAACAACGTCATGCGTATCAGTAATAACGCTACGGGCAAATGCGGTGTTCTGAAAGAGTATGGCCCATTTTCAGCTGGGAAAAGCGCTCTGATCGCTCCGTGGTTAGGCGTCTGACTGGGGTCGAAAGGTACCCGGTTCGAATCCCTGTCTCGGTGGGGACCTGATCTGACCTCACCTTCACCTCTGGCACAGCTTGATGTGTAATATCAAGTACGCCAGAACGCTTCCGTGATTCGAATTCCACGTTAAACTGTAGGTCCTCTGTACCCGGTAGATTGCTGGGTCAGGTTATGGCGGCTACGACAGAGGCGGAATGCGCAGCCACTAGAAACTCTACCACCAGGTCACTACGACCACACAGAATTATCATTATAGCTGGGAAAGAAACAATAATTTAATTGCAGTTTCATACTCAATTACACTGTTTGTCCTTCAGTTGTGAACTCAAATTTCAGAATCAGTTGCTTGCATATTTCCTAAATTCGTAAAGAAACTAAGTCGTTGAAATAACTACTAAGAGATTTACGAATAATTCATTGTTCCTCGCTGAATTCACTCAACATCTGTCAGACAAACAACACTGCTCGAATCATCAGGCAAAGGTACCAACTTTGGCAGCTGTTTGGCGTCATATTCAAATTATAATTATGTTAATAATTGCCCTCGTACATTATTTGTAGGCATTTGAAATGTGGTGCTATAATAAGATTGCAAAATTCAGCTGCCAGATAAATTACGAAATGATCGTGTTTTTGAAATGATAGGTGAGAAAAGAAGCTTGCGGAAGAACCTTACAGAAAGGAGAGATAGGATGGTTGGCAGGTCAGATTTTAAGACATGCGGAATCGTTTAACTTGTTAGTGGAGGGAACAGTGGGTGGTAAGAACTGTAGGGGAAAACAGATTCAAATATATTAAGCAGTTAATTGAAGAGATAGGTTGTTAGGGATATGTTGAGATGAAGGGGATAGCGCAAGATAGGAAGAGGTGAAAGATTGCATCTATAACCAGCCCAGAGACTAATGTCATTAAAAAAGTGTGATTCTCACGTGTAATAATTTTAATTGTTTGTTGTATCAGTGTTATGTGAGTATCAAATGAATGGCGAAAACATCGATAATTCACTCAGAACAGGCACCATTTGCCACAAGTAAAAGATGTCGTGAAAACTACATAGTTAACGCTAGTGATTTTCGTACGCCGAAGTTGGCAGTGCCGGTAACAGGTGACCGCGCGGACTCAGCTGCACAGCATTTCGCCACGGGGCGCAAACCTGTCACGTCGGACGCCATCTGGAGAAACTGGTCCACATCATTTAGTGGTCGAGATGGTGTTTGGTGTCTGTGCATTGTTTTGGACCAAAATTATGCAAACAGTGCATTCTATGAGGCAAATGGAGGTTTTTAAACAGATAGAAAAACCTTCGAAATATAACAACACATTCATAAAATGTTGCAATTTATAATATCACTCATTTCCTGCAACAAAGAAATAAATTAGAAAAAAAACGAGCTGTTTTGAGTTATAAGCTTAAGATAAGCAATTTTCGTGTATACTACAACTGGTACTATACATTTTCCCTTCTTTTATATTGTATTCTTCCAATAAAACATGCAGACAAGTTATTTTCTAGTGAATGCATCATCATCATCCTCAACAATTTCCAGCCTCTGGCCGGGTCTGCTTCATGCACAAGCCTCTCCATTTCCTTCTTTCATCCCACCACCTCTCTGTCACCACTTTGTTCCAGTCCTCTCCTCTCTTCCGTACACACTCCTCCACTCCTTTCAGCCATCCATCTCTTGGTCTTCCTCTGGGTCGTTTAGCCATGCACCTTAATTTCATGGATTTTTCTGGGATTCTCTGAGCCTCCATTCTCTTGACATGTCCATACCATCTCAGTTTGGTCCTCTCTACCCTTTCCTGTAGTGGTTCGTCTTTTATGGTGCATCTAATCACTTCATTCCTTATTCTTTCCATTTTAGTAACTCCCATCCTACCTCTTAAAAACTTCATTTCGCTTGCTTGTACCCTGCTGATGTCCCGTTCCTTCACTGTCCATGTTTCAGCAGCATAAGTTAAGATAGGCACATAGTACGTATGATAGATTACTCTCTTGCTTCTCTATGGCACCTCTTTATTCCATATCAGGCTTCTAATGCTCCTGAGGAAACGCCTCTGCTTGTCTTGCTGTTTTCACTTATCTCGGCATCATTTCCTCCACATTCCTCTAATACACTCCTCGAGTACTTGAACCTGCTTACCTTCTTTAGTTGATCATCTGCCATTGAGTGCATTAAGTTACTAAACATGAAACTAGGAAAAAATGAATTAGATCATTATTATTATTTGCGAATGGATCCTATTGTATCACGCAAAACCTTGATTATCATCATGGCTTGTAATTAAGCATTTGTCCAGTGTTTCCACTGGGTAGTCAGAACCAGGGATTGTCACTTCCTGGAGCAATGGCGGAGCTCAAGTGCTGCCATCTGTCTGCGATTCGTGTAACTTGTGTGTTCAATGTGTACTTTTGTTTGTGTAGTGTATGAAGCATTCGCCCTGACGACTGCGGAAAACCGCAGTCAGGTCGGGCGGTACGAGGGGTCCGTGGTTCGAACCTCCTCCAGTTTTACCTCTAGCAGACAACTCTTTAAAAATCTCAATATTCCTATGACGACTTCTTAAGGTTGGTACACACTAGGCGAACGTAAGCAAACGCATACGATTGCGGCGAATTTGTTAAGAATTAGCTTGTTGTCCACATTACAACGAAGGAATGCGTTGTTTGTCATTCTTTCATGTTCGCGGTTTTTTTGTTGTTGTTTTTTTTTTTTTTGCTGTCATCAGTCTTTCGACTGGTTTGATGCAATCCTCCATCCCTTCCTATCTTGTGCTAACCTCTTCATCTCTACATATCCCTTACAACCAGCGTCCTCAATTATCTGCTTCATATATTCTAATCTCTGTCTTCCTCTACAGTTCTTACCTTCGACTGTTCCCACCACCAGAAAATTAACCAATCCAGCATGTCTCAATATATGACCTACCAGCCTGTCTCTTCTTTCTGTAAGCTTCTTCCATAAACTTCTTTCCTCACCCATCATTTCCAAGACTCGTTCATTTCTTACTTTGTCTGTCCACTTAACTTTCAGCATCCTTCTGTAGCACCACATTTCAAATGCTTCCATTTTCCGGTATTCCTGAAGTCCACGTTTCGCTACCATAAAGTGCTGTGCTCCACACAAAGAGTAGACTTTCGACTCTGTCGTTTCCGGACCAGGGTGCCTTACCTCAAACTGATACAACTACCCTTCAGCATCATCCCTGGAAGTTTGTAACATCATCTCAGGATCAGCCTTAATATTAACCATGACATATTACTACGTCCCAGCGGTTCTTCTTCAGCAGGGATGTATAGAACAGGAATAATGTATGAATAAGGAAGTAAGTTAAAACACACGTGCAGACAGTGGTAACGATACAGAGAGGGACAGCTGCGCGGGTGACGGCGTCCCAGACTTTCTCCCGGCCGAGTCGCACTGTCGTAGCTTTCCTCGGCAGCTGTCTGCATGGCGCCGCTTAACTCAACCCAGCAGTGAGCCACAGGTAGAATACACACTCTCTCTCCTCTCTGTCTAGTGTTGTGGTGCTGCTTAGGCCACTTTAGATGGTCACATCAATTCAACACGGTACAAACAAGTGAAATGAAATTTCTAAGAGGGAAAATTGGGTTTACTTGAATGGATAAGGTAAGGAACGAGACAATTAGAGGCACCATAAAGAGGAACCCTAAAGGCAGGACCGGCGCTAGGACTCTCGGGCCCCGGGTAAGCGTTGTTAGCAGTGACGTAGCTGGTTGGGGCTCTTGCCAAATTCATCGCATAATACCCTCAGGCCAGATGGGTGACCTTTTTCAAACTCTACTACTGCCCGGGCGGACAATTGGGGTGTTTTTTTAGGAATTCCGGAACCCCCTTTTCTCTAGTGAGATTTGGTGATTTCCCGCCCTAAAACGACGTAAGATTTTGATGGAGAACCCCTCCCTCCCCTTTTAATAGACCTCGTAGTTTTTTTAGACCTCTTTTTTTTTAGCTCTCCCCCCGTAAGGTCGGTTTCCGCGTCGTTTCTTGACCATATACCCCCCCCCCCCCAACAAAGCCGACATTAGCGTCATTTGTAGTTTTGTTTTTAGCTCTACTGTCCTTCAAGAAATTCATAACATCACGTGATATTTCCGTTGACCCCCGCTCCCTCCCCTTGGTGAGGTTTCGTGAGATTTGGGCGGATTCCCCCCCCCCCACTTATTTCACCTCACGTAATTAATGGACGCCCCCTTTCTTGGGCCTAGGGGCCCCTCCGGCCGGTCATTGGGCCCCCTCAGGCGGCTGGCAGGGGGTACATTTGCCTCTCTTACCCTCCACCCTCTAAAGCCGGCCCTGCCTACAGGAAATTGTAGAGGGGGTAAGACTAAGATCGTATGGGCATTGCAAAGAGAATAGAGAAGCAGCGAATACCGAGGAAAATACACGAGACGAAGACGCGTGGTAATGGACACAGAGGAAAACAAAGGGATGCGTGGCTGAGAGGAGTGCACGAGAGGACTGGGCCAAGGTGGTGGGAAGAAAGAAGAAAATAGAGAGGCTTGAACACGAAGCAGTTCCAGCAAGTAGTTGACGATAATAATGATGATTTCAGTTCACAGTCCAGTTTCATGTTGGCTCAAATAGTTGCGTCGCTGTGATGGTGTCCGGCGCTGACACGGGGTTAGCTGGTTCCAGTCCTGGTGGTGGACTTGGCCAGCAGGGTAGCAGAGGAGGTGGTGTACGATTCCTTATCACCAATGCCCCGTTGTCTCAGTTGGTTGTGGCGCCGTGATGGTGTCCGGCGCTGACACGGGGTTAGCTGGTTCCAGTCCTGGTGGTGGACTTGGCCGGCAGGGTAGCGGAGGTGGTGTACGATTCCTTATCACCAATGCCCCGTTGTCCTCAGTTGGTTGTGGCGCCGTGATGGTGTCCGGCGCTGACACGGGGTTAGCTGGTTCCAGTCCTGGTGGTGGACTTGGCCAGCAGGGTAGCAGAGGTGGTGTACGATTCCTAATCACCAATGCCCCGTTGTCTCAGTTGGTTGTGGCGCCGTGATGGTGTCCGGCGCTGACACGGGTTAGCTGGTTCCAGTCCTGGTGGTGGACTTGGCCAGCAGGGTAGGAGGTGGTGTACGATTCCTTATCACCAATGCCCCGTTGTCTCAGTTGGTTGTGGCACCGTGATGGTGTCCGGCGCTGACACGGGGTTAGCTGGTTCCAGTCCTGGTGGTGGACTTGGCCAGCAGGGTAGCAGAGGAGGTGGTGTACGATTCCTTATCACCAATTCCCCGTTGTCTCAGTTGGTTGTGGCGCCGTGATGGTGTCCGGCGCTGACACGGGGTTAGCTGGTTCCAGTCCTGGTGGTGGACTTGGCCGGCAGGGTAGCAGAGGAGGTGGTGTACGATTCCTTATCACCAATGCCCCGTTGTCTCAGTTGGTTGTGGCACCGTGATGGTGTCCGGCGCTGACACGGGTTAGCTGGTTCCAGTCCTGGTGGTGGACTTGGCCAGCAGGGTAGCAGAGGTGGTGTACGATTCCTAATCACCAATGCCCCGTTGTCTCAGTTGGTTGTGGCGCCGTGATGGTGTCCGGCGCTGACACGGGTTAGCTGGTTCCAGTCCTGGTGGTGGACTTGGCCGGCAGGGTAGCAGAGGAGGTGGTGTACGATTCCTTATCACCAATGCCCCGTTGTCTCAGTTGGTTGTGGCGCCGTGATGGTGTCCGGCGCTGACACGGGGTTAGCTGGTTCCAGTCCTGGTGGTGGACTTGGCCGGCAGGGTAGCAGAGGTGGTGTACGATTCCTTATCACCAATGCCCCGTTGTCTCAGTTGGTTGTGGCGCCGTGATGGTGTCCGGCGCTGACACGGGGTTAGCTGGTTCCAGTAGTGGTGGTGGACTTGGCCAGCAGGGTAGCAGAGGAGGTGGTGTACGATTCCTTATCACCAATGCCCCGTTGTCTCAGTTGGTTGTGGCACCGTGATGGTGTCCGGCGCTGACACGGGGTTAGCTGGTTCCAGTCCTGGTGGTGGACTTGGCCAGCAGGGTAGCAGAGGTGGTGTACGATTCCTTATCACCAATGCCCCGTTGTCTCAGTTGGTTGTGGCACCGTGATGGTGTCCGGCGCTGACACGGGGTTAGCTGGTTCCAGTCCTGGTGGTGGACTTGGCCAGCAGGGTAGCAGAGGTGGTGTGCGATTCCTAATCACCAATGCCCCGTTGTCTCAGTTGGTTGTGGCGCCGTGATGGTGTCCGGCGCTGACACGGGGTTAGCTGGTTCCAGTCCTGGTGGTGGACTTGGCCGGCAGGGTAGCAGAGGTGGTGTACGATTCCTTATCACCAATGCCCCGTTGTCTCAGTTGGTTGTGGCGCCGTGATGGTGTCCGGCGCTGACACGGGGTTAGCTGGTTCCAGTCCTGGTGGTGGACTTGGCCGGCAGGGTAGCAGAGGAGGTGGTGTACGATTCCTTATCACCAATGCCCCGTTGTCTCAGTTGGTTGTGGCGCCGTGATGGTGTCCGGCGCTGACACGGGTTAGCTGGTTCCAGTCCTGGTGGTGGACTTGGCCGGCAGGGTAGCAGAGGAGGTGGTGTACGATTCCTTATCACCAATGCCCCGTTGTCTCAGTTGGTTGTGGCGCCGTGATTGTGTCCGGCGCTGACACGGGGTTAGCTGGTTCCAGTCCTGGTGGTGGACTTGGCCAGCAGGGTAGCAGAGGAGGTGGTGTACGATTCCTTATCACCAATGCCCCGTTGTCTCAGTTGGTTGTGGCGCCGTGATGGTGTCCGGCGCTGACACGGGGTTAGCTGGTTCCAGTCCTGGTGGTGGACTTGGCCGGCAGGGTAGCAGAGGTGGTGGAGCACGATTCCTAATCACCAATGAACCGTTGTCTCAGTTGGTTGTGGCGCCGTGATGGTGTCCGGCGCTGACACGGGGTTAGCTGGTTCCAGTCCTGGTGGTGGACTTGGCCAGCAGGGTAGCAGAGGAGGTGGTGTACGATTCCTTATCACCAATGCCCCTTTGTCTCAGTTGGTTGTGGCGCCGTGATGGTGTCCGGCGCTGACACGGGGTTAGCTGGTTCCAGTCCTGGTAGTGGACTTGGCCGGCAGGGTAGCAGAGGAGGTGGTGTACGATTCCTTATCACCAATGCCCCGTTGTCTCAGTTGGTTGTGGCGCCGTGATGGTGTCCGGCGCTGACACGGGTTAGCTGGTTCCAGTCCTGGTGGTGGACTTGGCCAGCAGGGTAGCAGAGGAGGTGGTGTACGATTCCTAATCACCAATGCCCCGTTGTCTCAGTTGGTTGTGGCGCCGTGATGGTGTCCGGCGCTGACACGGGGTTAGCTGGTTCCAGTCCTGGTGGTGGACTTGGCCGGCAGGGTAGCAGAGGTGGTGGAGCACGATTCCTTATCACCAATGAACCGTTGTCTCAGTTGGTTGTGGCGCCGTGATGGTGTCCGGCGCTGACACGGGGTTAGCTGGTTCCAGTCCTGGTGGTGGACTTGGCCGGCAGGGTAGCAGAGGTGGTTGGAGCACGATTCCTTATCACCAATGAACCGTTGTCTCAGTTGGTTGTGGCGCCGTGATGGTGTCCGGCGCTGACACGGGGTTAGCTGGTTCCAGTCCTGGTGGTGGACTTGGCCAGCAGGGTAGCAGAGGAGGTGGTGTACGATTCCTTATCACCAATGCCCCGTTGTCTCAGTTGGTTGTGGCGCCGTGATGGTGTCCGGCGCTGACACGGGGTTAGCTGGTTCCAGTCCTGGTAGTGGACTTGGCCGGCAGGGTAGCAGAGGAGGTGGTGTACGATTCCTTATCACCAATGCCCCGTTGTCTCAGTTGGTTGTGGCGCCGTGATGGTGTCCGGCGCTGACACGGGGTTAGCTGGTTCCAGTCCTGGTAGTGGACTTGGCCGGCAGGGTAGCAGAGGTGGTGGAGCACGATTCCTAATCACCAATGCCCCGTTGTCTCAGTTGGTTGTGGCGCCGTGATGGTGTCCGGCGCTGACACGGGGTTAGCTGGTTCCAGTCCTGGTAGTGGACTTGGCCGGCAGGGTAGCAGAGGTGGTGGAGCACGATTCCTAATCACCAATGCCCCGTTGTCTCAGTTGGTTGTGGCGCCGTGATGGTGTCCGGCGCTGACACGGGGTTAGCTGGTTCCAGTCCTGGTGGTGGACTTGGCCGGCAGGGTAGCAGAGGTGGTGGAGCACGATTCCTTATCACCAATGAACCGTTGTCTCAGTTGGTTGTGGCGCCGTGATGGTGTCCGGCGCTGACACGGGGTTAGCTGGTTCCAGTCCTGGTGGTGGACTTGGCCAGCAGGGTAGCAGAGGAGGTGGTGTACGATTCCTTATCACCAATGCCCCGTTGTCTCAGTTGGTTGTGGCGCCGTGATGGTGTCCGGCGCTGACACGGGGTTAGCTGGTTCCAGTCCTGGTAGTGGACTTGGCCGGCAGGGTAGCAGAGGTGGTGGAGCACGATTCCTAATCACCAATGCCCCGTTGTCTCAGTTGGTTGTGGCGCCGTGATGGTGTCCGGCGCTGACACGGGGTTAGCTGGTTCCAGTCCTGGTGGTGGACTTGGCCGGCAGGGTAGCAGAGGTGGTGGAGCACGATTCCTTATCACCAATGAACCGTTGTCTCAGTTGGTTGTGGCGCCGTGATGGTGTCCGGGCGCTGACACGGGTTAGCTGGTTCCAGTCCTGGTGGTGGACTTGGCCAGCAGGGTAGCAGAGGAGGTGGTGTACGATTCCTTATCACCAATGCCCCGTTGTCTCAGTTGGTTGTGGCGCCGTGATGGTGTCCGGCGCTGACACGGGGTTAGCTGGTTCCAGTCCTGGTAGTGGACTTGGCCGGCAGGGTAGCAGAGGAGGTGGTGTACGATTCCTTATCACCAATGCCCCGTTGTCTCAGTTGGTTGTGGCGCCGTGATGGTGTCCGGCGCTGACACGGGTTAGCTGGTTCCAGTCCTGGTGGTGGACTTGGCCAGCAGGGTAGCAGAGGAGGTGGTGTACGATTCCTAATCACCAATGCCCCGTTGTCTCAGTTGGTTGTGGCGCCGTGATGGTGTCCGGCGCTGACACGGGGTTAGCTGGTTCCAGTCCTGGTGGTGGACTTGGCCAGCAGGGTAGCGGTGGTGTACGATTCCTTATCACCAATGCCCCGTTGTCTCAGTTGGTTGTGGCACCGTGATGGTGTCCGGCGCTGACACGGGGTTAGCTGGTTCCAGTCCTGGTGGTGGACTTGGCCAGCAGGGTAGCAGAGGAGGTGGTGTACGATTCCTTATCACCAATGCCCCGTTGTCTCAGTTGGTTGTGGCGCCGTGATGGTGTCCGGCGCTGACACGGGGTTAGCTGGTTCCAGTCCTGGTGGTGGACTTGGCCGGCAGGGTAGCAGAGGTGGTGTACGATTCCTTATCACCAATGCCCCGTTGTCTCAGTTGGTTGTGGCACCGTGATGGTGTCCGGCGCTGACACGGGGTTAGCTGGTTCCAGTCCTGGTGGTGGACTTGGCCAGCAGGGTAGCAGAGGAGGTGGTGTACGATTCCTAATCACCAATGCCCCGTTGTCTCAGTTGGTTGTGGCGCCGTGATGGTGTCCGGCGCTGACACGGGGTTAGCTGGTTCCAGTCCTGGTGGTGGACTTGGCCGGCAGGGTAGCAGAGGAGGTGGTGCACGATTCCTAATCACCAATGCCCCGTTGTCTGAGTTGGTTGCGGCGCCGTGATGGTGTCCGGCGCTGACACGGGGTTAGCTGGTTCCAGTCCTGGTGGTGGACTTGGCCGGCAGGGTAGCAGAGGTGGTGGTGCACGATTCCTAATCACCAGAACCGTTGTCTCAGTTGGTTGTGGCGCCGTGATGGTGTCCGGCGCTGACACGGGGTTAGCTGGTTCCAGTCCTGGTGGTGGACTTGGCCGGCAGGGTAGCAGAGGAGGTGGTGCACGATTCCTAATCACCAGATCGAGCACCAAAGTCCAAAACTCTCCTCAGTGCTATGGAGTGAGGGCAAACGACACTGTCGATCTACATCTACATCCAATCTACCATTCACAAATATTATGGGTGGTAGAGAGTGCTTTGTACCAAAACTAAATCTGTGCATTCCATTTCCGAATACTCTGACGAAAGAAAGAATATACACTGAAGAGCCAAAGAAACTGGTGAAGGCATGCGTATGCAAACACAGAGAAGTGTAAACTCTCAGAGTACGGCGCTGCGTTCGGCAACGCCTATATAAGACAACAGGTGTCTGGCGCAGGCGTTAGGTCCGTTACTGATGCTACAATGGCCGGTTATCACGATTTAAGTGAGTTTGAACGTAGTGTTATGGTCGGCGCACGAGAGATGGGACACAGCATCTCCGAGGTAGCGACGGGGGGGGGGGGGATTTTCCCGTACGGCCATTTCACGAGTGCACCGTGAATATCGGGAATCCGGTGAAACATCAAATCTCCGACATTGCTGTGGCCGGACAAAGATCAACAACGACTGAAGAGAATCGTTCAACGTGAAAAAAGTGTAACCCTTCAGCAAATTGCTGTGGATTTCAATGCTGGGCCATCAACAAGTGTAAGCGTGCGAACCATTCAACGAAACATAATCGATATGGCTTTCGGAGCCGAAGGCCCACTCGTGTACCCTTGCTGAGTGCACGACACAAAGCTTTACGCCTCGTCTGGGCCTGTCAACGCCCACATTGGACTGTTGATGATTGGAAACATGTTGCCTGGTCTGACGAGTCTCGTTTCCAATTGAATGGAGCGGATGGACGTGTACGGGTATGGAGACAACCGCATGAACTCATGGACCCTGCATGTCAGCAGGGGACTGTTCAAGCTGGTGGAAGCTCTGTAATGTTTTGGGGCGTGTGCAGTTGGAGTGACATGGGACCCCTGATAGGTCTAGATACGACTCTGACAGGCAACACGTACTTACGCATCCTGGCTGACCACCCGCATCCACTCATGTCCATTGTGCATTCGGATGGACTTAGGCAATTCCAGCAGGACAATGCGACACCCCACATGTCCACAATTGCTACGGAGTAGCTCCAGGAACACTCTTCTGAGTTTGCCACCAAACTCCCTAGACATGAACATTATTGAGCATATCTGGAATGCCTTGCAACGTGCCATTCAGAAGAGATCTCCACCCCTTCGTACTCTTATGGATTTATGGACAACCCTGCAGGATGCATGGTGTCAATTCCCTGCAGCACTACTTCAAACATTAATCGAGTCCATGCCACGTCATGTTGCGGCACTTCTGCGTGCTCGCGGGGGCTCTACACGACATTAGGCAGGTATATCAGTTTCTTTGGATCTTCAGTGTATATAAGCATCAGTACGGCATCTTATTTCTTTAATCTTATCTCTTCTCTCATTGCGACGTGAATAGGGGAGCGTGCATAAAGTACGTGGTTCTGTCTGGTGGAGGGGAGGGGGGCTGGCTGGAAAGCCAAGCCAGGTAGCTTTTCGTTCATATTATTTGTCACAGTTAAAATGAGGTACAGAACACTCAACGGCATGTAAATATTTATTTCCGTCATTTAATTATCTCCGAATGGAATTTACGATAGTCCAAACAAAAATGTCTTCTGGAATCAATATGGAAAAAAGCTACGTGCTACGTGGGGTGGGGGGGTTAGGGGTGTAGAGACAAAAGCCACGTCGGGCTACGTGAGGGGTAGGGGGGGTTCACGGGAGGCGAAAATGGAGCTACGTGGTTGATGGACGCTCCCTAGGTTGGTGGACGAAATATTCCACCGCATTCCTAATAGAAAGATGATTAAGGCTTTACTCCTCACCACATTGGATCATTAGAGGTGGGCAAGGAACGGGAAGGAATTCCTCCATGGCCTTTTAAAGGAAGCATCCTGGAATTTGCCTCGAGTGATTTGGGTAAATCATGGGAAACCCAAATCTGGATGCCCGGGTGGGGATTCGAACCCATTTCTTCCCGACTGCGAGGCCAGAGCGTTAACAGTTCTCCCACCACGCTCGGTGAAGGTTGGTTGGGTTCTGCGGAAAGCGCCATACTAAGACATTGTGTCCTAGGTACGGCGGCCAGTTCCTTTCCTCTGTGACGTACAGTTTAACGTGGAACCCGAACCATGGAACCTCCTGGTTTAGCTCGTATCATCAAACACAATTCTAAAATTCGTGGTCCCACCGGTATTTGAATCCGGTATCGGATACTGAACTTTTGATAGCAAGTGCCTTAACCACTAAGTTACCAGACCGCTACAGAAGTGTGATAAATAGATTACATAAAAAAACATTGATTAAATACTCATAATAATGTATGACCCGGTTACACTGAACACGCAAAGAACGTAAAAAGTATTTAAAACGTAATACATAACACCCACATTATGTAACCAACGAAAAACGAAATCTGTATGATGTGACAGGGATTCGAACGCGCGTCCCCTGGAATGGCAGGCCCAAGCATTACCGCTGACTCATGCTCCGTTTCCAGAGTTTACTCTATGTTTGCATTTTCAGTTAGAACGTTTAATTTAATTAATTTAATTTAATTTAATTGCAATGGAGCACAGGCTCCGGTGGCAATTTCCCTACACACCCATCTTCCCCCTATCCTGCACCAACCTACATTTGCGCTCTACAAATTTTATCTGTAAATTCTTTCAAAGTTTTCGGTAAATTATTCATCATTTCTCTTGGTATCTTATTCCAATCCCTGACCTCCTTATCTAAAAAATAGAATCTTCCTACACCCTTGTGCCTGAAATCGAGTGCCAGCTTGTGGTCATGGTCATCTTTTCCCTTCCATGCACTACTTTTCATACCTATTGCAATATCTTTCCATGCCTCATAGCCAGTATATGCCCTGTACACTCCCATGACCCTCCTCATCCCATTCCATTGAGGAATCGATTTAAGGAAGCAGCTAAGGTATAACACCATGTGTTAATTTAGAACGCTGTTGTGCCTTACGGAGTCCGTATTGCGAGGAGTTGATTAACTGTATAACAGAAAGCACAGAGAAAGCTGCGTGTTTTGCAACAGTCCTTACGAAAGTGTCACACACACTGACTGGCAGACAAGATGAACTTATTGAAGAACACGATAGCTTCCACTTTCACTTATAACTGCCTCTTCCACCATCACATTTGGGTCACAGCGATAGGAGGGATAAGGTCAGGGAAATAAAGTGCAGCACTAATGTTATAAATACGAAAGTAACTCTATCTGTTCGTTACGTTTTAACGACTAAACCGATGATGAAATTGGACAAGGAAATACTATGTATCATTAGTAATGACATATTTTGTCATTGAAAACTAACCAAACGGTGACAGATAGACGGATATAGTGTGTAAGTCTCTGTAATTGCCGGCCTCGGTAGCGAAGGAGCTAGAGTAGCCGAAGGTCGCCGGTTCGAGTCCGGCCGAGGGCATGGGTGTTTGATTGTTGTGTCTGTGTGAAGTCGTGTCCGTCCTTGGTGTCCATACTTAGTTGCAACAATACACTGGAAGAGTAATTACAATAACATTGAGCTAGCTGTATGGCCTATATAGCCGAATACCATTTAAAAAAAAGTATCTGTAATTTTTTTATCGGTTACTCAGGCTTTGTTTCTCTCGCATTCAGGATCTGTTCATAAACTTCACATAGAGCCACAAGTTGTTACATTGAATGGATGTGGATTTTATCCATTTCTAGCAATAAAATTCGTACGAAGTCGCTGGAGTTCCTTCTCTGGCGATACCGTTAGGGATTGGAATTCACAGGTGAGATGCTGGTTTCCGTAAAGAGAAGCGACGGCATGCTGCAATGTTCGTGAATTTTAGAGTAATAGACATAGACTTTGAAAAGTCTTCTGCGAGTTAGCAGAGTCATCAAAGTTGGTTCGAGAGTTGGTTCGAGAGTTCACTTTCGCATCACAAGTCAGGGAACTGTTCTCTTGTGCCCGTCATTAGCAAGCATCTGTTGGTGGAGAGGGCTGACGAGGCATCCAGATGGCGCACTGCGTGGAAGGTTGTGAAAACGTGGGAGCCAGACAGCGCAGCGGGCAACAACACAGGCAACAAACGCACTAAACGCTGCCAACACCTGACAACCAAACTGCCTGAACATGACAAACGCAAGTTAGGATAGTGCAGCAGCTAATTCCTCTTTAATTTACAAAACATATAAAAAATGTATTCTACATATGTTTACAATCATACATAAAAAGATAATCTGGTACTTTTATACAATTTTCTTTTTCATCCCCCATACGAAGAAACATTTCATTTTACAAAACATAGTAAAACGAATTAAACACTCGACGCCATCTTAAAAAAAATGCACCTCTGACTGCTTATATCTCATGACACCCTTTGTCGCAGCTATCTCTCTCACGCAACCAATGAATTAATTACAGCACTTTTCAAACTCACATATTCTCCCCGAGACTTAAATTGGTCTGGCTCCTAATCAAGCAACGGAATTTCTGACTGGCAAATTTATATTATATTCATTGATTATAGAACTAAATCACATTAAAATTTCAGCTATACTAAATGGTTTGAAAATTATTTTATTTTTAATTGTTTCTGGCACGATGTTGGCAATGATAAAACTGTCCGGCAACTGTACATTTATATTGGCAAGAAAAAATAAAAAAAAAAAAAATTGTCTTGAAATGATTTCAAAATGCACTATTTTTCCCTGTACGGGAGGGATGCGCACGGGTAAATCGAACCACTCCCAGGAGCCAGACGTACCACATCGATGCACAACTTCAATTGAAAAGGAAATATATTTTTTAAAAAAACCAGCCGACATAAAATTCTTTCCCGAAGCCAAACAAGATGCTACGAGTAGTTATTTATATACAGTATAAGACAGCGAAGAGATTGCCACCATCTCCGTGTTGGTCACCTAAGTGGTATTATATCTGGAACACTCTACCTCATCTAGCGTCTTCCGTTCTTCCACCACTTAATCCAATTCACAGTAATTCCGATGGATCATATACCCCGGTTACAATGTCCGTACTCCCCTGTTTTCACATTTCACGCACTGATATATCAATTCCCTTACTTACTTTTTTTTTACTTATTGCTTTACGCCTCGGCGACGTCGGCGTCATTAGAGGCGGGATGGGATTGGGAAAAAGGAATTGGAAGGAATTCGGCCATGGCCTTCTTGAAGGAAGCATCCCGGCATTCACCTGGAGTGATTTGGGGAAACCACGGAAAACCCAATTCTGGATGCCCGGACGGGGATTCGAACCGGCGTCCTCCCGAATGCGAGGCCAGAGCGTTAACCACTCACCCACCACGCTCGTTAATTCCCTTAGTGATTTTTAATGAGGTTAACGAAGCGTAAAGCACTAATAAATAAAAATTATTTCGACTGTTTCAGGAATTTCTCTCTGTAATTTATTACAGTTACTGACTCCCATACCATCAAAAGTATATTTACTTACGCACTTAGGGAATGTGGCTCGGTCTAGGCCGGGGGAGGGGGCGGGGGGAGGGGGGTTCGGATCAAATCCACGTAGCTTCTCATGCATATTATTTGTCACAGTTAAAATAAGAACGCACAGTAGCCGGTGAATATTTGTTTCCGTCGTTTAATTGTCTGCGTATGTAATTCCCGACAACTGCCAGCCTGTGGTGATTGTCATCTCTTCCCTTGTATATACTACTTCTGGATTCGAACTCGTGCCCCACGGAATGCGAGGCCAGAGCTTGTACTGCTACCCGCGCCTCGTCGGCAGTATAGGCTATCACTCTGTTCAGCTGCCCCGTGTCGTCCAGGTGTAAAGGCAGAGGTCGTGCGCTCCAGGTGTCATGTCTACCCGCGCTGCCGTTGTGAAAGACGCAGCGCTGACGCAACGGGTCAGCAGCTGACTACTGCTGACTGCTGCCGCTTGCACTCGCTCAATCACCTCAAACACCACTCAACTCGCCGCTCTCTCAGCGAGACTGCTGGAGAAACTACGCACAACTTCCCTAGGAGATGGCGACACAGTATCTGATCGCCAAAATATCGTGTGAAAATACCTTTCTCACTCGCCTAGTCACCCAAGAGGACTATATTAGTTAGATACAGTATTCGGACTGTATACGGCCATAATCGAGTATAAATTATAAGCACAACTTTTTAAATTACTTGAACCTGTCTGACAACTGGGAACTATTCCGTACACAAAATACCTATCTATATATATAACTATCTTCTACATATATAAAGATGTGTGTGTGTGTGTGTTTTCTTCATACAAATCCACAATTTTCATCCGATCTCGATTAAACTTTACACACTTAGTCTTTGAAACAAGGAGAAAAATACTGTCTACATTTGGTTGCAAAATAATCTGTATAAATAATACATGTTGTCTTATAATTTCGAAATATTACTAAACGGCAATAGACAGACGCATTGGATATGGAGGTCTCCGTACTGTTTTTTCCGTGAAGCTGTCATGTGGCTGAGTGGTTAAAGCGCTTGCTTACTAATGCTTGGTTCGTGGTCTCCCATTCAAATCTCCATGGAAGCTAAGATTTTTAAAAAATGTTTTTGATCGTAAGAGTCACGCCTTGGCCGTAGGTTATTCGGATTGAATGTTAAACTGTAGATATCACAAAGTTAGGGCTGCAATGCGAGGCAAATCGTAGGTAGTCTTACAATGCTGAAGGCGTACACTTTCTTACGTTATATTGATTAATCAGAGGTGATTGGCAGTCAGTGTGTGTGTGATCTACAATAGTAATACTATAAATGCGGAAGTAAGTCTCTGTCTTTTGTTACGTTTTGATAACTAAATGTCTATACCGATATTGACGGAATTTTACAAGAAAATCTGTAGGGACGGCACAGGACATTTTTTTTTTTTTCGGTCTGCTTAACAGTTGTAGTCACGAAATTTTAAGAACTTATCGAATGGTGACAGAGACGGATGCGTGTTAGTCTGTAATGTTACGTCGCTTGCTCAAGCTATGCTTCTCGCGCATTATGTTAGTGTATAATTTGTTAACAAATTTCGTTTAGAGAAAAAAAAACGTATTATTTAGTATAGATGTCGATTTTCTCTGTCCTTTTACTTTGTGTCTGCTTAAATATTTCTGGCCCCAGTTTATTTTGCCTTCTTTTTTGACATGCCTTGCGGGCGTAAACTGGCCTAAGCTGTAGCTCTAGCAGAGCACGAGCAGCTAAAGTTATTAGAATCCAAGAATCGGATGCTCATGCTGAAGAAAGAAGAAAAGTCCAAGCTGAAATAAACCTGCCCTTAATTAACATTCCTCCCCACCCCCCACACATCCCCTCACCTTCGTTTGTTTTTCTGTTTTTAAATATGTTGGAAATTGATTCTCTTCAAGAGACAAGTTCGATGGTAGAATTATATAGTAGTGGCTTTCCGGTCATATTATATGTTTGGGAACAATCCTTTGCTACCAACAACTTTCTACATTCAATTCTGGCAAAGAAATGCTTAATCCATGCGTACGAAGTTGCGGGTATCAGCTAGTTTAGTATATAAGGATCGCAACCTTGTGCTTGACGAAAGACCCAGAACAGATGCGGATAATAACTAATTAAAGATGAAACCACTTAAAACTGTCGGCCTTAAAAGCTGCCTGATGCCAAATAATAGATGTAAATATTAGATAAAACAGGCATGTAAATATTAGAAAATACTAAACAAAAATATAAAATAGGTAGATTAATTGTAAGAATTTGTAAATAACTTGTAAACCCCAAATTAAGAATTTAAGTTTTTAGTTTTAAGTTAGTTGTATGAAAATGTTTCAAATAAAGAAAATCGAAAATAAAATGTAACCCTTTTGGCTGAAAAGAACTCACGTTCTACACCGGCCCGCCCTCTGCCCTCAGCAGAGGGAATGAAAGATTAAAAAAAATGAGAGACGTATAGAGAGGTAACCAAGGCGCTAGGCATAATATGACAGGAAGTCGGAAGGTAATAATTCGGAAGACAGCATTTGATAGTGGGCTGTACATCTTCACCCTTATTACGTTGTACTGGCCCTAGCCTCCCTACCACAGCAGCCCCTAAGGTGGTATGGACAGGAGTGGGGAGGGGAGAGGTGGAGGGAGGGGGGGACAGCTGTAGAGGTGGTCTTCTCTGTCTTGTGACATAGTGGCAAGACATCTCGTGAGCCCGGATAGCTCAGTCGGTAGAGCATTAGGCTTTTAACCTAAGGGTCCAGGGTTCAAGTCCCTGTTCGGGCGAATAATTTTTTTTATTAATATTATTTTTATTTAAGGTACAAATCAAGTACATGAAAGGACTATGGACAAAGAAATGGAATGAACTCAAACATCCAGAAATGAATTGGCGAAAGCACGAAAAGACGAATTCTGGGGCAAGGTTTGAATACAATGCAATAGATTCATTTTCCACAGATCCCAATAAAGAGACCGAGCGTGGTGGGTGAACGGTTAGCGTTCTGGCCTCGCATTCGGGAGGACGGCGGTTCGAATCCCCGTCCGAGCATCCAGATTTGGGTTTTCCATGGTTCCCCCAAATCACTCCAGGCGAATGCCGGAATCCTTGCTTCAAAAATTCATGGCCGAATTCCTTCCCGTTGCTTGTCCCCAGTCCTGTCCCGCCTCTAATGACTCAGCGTCGACGAGGCGTAAAGCCATAAAAAAAAAACCACAAAGAGACCGGCTCTGTGAGATGTGGAATGTTGTCGATTTACACGTAAAAAATTGCTTAACAAGATAGTCAAATACACCACAATATGTACTGTCACAGTATATTACGTACACCAATTATATCAACTGAATTTGCACAAACTACTGGCAATCATTTTGTTGATACCTTAGAAATAAATTCTTCGATGGGATAGAAAGAGTTGTCAATTGAAAATTGTTTTAATCTTATTACTAGCTAGACATCTAAGATGTGTTTGGAGCTTATTGAAGATATACATCGCTCAATGTAGGAAGCCTTTTTGAACAAATGACAACAATAATTTTTATTTCTAGCGCCATAACTATGTATTTTAGTATTTATTTCAAACTGAGTATAATTTGTGAGTTAATTTTTTAGCATCCTTCCGTAGCACCACATTTTAAATGTTTCAGTTTTCCTTCTTCCTGGTATTCCTAAGGTCCATGCTTCACTGCCACAAAGTGCGGTGCTTCGGAGTTTAAAAAAATTCTTTCCGAGTCACAGATTAATAATGGAGACTAAAAGATTTCACTTTTTTATTAAGGCTCTTTTTGCTAGTGATATTCTGCTTTTAACATCATTCCTGCTTCGATCATCAGCTTCCTAAATATCAAATATCAAAATTCACTTACTTCTCCTATAGCATACGATCCTACATTTATATTTAATCTACTATTATTACTGTGATTTCTCCCACATTTCGTCACTTTTGCCTTGTCCAAAATGTTCCTTCAATATTCCGTTCATGACAATTAGTAACTTCTCAATATCCTCGGTCTGTTCTGCTAACAGAACAATGTCTTCAGCGAATCGTAGCATACTGACTTTTCCTCCTTCAACACCAAATGTCCATTCAAATTTTTAGTTTACTTCCTTTATTGCTTGCTCAACATACAAGTAATGGTAATAGATTACTACCTTGTCTCCCCTCCTTTTAAACTGGTGCATGTCTCTCATGATGCTCTATTTTTATTACAACCACTTGACTCTAAAATAGATTATAAAGTATTCTTCTATCTAGATATTTTACACGCGATTTCTTTAAAAAATAAAAAAAAATTAAAAAAAACTTTATCCCGCCTAACAACAACTTTAATAAAATGCGTTCTACGTGAAGACTGGTCTCACCTCTGTGACTCGGCAAACTTCAGCGAGTCTTTTTTTTTTTGGCTTTAGCCTTAGGCTAATTTAGCCAGTTACATGGAGTAATGGTGCTCTTTTATTTATATTATGCCTTTGCTTTTAGCCACGTACATGTAGATTAAGCTAATCGCTTTCTTATTGGGCGCGGCGAGGGTTATGATCACATCTGCGATGTTTTCTATGTGAAGAGCGTCTTTTAATAAGGTTCTTCTATATTCGCGGTGGCGCCTACATCTTAGAAGGAAGTGGTAGATATCCTCCACTTCGTCGCAGGATTCGCAGTTCGGAGAATCCGAGACCTTCATTAGAAATTTTTTATCATTAAGCCAGGTGTGCCCCGTTCTTAATCTACTAATCAGCGTGATTGCCTTTCTATGCAGATCCACTTCCTGGAACCATGGTTTCATCGTAACTTTGCTGGCGATGGCGCGGTACCATAGCCCTTTCCCTTGGGCCTTTTCGTTCCATTTTCTTTCCCATGCGTTGAGAGCTCTTGCTGAGGCGATCGTTCTGAAATCGGTATAAGGCACTGGTATGTTCTCAGTATCGGGAACCTGGAGATGTCGTCGAGCTATTTTGTCCGCTAGCTCGTTCCCTGTCACTCCCACGTGACCCGGGATCCATTGTAGGCACACTTCTATGCCTCTGTGTATGGCTTTCCAGAGTTCTCTGCCTACTTCATATGTCAGGTAGTTTCTGCACTGGCCTTTAGGAATGCCTATGATAGCCTGTAAGGCACTTTGTGAATCCGAACATATCACTGCTTTTGTCTGTACTGACCGTTGTATATATTGTATGGCCCTCAGGATTGCGTACATCTCGGATGAGAAGATTGAGAATTCTGCCGGCAATCTACAAGCTTCATAAACGCCACAGTCTGCATCGACCCAAGCAGCCGCGCTGGTGGATTGCATTACCCTTGATCCATCGGTAAATACTTTCCGCCATTCCTTCCATCGTGTGTTCAAGGTTTCTAATGCCCATTGCTTCAATTCTAACTGAAGGGTGGTTTTTTTGTCTACCGACCCCTTGATCAAGGACAGGTGGATTCGCGACGAGATCTCCGCCCTTTGCCACGTATCTTCTTCGCTGAACATCTCGTTGATCTCTTGTCTGTGTATATTCCACAGGGCCGTTGTCTGAAAATACTGTATCAGGCTGGGTTTTTTCTGATGTTGACGTGATTTGGCTGAACTTTCATGGGCAAGGAGCTGCACCTTCCTCTGTAGGGGATGTGACTTCATGGACCACACCTTTAGCCAGAAGTTCAACCCCAATTTACTTCTTCTTGTACTCAACGGTGGAATGGCTAATTCTGCCTCCATCACGGCGATGGGGGTGGATTTCACAAAGCCTCCGATTACTCGCAGAGCTGCTGATTGAATGCAGTCCAATTTTGTTAGAAGAGACTTGGCGGCAGTTTGATACAGGAACCCCCCGTATTCCATTCGGCTCCTCAGTAGAGAGCAGAATACATGCCGGAGTAGTCGAGGGTCCGCACCCCAGGTCGGGGCGGCGAGGGCTTTGAAACAGTTCAGGCGTTGCATACATGATTGCTGCAGTTCCATGATATGCTTTCTCCATGTTAATTTTGAATCTAACCACATTCCCAGGAATTTGATCTCTTTAACTAACTCCAGTGTGTGTCCATTTAGTGTAATTGCACAGTCTTTTCCTTGTAGCTGTCTTTGCGTAAACACACAAATTTTGCTTTTTTCGATTGATATTTCTAGCCCTTTGTCCAGCAATCTCTTTTGTATCAGCTTCAATTGCTCCTCTAGTATTCTGCGGGCCGTTTCTATGTCCGGGTGAGATATATATACAACAAAATCATCCGCATATTGGAGGAAGGATACTAGGCCCTTTAGGATGTTACATAGGTCTGCCAGGTAAATATTGAATAGTAAGGGGCTCATTGGATCGCCCTGCGGTAAACCTTGGAAGACTAGCCGACTGATTCTGTCTCCCTCCGCTGTAAACACTGAATTCACTCTTCGGGCGAGGTATCGGCCACACCATGAGCATAACTTGCTAGGTATGCCCATCTTTTTCATAATGCCCACAAGTATATCTATCTGCACATTGTTATAAGCATCCTTAATATCCAGGAAGGCAGCCACTAAATAGTTTCTTCTTGTGAATGACAGCTGAATATCTGTCACCAGCGTGCTGATATTGTCTAAGGTGCTGAAGCGTTTTCGAAAGCCCATAGTTCTCGTATCGAGTAACCTATGATGCTCCAGGTGCCACTCGATCCTGTTTTTGATCATTGCACTCATCAGTTTTGTCGGGCACGGCAGGAGAGAAATGGGGCGATATGACGAGATGATGTTCTTCTTCCTGTGGGGTTTACACACGGGAATAACGATTACCTCCCGCCACTGGTCAGGAACATAGGAGAGGTCAATCATAGTATTGTAGAGATCCAGCATGGCTTCCTTCGCTTTAAGAGGAAGTTTGTCGATCATTGTGTAGGTAATGGCGTCCATCCCCGGAGCAGTATCTTTCTTCCGTAGGGCGTGCAATAGTTCTGATAGATGAAAACAGGGTTCCGTCGATCCTGTTGGGACGTCGTCTACTTCCCTACTCTTGTGATATTCCTCCTGTTTTGGTACATATGGAGGAGTGAACGAGGCTAGGAACTCCTCTGCTGCTTGTCTGTCTGACGATATCCAACTGGTAGCCGGCCTCTCACCCTTGAACCACTTCAGTTTCCGCCAAGTCTCTTGGGTCGTCACACCAGATTTTAAATTGGAGCAGAAACTCTTCCAGCCTTCTCGTTTGGCCTTTCTAATGGTATCTCGTGCTTCAGCTGTTCTTTTCTTGAGTTCTACCAAGTTCTCCTGAGTGGCGGCGTGCAAATATGTTCTGGTAGCCAAGCGCCGCCTGGCGACAGCTCGTGAGCAGTCACTGTTCCACCAAGGTTTTCTAGTGAGCTCTCTTCTAGTGTGAGTTTTAGCCTCTGGTATAGCCTCTTCTGCAGCAGCCTCCACTATTCTTTGAAATTCGTTGTACCGACATTGGATATCGTCGGTTGCACCTTCCCACTGCTCCAACAGCGAGCTGATCTTTCCTTCGTAGCGAGCCCAGTTAGCCCTGTTACACAACCACCGTCTGCTTGAGTGCCGGCGGACAGATGGGAGATTCCAATCTAATGATAATTTGAGGACGCAGTGATCACTTCCGATAGTCTCTGGTAGCAGATCCCATTTCGCTCTATGCATTAGGTTCATCGATATGAGAGTAATATCTGGAGAAGAATTTCTCTGACTAGGAGCACCAAGTCTAGTTCCATGTTTGTTGTTAAGAACGGCAAATGAAGAGGCTGATATGGCATGGGCAAGCTCGATTCCCTGCGTGTCTACATAACTATCTTGCCATAACGAATGGTGAGCGTGAAGTCGCCTCCAACCACACTGTTTGCCGGCAGCTGATGGAATACAGCCGACCAATCTTCTTCCTTTAGGTTGACTTGAGGTGGTTTATATATGACGGTGGCCGCTTTGATAGGTCCATCGTAAGAGAGCTCGACAGAGAGCATTTCTACGTTGGCAATTGGTGCCGCTAATCTGCGCACGGAGCAATTAATGTGGCTTTCCCACCAAGATGGCAACTCCCCCGTGCCCATCATCTCTGTCTTTCCGAAACACACTAAAATTCTTGATGTTTATGTTCGACGAGCTGCGCAGCCATGTTTCCGTTATAAGGACTAGGTCGGCCTTATGTTCTGTTATGGTTCTTTGAAATTCGTCCCATTTTGGTAATAGGCTACGTGCGTTCCACTGTAACACTGTCAATTTAGTCCTTCTAGCCATTTTTAATTAACAGATTTGCAGCCTCCGATGTGGTTCCACTTGGCCCCATTTCTTTAATTTCTTGAAGCACTTGTCGACACGCTTCGTCCTGAATTTTCTTCACTGTGGTGGCTGCCAGCTTGCCTTTCATCTGTTGTGCCAGCAGTTTGACCACTATTTTGACTATTATATTAACCATGTCTTCTCCTGCCTCTCTACTAGTTTGTTCTTTGCTGGTTACTTCTTCGGTTTGGGTCGCTATAGATTCCTTGGGAGTACTGACGGTACTTTGGCAGTGCTCCCTGATTTGCTTCATTCCCTGTGGCATCGTCACCGCGCTGTACCTTTTACTCTGTATAGGTGGGAATTCCGCTGCCTTGTATTGGTAACTTTGTTGTATACTCCTCTTGTTTTCCGTCGCCATTTTTGCTTTGTCCTCTTCTTGTCGCTTCCGTTCGGGGCATTTCCTATCGTTCGCTTTGTGGTCACCTCCACAGTTTACGCATTTTTGGACCTCATTTGAGCAGCTGGATATGTTGTGTTCTTCACCACACTTCATACATCTTTCTTTTCCTTTACAGAATTTGGCCGTATGACCAAATCTATAGCATTTGAAGCACTGCGTTACTGGAAATATGTAGGGAGCCACCTTGAATCTCAGGTAGAAAATCTCGATTTCCTCTGGCAGGAATTGGCTATCAAAAGTTATGAGCACAGTTTGCAGGGGAACTGTTTCCACCTTGCCGTCATTGAATACTTTCTTGGTAAATCGCCGTACATCGATAATCGGTGCCGACGACACAGCGTTAATCCTTAATTCTTCTTCTGCTAGGTCCGTAGGCACAAACTTGATTATCCCTTTCCGTTCTACTCGGTTAGCCGGTATATAAGCCTGCAGACCCAAGGATTGAAGAAACATCTTGTTTTCAACGAAGCCATTAGCAGTGTTGGCATTCAAAAATTCCATAGACATTCTGTTTTTCCCAAGTTGATTGAGTCGTTTCAGCCCAGTGACCTTGTTATAAAAAAATTTCCCCAGCTGAATTGGGTGTAGAGAAGCACTGTCTGATGCGTTCTCGATTATAACCATATATGGACCCTCTGCATGGTCATTATAAAGCCTCTTCCGCATTGCCGGCGAGGGGGGATTCCGCTTGACTGCTTCTTCTCTTACTTGGCTTGCCTGACTAGTTGTCAGATGGTTACATAAGGTGTTCAACTGTTGGCCTCCATCTCCTGACGCTCTACTGGGATTTGTTTGAGGTGGGGTCGCTAGGCTGCACGCTACCTCCTTACCTCTGCTAGGAATCGACTCAGTGATCATCGGTTCTTCAATTTTCTCTTTCGTGACGTTTTCTCCTGTCTGCAGCTTTACGTTTCTTCCTCAGATTGTACTTTTCTTCTTCGTCGGTGTCGTTTAGGTTTGCCTCCTTTGTCTTCCTCGCTGTCTCCATCATCTCTTGGTCACTCTGGTACACGGTATACGCCTCTTCTTTTCTCGGGTCGATTCCATCACTTGCTTCCGCCATTTCCTCTCGCCCTCCGGCAGAAGGGTCCGACGAGATGAGCTCAGCCACAGATGTATTAACACAGTTAGGTTGTCTTCTCTAGATGAAAAATACTATAACTGTCCGCTGATTCACCAAAAGTTCTGTGAATATAACACGACCGCAGTTAGCACTGTTGATAGTCGCCGGGAGATGAGTCCGCTTCGCTGCCACTAACACTCGCGCAGGTAAACACGTCTCACTTCCTCACTCTATCGCACCGCTTACTTCCTTACTCGTCGGTTGCAAGCAGCAAACTTCAGCGAGTCTCGATAACGCCCGAAGTGTTTGTTCCACTGACTACCACCACAGCGCTGCTTGACTAACCGGAAATTAACAAATGATTAACTGCATGTTGTTAAGAGGAAGTGTAAATTTCAAATAAGTAATTGAATTTTATTTTATTTGCACTTACATTGTTAAAAGCAATTGTCTGCTGTGGAAGTAATTTCAAAATAATAATAATAATAATATGGTCAGAGATAAAATATTATAATGCTAGGCAGAGATTACAAAAATTACAGCACGGTGTTGATTTGTGTTTGCTTTTGTATATTTTCGACGACTGGATGCAGAAATTCAAATAAGGAGAAGAGAATTCGATGCCTACACTGTATTTTCTGTAGCAATTATTACAACCAAGTTACAACATAACCTAAAAAATTATTTTGACAGAAGATAAGTAACAATCAAGTTTATCGAAAACTCTTTAAAAAAATTAGTACAATACGTACGTAATCGCGAAACATATAAAGCAAATAAATAACAGTTATTTGTTTTAGCAATTATACTTTCCATTTAAGAACAACAAAAAGTAATCCCAAGCATTTATTTCTGTTTCCTTTCTTGAATTCGAATAGTTCTTCATCCTTTCTTCAGTACGGATGTTATTACATTTCCTCTTAACCTTCTCCTAGAAAGCATTGAAATTTTGGATCAATCTCCAGAAAGTTGCTCTGTCTTGTATTACATCTTCTATTATTCCGATCTGTATCTTTAATCTTTCTTTACTCCTTGGCGTTCTGGCCTCGCATTCGGGAGGACGGCGGTTCGAATCCCCGTCCAGGCATCCAGATTTGGGTTTTCCATGGTTTCCCCAAATCACTCCAGGCGAATGCCGGGATGCTTCCTTCAAAAGGCCATGGCCGAATTCCTTCCCATTCCTTGCCCCCATCCTTTCCCGTCTCTAAAGACCACGTTGTTAAAAAGGGACGTTAAACTGTTACAAAAAAAAAAAAAAAAAAAAATTTACTCCTTGGATCCACTGGTTTCCCTTCTTGCTCATGTAGACGTGGTTGAAAATTCTTTTTGTAAGTCTACTGTTATCCATTTTCATTTTGTGATCAAAAAACGAGTCTTCTTTTTCTGATCGTGTCAATTTCTTCTTCTTTCTATAGATCTTTATTCCTCCAAAGCCTAAACTCTCCTTTTTCAGTTTTAAGTAGTCCCCAAATTTTCCTCAAGATTTTCCTTTCCCTTTTCTCTATCTCTTCTATTTCTCAAGTTTTCATAAAAAACAAACATTTTGAGCCAAACAGACCTTCTGGTTTGATTAATGTGTTGTAGTGTTTGATTTTAGTTTTCGTTGACAGATTCTTCTTATTGTATGTATCTTTAGTTAGATGGTACGCTAATTCTAGTTTCCTTGCTCTTAATATGTTTGCTTCTTTATCAAGCCCATTAATCTGAATTACTTCACCTAGATATTTAAATTTATTGACCTTGTTTTAATTTTTCCATACTCTGTGTTTAGTACTGTGGGTGAATCCCTAATATCCTAATATTGGCAATGAATTTAGTCTTCTCGAAAGATATCTGAAGTCCGACTTTTCCTGCTGTTTCTGTCAGAAGGTTGATTTGTTCGAGTGCGGATTCTATACTTTCAGAGAGCACTGCTATGTCATCAGCGAACAGTTTAGACCAACACCTCTGTGCTTCTGTGGATATTTAAAGTCATGCGCATTTTGTGAAGGTCATTTTGGACCTTAGGGTTTGATTAAGAGAAATTAGTATTTTTTTCGGAATAGTTGCTGTACTTTGTGAATCTAACTTGCAACGGGTCTTGTCGGGGAAGACAGACGCAATTCCACACAGCT
Source organism: Vandiemenella viatica (assembly GCA_031002005.1). Taxonomy (NCBI): domain Eukaryota; kingdom Metazoa; phylum Arthropoda; class Insecta; order Orthoptera; family Morabidae; genus Vandiemenella; species Vandiemenella viatica. Next base: position 179,166,565 of record CM061914.1, on the reverse strand, counting down.
TGTTGTTCGATAAAAATGCTTAGGGACCGTGCACAAACTACGTGGCTCGGGCCAGGGGGGGGGGGTGTTGGCTGGAAGGCTACGCTAGGCTACGTGGGGGGGGGCGGTTCCGAGCCAGGCCACGTAGCTTTTCTTTCATAACATTTTTCACAGTTAAAATGAGGAATATTAGTCACAACAGCACGTGAATATTTATTTCCCTTAATTATCTCCGTATGTAATTTACAATAGTCTGACAAGAGAAAACGTGCAAAATGTCTTCTTGAATCAAAAGGGAAAAAAGCTATGTGCTACGTGCTACGGGGGGGGGGGGGGTACAAGCAAAAGCCACGCAGGGCTACGTTGGGGGGAGGGGGGGGTTCACAGGAGGCCAAGATGGAGCTACGTGGTTTATGCACGCTCCCTTACAGCAAAGTCACCTTCGGCTGGTTCGTTTCGCTCAGCTGTGACGCAAGTACATGTTCACTTCGGAACATAAGTAGCATTACTCTCTCTCATTCTTCGAGTAGACTTGAACCAGTCATTATGGGTTAGCTAATCTATCGCGCCGACTCCCGTAGCCTCGGCTAGCGCTGATGCCTTCCAACCAAGCTGCCCTGTCTCGCGTCATAGTCATTCAATCCAACAGTCAATATTGGAGGCAGTAATTTAGCTTCAAGACGCTAGCATTCGGAGAGGTCCTTGCAGGACACGTTATCCACTGTACACGCAGTCTTCAGTGGCCATTAAACGGACTCACTGCCAGTTAGCCGTCTTCTCATTCTAAAAGGATAGTTTCTATCAGCTAGTGCTAAACCAATACTAGCCTTCTAAATCCTCGGTTCTCCGACTATAAAACGGAGTTGTGATAGAACAGAAACATTTCATAATAAAACCATATTTTTGTGCCATGAAATTAAACAAAAATCGATATATTTACTCCTATAGCAAAGAAATGTAAGTTGCCATGGCGATAAGAAATAAAGAGATAGCTCGAGGTTAGCGACATAAAGGCCGAACGGTTGCTTTGAAACCATTTCATTACTGAAGAACCTTGCATTCTTCGAATACTTAAGTCCGATGTAGTTCCTAGAGGAATATGAGTTGTGAATAATAAACAATATATTTTGAAAGCAAAAGAACTGAGTTATTTATAATTATAACCAGTCACGCGATATGGCGACCGTGACAGGACTTGAATTTGTGTGAATTTTCGGACATGTTTTTTAGTTCATTTCATTATTTTGCTAGTATTAAGAAGAGAATGTTTTGTAAAATGTTTTGGAAAAAATTCTACTAGGAACAGAGGAAAGAGTATCACTGGATGCAAGGTTATTTTTATACGTTTACCAATGTCTTTTAAACAAAAACATGGTGAACTTGAGGAGGCATGTGACAGAACAGAAACATTTAATAAGAAAACCAAATTTTGTGCCATGAAATTAAACAAAAATCTGATATATTTACCCCTATAGCAAAGAAATGTAAGTTGCCATGGCGATAAGAGAAATAAAGAGATAGTTAGAGGTTAGCGACATAAAGGCCGAACGGTTGTTTGAAACCATTTCATTGCTGAAGAACCTTGCATTCTTCGAATACTATAAGTCTGATGTAGTTCCTAGAGGAATATGAGTTCTGAATAATAAACAACTTATTTTGAAAGCAAAGAACTGAGTTATTTATAATTATAACCAGTCACGCGATAGAGTGGTGTCAGATATTCTAATAAATTATTACTATTAGTAGCCCACAAGATGAAGAGCTTCACGGAAGAGCAGAAGACTTAGAAGAGGCCTAAAAACACGAATGTTACTCACTCCACTTAAGGTCCACAAATAGGCCAACAATCACCCGGACCCCAGACAATTTGTTTAAAAAAAAATCCATGCCAAATACTCCGAGCATCCAACCAGGAGAAGTTTAATTTAATTTAATTTAATTGCAATGGAGCACACGCTCCGGTGGCAATTTCCCTACACACCCAACTTCCCCTATCCTACACTCACCTACATTTGCCCTCTACAAATTTTAACGTTTTCGGTAGGTTATTCATCATTTCTCTTGGTAACTCATTCCAATGCCTGACACCCTTACTTAAAAAAGAAAATCTTCCCACACCCTTGTGCCTGAAATCGAGTGCCAGCTTGTGGTCATGATCATCTTTTCCCTTCCATGAACTACTTTTCATACCTACTGCAATATCTTTCCATGCCTCATCGCCAGTATACGCCCTGTACACTCCCATTACCCTCCTCATCCTCCTCCTGTCTTGCAATGAATCCCATTCCAGCTCCTTTATCATATCCGTCACTGATTGCATTCTGCGATAATTTCCAGAAACAAATCTAGCAGCCCTTGTTTGCACCTTCTCCAACTCCTGTATTTGATACCCAAAATGTGGGTCGCATACTACACTACCATATTCGAGCAATGGTCTGACCAAAGTTTTGTAACCCAATTCCTTTACTTCTCTCGTGCATCCCCTCATCACTCTCTCCAACAAATGCAGAATTTTGATACCTTTTCCTACCACCTGTCCAATGTGTCCTGCCCAGTTAAGGTTGTTATCAAATGTAAGGCCAAGGTATTTATATTTCAAGTCTTCAGCAAGCAATTCTTTCCCCACCTTATATTCATAATTAACCTTTTGTTTTTTATTTGTGTATCTAATTAGCTGACTCTTCTTTGCATTTATCTTCATCCCATGTTTACCAACCCAACAAGTTACTCATATAACTAAAATATTAGTAAACTTCCTACTACCACCCTAGGTGTTAGCGTTAATTTATCGGTACTCCGTACCTGATAATCTAACCAGTCACCCTCACTGATTATTCTTTTTTTGTCAAGGCTATTGTCCGTGGTTCTCAGAACACACTGATGCCTTACTGTAATGTCTCGCAGCAGCTCTGCTATTTTTCCTTTGTCGACTCGCTGCTGACATAGTTGTGATTCGTTCCAGGGTCGACAGGCGAGGCCAGAGCTGAGGTTATTACTCACTCGCGCTGTCAGCGTTTACACTGTGACGTCACAGAGGCTGCAGCACGGGCCACTCCATACCTGCCACAGTGGTGTTCCAAGCGGCGCAACCGATTCTTTTCTGTACTCATTTTTACCCACGAGCGATTAGGGAATGGAATAGAAAGGATTTACGGGGCGAGTAAACTTAAAATCCGACAGGAGTAGCTTTCGATAAAGCTCTCCGGCCATCCTGATCTGGGTTTTCCATGGTTTCCCCAGATCATTCCACGCGAATGCTGGGACGGTTCCTCACAATAGCCCATGGGCTCCTCCTGCCATAACCCGTATATCCCTTCCAAACTATTACACTTTCGGATAGGTGCAATACACCCTCCGCCACACACTTTTAGTGAATCGCGGAGTAATAGTAATAGTAACCTACCATAGTAAAGAGCAGTGTTTTTCAACCTTTTTGAATACGTGACCTCAGTACAAGTAAAAAACTTCTGGCGACAATTAAGATTCGGTAATTTGTTATAAAAATAAGCAGGCACAGTTTTCTTACTGAAAATTTTATATACATCTATTTGTTTTTTGTATTGTATGCCCTGCAACCTTTGCTTTTTACATTTACGTGACTTGCGACCGCAACCCCCCGCGCGAAACTAGACGACCCCCCTGGGGGTCATGATCCACAGGTCGAAAAACATTGGTTAAGAGGATTGTTGACCTTCGCATTACGAAGGTCATACCGGAAGTAATGAGGCACAGTTGTTTTTGCAAATATTGACTGTTTTCCCCCCTCGTTACAGTCGATGTGTACTACATAGGGGTGGAACCATAGTCTGAAGCAGATTTCTTAAATCTGTACCGTTTCACCTGAGGGTGGAATGTTTGTGTTGCCATGTATCTGCGAAATGTGTAACTACGTTCTGTATGCGGTGAGTGTTTTATTGTTTGTGAAATGTGTAGTTTGTCACGCGGAGATTGGTGACCGTACTGTCATCGGCTAGGTCGGTGTTTCTCAACCAGTGGTCCACGGGCAGAATATTATAAATTCAGATACAGTTTTCGTACTGTATAAGGCTATAAGCGAGTATCAACTATAAGCGCAAAGTTTTCAAAGGCACGAATTTTTCTCTCTGCACTGAAGCTCACTCTGCTACCAATTACGAAGTGTTACAAGTATAGAACATTAAACGGGAAGTACATAATTGCCAAGTGTTCACCATCAGGAGAACAGTATGCACTTGCCTAATCTTGTTCCTATTTCAGCTATAGACCTGTGTATGAATGTAATTGAACAGAATACTATTTTATTTTGTGTGATTCAAAAGTATCCACATATTTTATTTCCATGTGACTGTCTCCAGTGGCGTAGCTAGGTCAACAAGGGCCCCGGTGCAAAATAAAATTATTTTGGACCCTCAGGCCAGATGGGCGACTTTTTTTTTTAGCTCTGCCAAGTTGCAGGTAGGGGCCCCCTGAGCAGAGCTAGGGGGCCCCTGCGCTGCACTTGGGGGCCCCCTGAGGAGTAGTGTATCTAGGTTCACAAGGCCCTCAGAGCTAAAATAAAAGGTCACCCATTTGCCCTGAAGGCCCGCGGGCCCTCTGAGCTGCACTTGGGGGCCCCCTGGGATGCGTTTGGGGGCCCCTCAGCTGCGCTCGGATGCCCCCTGAGCGTGAGGGACTCGGTGCACTGCACCGCCTAGCCCTATGGTAGCTCCGCCCCTACCTGTCTCTCGCCTATCACCTGGTGATTAGCTAATAGTCGCAGAGGAAAAAAATGCAGTTAATCTTCGACAAAGAGGTCGGATGATAATCATTAATAAAGTGCCGAGAATAATTAAAAGGTGGGGGAGGGAAAGTTACACTGGTCTCGTTGTGTTGGCGTCTTCGTGCGTGCTGCCAGACAGGCGTGTCGAATATCTTATATCTTTAAACGAGCAATTATTGTACATATAGTATCTCGAAAACGGCTCTAACGATTTGGATGAAATTTCATAGTTAGATAACGTTTTGCTTTTTAAGTTTATCTAAATAGGTGTCTTCCCTGCTGAAACACGATTTTACATAATAGGAACAATTTTTTATTTGGTATCTAGAAAACGCCTCTAACGCCATGGCCATCTCTAGGCGTTTCAGGTACCAGAAAGCCTACTGATCGTTAGTTTCTCTTTGGTTACAACAAGGAACTCTTATATCTTTAAACGAACAATTCTTGTATACTGGCTGGACCATGCGAATATTTCACACAGTGTCGTGGTCATTTACCGAACGTAATGTGGAAATAAGTAAGTGCAAGTATTTATTAATAAAAGGTATTTTATTTTGTGGAGTAGTAAAAAATATCAGTTTTGTTGTAAAACTTCGTTATCATTAAATACTACATATTCCATTGTAAATTACAAGGAAAGGGAAAATGATTCATAACTCACCAAAGTTGAAGGCAGCGACGGGAGAAGAACATATATCACGAACACAAAAAAATATACACAATATTTCGGTTTTAAACCTTCTTCATGCTAAAGCGAATGAGTCATGTGGCACACGCCGAAGTTTCCTACATGACTCATGTTCCATTGTAAAACATTTAAAAAGTAGATATTTAAAAAATAGATATTGGCTTTGCAAGATGTGATTTTTTTTTTTTCAAACTTCTTTAGTTTGAATAACTTATTGAAAACAATATTGCAGTTATAATGTTATCCTTCACTTTCTGACCGTATGTGCCTTTAACACAAACATGAATATTAATTGAATCTACAAACGCGTGGAAAAGCACATTTTGGTGTCCATAATTTAAAAATAAAAACAGGATCTGGTGATATAGAATCCTGACCTTTGAAGGGTCTGACCTTGTGCTTTATTAATGGCCATCGCGAAGGCTACTTTTATTGGGAATTGTTTTCTTATCATTTGGAAAGTCAGGTTGGATCAGAAGGTGTGAGGTTGATGTGAGGTACGAGCACAGTTTTGTCGGAGAGAATGAATTTAGTACTTGATGATGTACTCGTCTAAACGAATTAGTACTAATCTTGCACCATTAATTAACCCCTGATTAGCTCTAAGATTTCTATTTAACATAAAAATGGGATTTATATTTTAAATTTCAATTTATGAGATGGTAAACAGGACGATATCGGAATTGGCTATAGCGATTTGGATGAAATTTCATATGTAAGTAACGTTTTGATTTTCAAGTTTGTAACAAGGTTTTACGCGAAAAAGAGAGCGATTCTTGAATTTCGTGTTTCGCAAATGGCCCTTAAGTCATCTCGAACATGTTTCACGTAAGAATTAAAAGTATTGCATGGAAGGGAAAAGATGACCATGACCACAAGCTGGCACTCGATTTCAAGCACAAGAATGTGGGAATATTTTCTTCTTTAGGTAAGGGTGTCAGGGATTGGAATGAGTTACCAAGAGAAATGATGAATGAATTTAAGGCTATAATTTTCAGAGGGACAATGTTGGTGGATGCAGGAAAGGGAGAAGATGGGTGTGCGGGGAAATTGCCACCGGGGCGTGCGCTCCATCGCAATTTAATTAAATATTATTATATCACCAGTAAGTCCACCGGTGTTTGTTAAGCTTCTGTTTAGTCAGAGCGAGAAATTGTACCGTTCAAAATGCCTAGGAGGTTTCAAGAAAAACGTTTAACTTTAAACAAACTTCACGCAAAATCTTACATGTTGAACAGAGATCGAAAAATACCTAGCAAAAATCGGTCACCCAGGTACTTGCTTTATTAATGAAGATAAATCGAATCATCTTATCTACAGTGGCGGATCTAGGATTTTGGTTTGGGGGGGGGGGGGGCTTGACTCGGGCGAGGAAGGGGTGCCGAAAGAAATCTCATTATTCCAGATTGGAGCCCTCCTGCGAACAGTAGAGCAAAAAAAATTTTAAAAAAGAGGTCCCCAAAATCAAATCCATGTCGTCGGGGATGACCTTGGTGCTTTTGGGGGGTGGCTTCAGCCCCCCCCCCTCCTGGATCCGCCACTGTTGATCTATATACCTCTCAACACTTTTCTACGTAGTCACGGCCAGAGGCTGAGAGATGTCCACGATGATGAACAGTGACCACGTACTGCTGGTGGGGGAGGCGATTGCGCAGGTAGTTAGGCAGTTAACCTGCTGGTAATTGTGATGGCGGTATGACTGACAGCCTCTGCTTGAGCTTTGATTGATCACTGGCGAGACTTGTCGTGGGCGCCACTCCCACGCACGTGGCGACGCACCGAGGAGACCCGCTGAACTAACCGCCGCGTGTGTGGTAAGTAGGGTTCGCATCTTCATCACAAGTCATATTTTTTCCAGCTTTCTTTTAGAGCTGTAACGCTGAATTAAACGCTGATTCAACGTTTCGTATTGTATTTAAATGTATTTTATATTCCGGGTGATTATAATTATAGATTAAGTTTCAAAACTCTCTAAAGAAACGAACCACTAATTAGAATGACTTCAAAATTGAACGGCGTATTATTGAATAAGGGGGAAAGGACATGAACCAAAAAAACAGTAGTTCCAAATTTTAGCGACCGATGGCGCTGTAAGCATCAGAATTTCGTCTACAAATGACAAATAGTAAAACATATCCCGTCAGATGGAAATGGGCTTCGTCTGTCCACATAATTTTCCACGGCCAATCATTGTCCACTTCCATGCGAGCAAGAAATTCCAAAGCAAACCCCTCTTTTGGTGGCAGGTCAGAAGAAAACAACTCCTGCACATGTCAAATTTTATACGGATAGCATTGCAGGATGTTATGCACCGTGCTCACAGGCCTGTCCAATGTTCGGGCAATTCGTGCACTGCATGGTTGCAAACCACCGCTCAACGCCTCCTGAACTGCTGTGGTCACTTCTTCAACTACCGCCGAACCACATCTTTTCCTTCCTCTACCAGACTGCACATCAAACGAACCTAAATTTTCGAATTTTTTCATCGTTTTCACCAGACCCATGACAGTCATCGGTCCAACGCCTTTTTTCATACCCTTGAGGGTCCTGAACTTCTGCAGAGCTACTGGTGCAGAATCACCGTTCATGTTCTTTCCCCCTTCTTCAATAATACGCCGTTCAATTTTGACGTCAATCTAATCAGTGGCTTGTTTTTTAGAGCGTTTTCAAACTTAAACTATAATTATAATCACCCTGTGCATATAAATGCATATTTAGGCCATTTTGCTAGTTTTGATCATATTAAGATAGTACTTATGCCAATATATCGAGGAAAAATCTGGTATTTTTAATAGTAGATACACGAAATTTTCTACAAGTTATAGATGAAAAGAAATTGGTCACAGAACTGTACTCTTGTTATGGATTGGAGGAAAAAACGAAACTAATTGTCTGAGTTGTTCAGAATTCACCAGTCAAGAATTAAAGTTATACATTATTGTCAATCTCTAAACATTCTGTTCCGCCCGCCTTGTAATCTCGACAATGCAACAGCAGCAGCATGCCTGTGTCGAGCCGCGTCAATAAATGTCTCACTGTCGGCTATACTTTTCATAAAGGTTGTGCATAAACTACGTGGCTCGGTCTAGGGGGGAGGGGGGGGAGCGTTTGCTGGAAAGCTACGCTTGGCTACGTGGGGTGGGGGGGGGGGGGGGGGGTGTCCGAGCCAGATCACGTAGCTTTTCTTCCATATTATTTGTCACAGTTAAAATGAGATACAGAACACACAGAAGCATCTAAATATTTATTTCCGTCATTTAATTATGCCCGGACGTAATTTACGATAGTCTGACAAGAGAAAACAGTACAAAATGTAATATGGAATCAATAGGGAAAAAAGCTACGTGCTACGTGGGGGGGGGGGGGGTCACAGGAGGCCGAAATGGAGCTACGTGGTTTATGGACGTTCCATAATAATCGTCAGTCAGTGTTGAATCTGCTGTGGATCAGTGAGTACCGCCATGCCGAAAACAAAATTTTCTGAAAGTGCGAAGTTACGGACTTCTGTAAAGGAATTTGGCGAGGAGTATTTTAGTACAGATGAAAGAATTCTGTAAATTTGGTTGAATTATATTGACTTCATCAAAAGGATTTAAAATTGTTCCCAATGAAACAGTGAGTGAACGGAAGCAAATTATGCCTACATGAAAGCGACACTACTGGATAAAATAAATGATGTATACTTGAGCATGTTTTGATGTACAGTAAATTTAAATGTTTCGTCATATTTTGTTATTTTTAGTAATAAACACACGTTTTTAAGGACATATTTGCATGTATATTTCTCTGGATTTTTTTTTTTTTTTTTTTTTTTTGTTTTGTTTTTTTTGTTTTGTTTTTTGTTGTTTTTGTTTTTGTTGTTGTTTTGTCATAAAGATCCGAACTCTAGTGATAAGCCTTATCCGTGGTATAATAAACATTACTTAATTAGTACGCCTGTGCAATTGTTTCATGAATTTTCGGAAGCGTTTCGCCTCTCGTCGAGGTATCTTTAGCGTACAATTTTTTATTTACATTTCTGTTTTGAGGCGTGGTTATTGGTCACATCATGCTGCTTACAACATTGTAAGTAACTGCACTACATGGATGGTATTGAGATCATATGGCATCTTCGATAGAGTCAATTTTTACGCACAGTCTTGTTTTGATTATCACCATTGTCAAACTGAAAAAAAACTATAGTTTAACAATGACGAAAACCAAAACAAAACTGTGCGTAAAGATTGAAGCTATCAGGGATATCATAAGGTGTCAACGCCATTCAAGCAGTGAGCATCATGAGGCTACCAACAACACCACATCGAAACAGAAATGTAAATAAAAAATGGTACGCCAAAGAAACTTTAGTCAGACCATTGCTCGAATATGGTAGTGTACCATAGTATGGGACCCACATTTTGAGTATCAAATACAGGAGTTGGAGAGGGTGTAAAAAAGGACTGCTAGATTTGTTTGTGGAAATTATCGCAGAATGCAATCAATAACAGATATGATGAAAGAGCTGGAATGGGATTCATTGGAAGACAGGAGGAGGATGAGGAGGGTCATGGGAGTGTACAGGGCGCATACTGGCGATGAGGCATGGAAAGATATTGGTTTTGGTGTGAAAAGTAGTGCATGGAAGGTAAAAGATGATCATGACCACAAGCTGGCACTCGATTTCAGGCACAAGGGTGTGGTAAGATTCTCTTTTTTAGGTATGTGTGTCAGGGATTGGAATAAATTACCAAGAGAAATGATGAATAATATACAAAAAATGCTGAAAGAATTTAAAGTTAAAATTTGTAGAGGACAAATGTAGGTGGGTGCAGGATCGGGGGAAGATGGGTTTGTAGGGAAATTGCCACTGGAGCGTCTGCTCCATTGCAATTTAATTAAATATTATACTTCAACGAAGGGCGAAACGAATCCGAAAATAGATAAAATCCAACAACGGTTGCATTGGTATACCCATTAAAACGTACACATTATTTCTCAAAGGTGCTTTTTATGTCGGTACGCCATATCTCCCTAATACTTCGTCAAAATTAATGGCTGAGACAACCTTTTGAAGATTACGCTCCCCACTAATGACGAAATATAAATAAATACTTTAAAATTAACGTTTTCATTGAAAAACTTTGTTTTAAAACCCTTTTATAAAACTGTATTTGCATAAAGAATGTAGAAGGCTCCAAATGTTGACAATCTGCTAAACGGAATAACGTTGATCTGCACCAACATCAAAGGTAAAACAAAATACTACGTCAGACGGGATTGTTTTCACTAGAACCTGTTTTCTCGCGTGGAAAGTTAGTTATACGTGGCTTTTTAACTTCGTAAATTCAGCGATGCTTATGGTTGTGTTAAAGAGATATACGGCCAAAAAGTAAACATATTCTTATAATGATAACGAATTTTTACAAAAAGACTGATACTTATTATTACTCTTCAAAATAAAATACCTTTCATCAACAAATACTTTCAGTTACTTATTTCCACATTATTATATTACCATTCGGTGACTGATCACGACATTGTGCGAAATACTTGCACTAATCAGCTAGTAATATTTACTATTTTAAAATGCAAATCCAAAAGAACTGACAAACAATAATCACGTACTTATCTGTAGTTTTCACTCTACAGATTTGTTTCTGGTAACTTCCTCTCGTTCAGGGAAAATTTAGACCTCCCCCCTTTCGGCTCGACTTTTGATTCAAGTTACGCCTCCCCATAATATTATATTGAAACTAGAAAAGTGATTAAATGTAGCAGAAATGATACCAATACTAGCAGATTAAATATAAAAATAGGATCGGATGCAATAGGAGAAGTGAGTGAGTTCTGTTACTTGGGAAGCAAAATTACAACCGATGGCCGAAGCAGGAATGATGTTAAAAGCAGAATAGCACTAGCAAAAAGAGCCTTCATGAAAAAGAGAAACCTTTTAGTTTCAAATATTGATCTAGGAATCAGAAAGAACTTCTTAAAACTCTATGTGTGGAGCACAGCACTTTACGGCAGCGAAACATGGACTTTAGGAATACCGGAAAGAAAGAAACTTGAAGCATTTGAAATGTGGTGCTACAGAAGAATGCTGAAAATTAGGTGGACAGACAAAGTAAGAAATGAACGAGTTTTGGAAATGATGGGTGAGAAGAGAAGTTTATGGAAGAAGCTTACAGGAAGAAGAGACAGGCTGGATTGGTTAATTTGTTAGTGGAGGGAACAGTGAAGGTAAGAACTGTTGAGGAAGACAGAGATTAGAATAAATGAAGCAGATAATTGAGGATGTGGGTTGTAGGGGTATGTAGAAATGAAGAGGTTAGCACAGGATAGGAAGGGATGGAGGATTGCATCAAACCAGTCTAAAGACTGACGACAGTAAAAAAAAAAAAAAAAGCTGTTATCCGCAACTTTGTACGAGTGGACTTAGGATTTTATTGCTAGAATTGGACATATAAACCCCTAAGTAACAGATGTCCCAGAAACTGACTGCGAGAGAAACAAAGACTGAGCGACCGATAACAGAGACTCACACACGCTATCCGTCTGTCTGACACCGTTCGGTTAGTTTTCAAAATTTCACTAGAAAATACGTTATACATACTGTAAATCGTATCCTGCGTCCTTCGTGAAGATACATAGAAGGTTTAGTCATTTAGTCGCGAAAACGTAACAAACAGAGAGACTGAGTTACTTTTGCAATTATAATATTACTAGTGAAAATACAAAAAAAAAAACTGTCACGAACTTAAATGTGTGTTATAAGATTTTATGAAATAAATTGGTGAAAAAATATATTCATTTCATTATTTGTCCTTTTTCTCTAACATTTATATTTCTAAGTTGATGTTTGTTTCACAAATTAACACCCCACGACTCCCTTCAAAATCTTCTACGCTTCCTCAGCCAGCTTACCGAACGTGGTATGTGAGAGGCAACGCTCTGTCCTCTCAATCGGGAGGAAGCGGGTTCGAAGCCCCGTCCGGCAGTACAGATTTTCCACGGTTTCCCCAAATCACTACAGGTGAAGGCCGGGACGGTTCCTTCAAAAGGCTATTGCCGAATTCATTGCCGTTCCTATCGTGCCATCCTCTCCTGCCCCCAATGACCTTGATGTCGACAAGGCTCACAGCCAGAGGCAAAAAAGTGAAATCGGAAATTAAGTGTGTAGGTAAATTTGCACCGGCGTATGTGCTCCACCGCAATTAAAAGTAAATCAAATCAGAGCACTGGGGCACGCTGAGGTACTACTTGGAGGCCGCAAGCCGATGTCTTATCTGACTGCTCATTCGTCGTTTTTCAGAGTCGCTGGCAACTCTCTCGATTATTCACAGGGACGGCCGTGAAGTGTCAGTGCCTGCTGCAGCCATACCGGCTTAACCCGAGGGCGGGATCGGAAAATTCGAAAACGTGAGCAGGGACACTGTATCGAATGAAAGTATCGATACCGTACTCGTGAGAGGTATGGGAAAGAAAAAATTTTCGTACACACTAAAGTTCGAAAAAATTATCGATACCTTGAGCTATCGATTGAAAGTATCGATACTGAACTCGTGGGTGGTATCGGAAAGAAACACTATTGCACTCACTAAAGTATTGAAAAAGTATCGATACCTCGAGGTATCGAAACAAAAGTATCGATAACATAAGATTTACTTTTATTTAATTTTTTTTTAAGGTTAAAGGCCTGAACCTGGACGTTAATTTGAAATTTTAACCACATGTTTTTAAAAAATGTATAGCTGAATTAGACAGTATTTTTTAAGATAGTAGATATTACCTTGGCTCAAACTATGACACATGGAAGTGAATGTCTTTGAATCTAGGACCTAGCAAGCAGGACATGATTATTTTCAATGTGTTCGAATCGCTCCATATAAACCAAGCAGGCGACAGCAGGCGTAACATAGCCCCTAAGAGTCGAAAGTACGAGACTCCTTCCTTCATTTTCAAAATAAAAGCTAGAGTAATGTCAAAACTAAGTTCTCTTAACATTCTCAAGTTCTACAATCGACAATGCTACCATCATAAAAATACAGTCGTCTTGAGATGTACTGTACCTATTCTTGTCTTGGAGGACATCATCAATTCATCACACAGACATATCTGTTGACTTACATTTTCGCTCTTTCTTTGAGTGGCTCTGTAGTACTGCCACTATTGTTTCCACCGTAATTATGGGACCGATCCCTGTCATAAAGTACTGACGTGAGTAAAAGTATAGTATGAAAAGTATCGAGTACAAAAGTATCGCTATCAAAAGAAAATACTCAAAACTAAAAAGTATAGATACTTTTTCCGTGTCCCTAAATGTGAGCCTCGCGATTCTACTATCTCTGCACCACGGCAACCATCTGGGACGAGAAAGCATTTTTAATTTTTCGTGCAATACAATGAATTAAAATTTTCCGATAGCGTCGCATTCTGTGTAAGAGTTTTTTGGTTTTGCGGTTGTCGACGATAAAGTCATTATAGCCGTGAGAGGGTTTGGGCGATGATCCTCTCACGAAGAAATGCGCCCATGATTTTTTGAAGCAACTCTGATGTTCGCCAGTAGGAGGTAGTAGCCGATTCAAGCCAGAAACCGGGAAAACCGTGACGTCACAACATGGCCGCCCCCGTTTGGTGCGACCAAGATGGCCGCCGAGCGCACCGCCCGGTCAGATTGCCGCCCCGTTTGGTGTGACCAGATGGCCGCCGTTAGTTCACAGATCGGCCGCACAGATGGCACCATCTCCCAAGGGCTTAATTTCTAGTTCATTTGGTGGCGGCTAGATGGCGTTCGGTGGCATTATTTCCAGCGCGCTTTGCGAAATGTGTACAATTCCACTCGGCTGTTATCTCTGTTTACTAAGCGTGACGAAATATGTATTCTAGCGTCCTGTTAAGAAAGCACTGAACATCTTGGCTACTATCGACACACAGTAAAATATTTTATATCGTGAAAAATACTAAGTCCACATCAACGGATATTACGTCGGTAGCGTAGGGGCTAGGTCGCTGGTTCGAGTCCGGCCGCGGTGTTTAAGTTGTGAAAAAGCCAGAAATTAAATTACGTAATTTCCACGCCTAAAAAAAATAGTCCCACATCAACGGATATTACGTGAACAGACATCGGTAGCGTAGGGGCTAGAGTGCCGAAGGTCACCGGTTCGAGTCCGGCCGCGGTGTTTAAGTGTTTTGTGAAAAAGCCGTAAAGTTACGTAATTTCCACGCCTAAAAAAAATAAGTCGAAAAGCATAAATGTTTCCTTTTAACGGGAAAAAAAGCGTCATAAACTCAGATATAAATTCTATGTGTACCTGTTTTCATGAAATTATTTAGCGTTCTTGCCTCGCATTCGGGAGGACGGAGGTTCCAGGCATCCATGGTTTCCAAAATCACTCCAAGTGAATGCCGGGGATGCTACCTTCAAAGGCCATGACCGAATTCATTCCCAGTCCTTTCCCGTCTCTAAAGACCACGTTGTCGAGAGGACGGCGTTTCCGGGCATCCATGGTTTCCCCAGGTGAATGCCGGGATGCTTCCTTCAAAGGACATGGCCGAATTCCTTCCCATTCCCGTCTCAAAAGGCCACATTGTTAGAGAGACGTTAAAAAGTTTAAAAAATGAAATTATTGTGATAAAGTATAGCAATACCACACATACGTTATTCCTTTCAAAATTCGTAGCCTCAAAAACCCATCAATGGTGAAATCCTTTCATTGAAACCGAGAGACATTCACCGACGAAGGTAGGGAAAACCATAAAAAAATTCCGTTCATCGAAGCAGGCAGACATTAAAAATTAATTCACCGACGAAGAGACGGGAAACAAACTCAATCACTCCAGGCAAATGCCGGGATGCTTCCTTTAAAAGACCATGGCCGAATTCCTTCCCATCCTTTCCCGTCTCTAAAGACCTCGCTGTTAACATAAATTCCGTTCATCGAAGCAGGCAGACATTAAAAATTAATTCACCGACGAAGAGACGGGAAACAAACTCACTTTTTCATTATGAACAATATAATATAACTCACGAGTGTCACCTACAGTCCGTGTATTTAAAGGATGTATTAAATTAGGGGTATTTATATTTTTATTTATATTTCTCGTGTCCAGGACATAACAAGTTGAATAAACAAATAACATTAATTAATTAATATTAACTATAAACACAATTATATAGAATGTGACCATAATTCGCAATCTTGATGGCCTTCTCGTTTGCCCTGTAAGGTCGTCGATATTGCAGGTTTCAGGGAGATTCCTGCATATCAGAAGATGTTGTGGGTTCTGAAGCTCGCCACATTCACATAGATCGTTGTCATTATATTATATTTACATCGGGACACTTCAGTTCTTAGTCTGTTTAGAGCCTTCCATATAGCATATGGCTGATTACATCCCGCAGCCGGCGCCTCTTTGATGTTCCTCCACCAGGACAAATTTCAAAATTAGGGGTAATGAAATTGTGTGTCTGTGAATGTCATGTCCGTCCTGTTGGTGTGTCTAATTAGCTAGAATAAATTCATTCTCATGCAAATACTTAATAATAATGATGTGAGTAACTTCAGCACTCGGGAATTCGATCCGAGGGGGTGTGCTAGGCGAAAAGAAAACATTAAGTTCTCGCCCGTGTAAATCTACTTATATGTCATTTTCTCATTGCCACAACTATTTACCCACCCAAATTGAGTGTCCTTAGCTGTACTTTGTCTAAAATTCCAATCAATCCCTTGTGACACATCAGTGATTGGCACCTTTAACTGTATTTTACAGCACAGCACGTATGTTCCAGGAACGAAATACGTCTGTTAATCTTACTAATTTCGCCCCTTCTCGAATCGAAGTACGCCAGTCCTATGTGATAAAATCGAGTCAATGTAAGGCGCTAAGCACAGAACATGCTGATTCGTCATAGAATGCCTGTGGCCGAGGTGTAGATATAAAAAATTTACCCACTTCCTTATAAAAGAAATCCAGTGCACTATTCCTAATTCTTTCACCAAGATCCACCCCTAGCCTCATCGCCAACATACGCCCAGCACTTCCTCAAACCTCCTTCTATTTTCCAATGATTCCCACTCAAACCCCTGATCAGTTACAGACAGGTTACCTTCTGTTCGTGCGTTAAAGTAAACCAAAAATTCAAAATTCGCAAAGTCTTCTCCTAATCAGTAGCCAGGTACCAAAATGTTCACTTAAGGTGGTTCTACTGCAGTTTTCCAGGAAAATTCTCCCTTTTTCCAGGAAATTATTTTTCAATAAATCAGGACCAAGGAGAGTTCTCCATTCGGTTTAAAATGTTCCCATCTAACGCCAACCTTCGGATTCAGGACCTGTCATCTTTTGTACAAAAAAATGTGGGCTCCATACTACACCACACAAGCAATGGTCTGATTGTGGGTTTGTACCCAAGTTCTTCGCTTCTCTGGTATATCACCCCTCTCTGTTAAATGATTTTTATGTAGTGAGAAACACAATTCGGATGCCAACACAAACGACAGTAAACTGTAAAGAGCTCAATGAAATGGGAGATTTCCAAAGCCCTGAATCAATGGTTAGAAGCACACGTTGATGGTGAGCATAATTCTAGACTCAAATCCACATAGGAATGACACACGCACACACTTGTACATGCATACAGCGAGATCGACTGAACTAACAGCAAGCATCGCGGAAACGATGAAGTGGGGGCAGAATTGTCGTTACAACTGATTAACTGGACAGAACTATCGTTACAAAAATTATCAGACAGATGAGTTAAAGTCAGGTACCGCCATACTTATGCTTACATCCTCAAAGACAGACGCAGATACACATGTCCAAGTCTACAGAGAGTTCAGTATAGCTACCGGCAACAATCATGGAAACAAAAAAGTGGTGTAGTACTCTCTTGCCTCATGACTGGCTGAAAAACAAGTCTCCTTACATATCATTAGCCTGGCGAAATACAGGGTGTGCAAAAGATGGCATGTTTTCACCATAAACCTAAGTGTTTATACCATAAATAGTGTTCATCACGCCCCAGTTGATTACATTTACCATCAACATGTCTCTCCCACACCGCAACCCTTTCTACCATTCAGTAAAAAGTGACCCCAGTACCATGAGTTGCAATAGACACTTGACTATCAGACAGATATCATAACCCGCACATTCAAACTAGGTCTCAGCCACAAATCTATACATCTCCATGCACAAGCACAAACAAACATAAGTGGAGGACAGCAAAATCATACGCCCAGACAGACGTGTTTATGGAAGGTATCACCATATTAACGCATACAGACACAGATAGAGACGCACAAACACTCACATTTCCATGCCTACAGCGAGCTAGACACAATAACCAGCCCCAATCATGGCGACGAAAAAATGGGGTAGCACACCCATGGCTCATAACTGACCAAAAAATTATCAGTAACAAACACCCATGACTGGCCAAAAATCATAGAAAGACACACATACACACACATTCATATGTCAATGAATTCACACAGTTCCATTCATCACCACATAACTGGAGGAAAGAGACTGAACATGCTAGATCCAAACTGAAGAGTTACAGGATGTGTGAAGTTTGAAATCACAGCCACATCTCTCCCACACCGCAACCCTTTCTGTCATTTAGTAACATGTGACCCAGGTACCATGAGTTACAATAGGCACTTTCTATCAGACAGATATCATAACTCCCATATTCATACTAGGTCTCACCCACAAATCCATATGTCACCTCACACAAGCATAAGTGCAGGAACAGCACATCATACATCCAGAAAAACGAGATAAAGGAAGGTATCACCACATTTTACGCAAAAAACACACCAGATAGAGACGCACAAACACTCACATTTCCATGCCTACAGCGAGCTAGACACAATAACCAGCCCCAATCATGGCGACGAAAAAATGGGGTAGCACACCAATGGCTCATAACTGACCAAAAAATTATCAGTAACAAACACCCATGACTGGCCAAAAATCATAGAAAGACACACATCACACATTCATATGTCAATGAATTCACACAGTTCCATTCATCACCACACATAACTGGAGGAAAGAGACTGAACATGCTAGATCCAAACTGAAGAGTTACAGGATGTGTGAAGTTTGAAATCACAGCCACATCTCTCCACACCGCAACCCTTTCTGTCATTTAGTAACATGTGACCCAGGTACCATGAGTTACAATAGGCACTTGTCTATCAGACAGATATCATAACTCCCATATTCATACTAGGTCTCACCCACAAATCCATATGTCACCTCACACAAGCATAAGTGCAGGAACAGCACATCATACATCCAGAAAAACGAGATAAAGGAAGGTATCACCACATTTTTACGCAAAAAACACACACAGATAGAGACGCACAAACACTCACATTTCCATGCCTACAGCGAGCTAGACCACAATAACCAGCCCCAATCATGGCGACGAAAAAATGGGGTAGCACACCAATGGCTCATAACTGACCACAAATTCATAACAAACACCCATGACTGGCCAAAAATCATAGAAAGACACACATACACACACATTCATATGTCATGAATTCACACAGTTCCATTCATCACCACACATAACTGGAGGAAAGAGACTGAACATGCTAGATCCAAACTGAAGAGTTACAGGATGTGTGAAGTTTGAAATCACAGCCACATCTCTCCCACACCGCAACCCTTTCTGTCATTTAGTAACATGTGACCCAGGTACCATGAGTTACAATAGGCACTGTCTATCAGACAGATATCATAACTCCCATATTCATACTAGGTCTCACCCACAATCCATATGTCACCTCACACAAGCATAAGTGCAGGAACAGCACATCATACATCCAGAAAAACGAGATAAAGGAAGGTATCACCACATTTTTACGCAAAAAACACACACAGATAGAGACGCACAAACACTCACATTTCCATGCCTACAGCGAGCTAGACACAATAACAGCCCCAATCATGGCGACGAAAAAATGGGGTAGCACACCAATGGCTCATAACTGACCAAAAAATTATCAGTAACAACACCATGACTGGCCAAAAATCATAGAAAGACACACTACACACACATTCATATGTCAATGAATTCACACAGTTCCATTCATCACCACACATAACTGGAGGAAAGAGACTGAACATGCTAGATCCAAACTGAAGAGTTACAGGATGTGTGAAGTTTGAAATCACAGCCACATCTCTCCCACACCGCAACCCTTTCTGTCATTTAGTAACATGTGACCCAGGTACCATGAGTTACAATAGGCACTTGTCTATCAGACAGATATCATAACTCCCATATTCATACTAGGTCTCACCCACAAATCCATATGTCACCTCACACAAGCATAAGTGCAGGAACAGCACATCATACATCCAGACAAACGAGATAAAGGAAGGTATCACCACATTTACGCAAAAACACACAGAGATAGAGACGCATACACACGTACATTTCCATGCCTACAGCGATCTCGACTCAACAACTAGCCCAATCATGGCAACGAAAAAGTGGAACAGAACACCCATGACTGGCCAAAAATCATAGAAAGACACACACACACACAGTCAATGCATTCACACAGTTCCATTCATCACCACACATAACTGGAGGAAAGAGACTGAACATGCTAGATCCAACTGAAGAGTTACAGGATGTGTGAAGTTTGAAATCACAGCCACATCTCTCCCACACCGCAACCCTTTCTGTCATTTAGTAACATGTGACCCAGGTACCATGAGTTACAATAGACAACTTGTCTATCAGACAGATATAATAACCTTCATATTCATACTAGGTCTCACCCACAAATCCATTACATCTCCACACAAGCACAAACATATTGGGAGGAACAGCAATTCATACGTCCAGATAGACGAGTTTAAGGAAGGTATCACTATACTTACTCGTACAGACACAGAGAAAGACGCACACAGACGCATATTTCCATGTCTACAGTGAGCTCAACACATAACCAGCCCAATCATGGCAAAAAAGTGGGGCAGATCCCCCATGACTCAAGACTCACAAAAAAAATCATCATTAACCATGTGTTCCAAGTACCAAAACTCCTCACATCAACATCAATCAGTTAACTCACACTACGGACCTCTCTGCCATTCAGTATCGTTGGTAATATGTACAAAACTGTTCACATGAGCAGCACCACCTCTATCCCACACCGATACGCCTTTTCTGCTATTCATAATATCTGTCCCACGTACCACGAATATCACGAGTAGACACATGGTCATCAGACAAATATCATAACTCCCATTACTCATACTAGACCTCACACACAAACATAACTGACCAAAAACCATCAGACAGACGTTAGAGTGTGTGCAAAGGATGACATGTTTTTGCCATACACCTCAGTATTATCACATTATCAATTAATTACATCAACACATAGGTAGCCAGTCATTGTGAAATCTCAAAGTCGAATATATCGTGATAGACACACAACCACATAGAAAGACACACAATCACATGTCCATGCATACACACAGTTACCATACATCACCACACACATACACGTAACTGGAGGAAAAGGACTGAACACCATAGGTCCAGACTGAATAGCTACAGGATGTGCGAAATATTTCATTTCTTTGCCACAAACCTCGGTGCTCATTCATACCCAAATGATTACATCTACATACGTGGCCACTGATGGAAAAATCTCAAGAAGACTCCTACCACCATAATTACACACATAACCACACAGGAACACGTACACACACATATGTCCATGCATATATACCACAATTTCATAAGTTACCACATACATACAAGTAACCTGCAGGAAAGGGACCCGACACACGACGTCCACACTAAGGTGTACATGATAGGCAGACGATAGTATGTCTTTATAATACACCTCAGTGCTCACCACATTAACTTGATTTTAATGTGCCATCAGTATACCTGGTGGCTGGCAATGTTTGGTTCAAAAGTCATTTGTTAATAGCAGCTCATCAAAGACAAATTTTGTACCAACCTGCCCGGGGCGGGCGCAGCGGGAGGGGCCACCCTTCCTCACAGCGGACGCGTACATCATGTAGGTCGGTATACCGGCGCATATAACCGCTTACTAGCGCAATGAAATTCCGGTCTTCAGTCCGGTCCTAAAAATGCGGTTACCGGTAATAAGTGCCGGTCGGGAAATTCCGGTAAACCAACGCGGTCCGCGCTTTTAGACCAGCGAATTGCGGTATTTTCGGGTCCGCAGTGGGGAAGGGTGGCCCCTCCCACTGCGCCCGCCCGGGCAGGTTGGTACAAAATTTGTCTTTGATGAGCTGCTATTAACAAATGACTTTTGACCAACATTGCCAGCCACCAGGTATACTGATGGCACATTAAAATCAAGTTAATGTGGTGAGCACTGAGGGTATTATAAAGACATACTATCGTCCTGCCTATCATGTAACACCTTAGTGTTGGACGTCGTGTGTCGGGTCCCTTTCTGCAGTTACTTGTATTATGTGGTAACTTATGAAATTGTGGTATATGCATGGACATATGTGTGTGTACGTGTTCCTGTGTGGTTATGTGTGTAATTATGGTGGTAGGAGTCTTCTTGAGATTTTTCCATCAGTGGCCACGTATGTAGATGTAATCATTTGGGTATGATGAGCACCGAGGTTTGTGGCAAAGAAATGAAATATTTCGCACATCCTGTAGCTATTCAGTCTGGACCTATGGTGGTTCAGTCCTTTTCCTCCAGTTACGTGTATGTGTGTGGTGATGTATGGTAACTGTGTGTATGCATGGACATGTGATTGTGTGTCTTTCTATGTGGTTGTGTGTCTATCACGATATATTCGACTTTGAGATTTCACAATGACTGGCTACCTATGTGTTGATGTAATTAATTGATAATGTGATAAGTACTGAGGTGTAATGGCAAAAACATGTCATCCTTTGCACACACTCTAACGTCTGTCCTGATGGTTTTTTGGTCAGTTATGTTTGTGTGTGAGGTCTAGTATGAGTATGGGAGTTATGATATTTGTCTGATGACCATGTGTCTACTCGTGATACTCGTGGTACGTGGGACAGATTATTACTGAATAGCAGAAAAGGCGTATGGTGTGGGATAGAGGTGGTGCTGCTCATATGAACAGTTTTGTACATATTACCAACGATACTGAATGGCAGAGAGGTCCGTAGTGTGAGTTAACTGATATGATGTTGATGTGAGGAGTTTGGTACTTGGAACACATGTTAATGATGATTTTTTTTGTGAGTCTTGAGTCATGGGGGATCTGCCCCACTTTTTTTGCCATGATTGGGCTGGTTATTGTGTTGAGCTCACTGTAGACATGGAAATATGCGTCTGTGTGCGTCTTTCTCTGTGTCTGTACGAGTAAGTATAGTGATACCTTCCTTAAACTCGTCTATCTGGGACGTATGAATTGCTGTTCCTCCCATATGTTTGTGCTTGTGTGGAGATGTATGGATTTGGTGGGTGAGACCTAGTATGAATATGGAGGTTATTATATCTGTCTGATAGACAAGTGTCTATTGTAACTCATGGTACCTGGGTCACATGTTACTAAATGACAGAAAGGGTTGCGGTGTGGGAGAGACGTGGCTGTGATTTCAAACTTCACACATCCTGTAACTCTTCAGTTTGGATCTAGCATGTTCAGTCTCTTTCCTCAGTTATGTGTGGTGATGAATGGAACTGTGTGAATTCATTGACATATGAGTGTGTGTGTGTCTTTCTATGATTTTTTGTCAGTCATGGGTGTTCTGTTGCACTTTTTCGTTGCCACGATTGGGTTATTTGTCGAGTCGAGATCGCTGTAGGCATGGACATGTACGTGTGTATGCGTCTCTATCTGTGTGTGTTTTTTGCGTAAAAAATGTGGTGATACCTTCCTTTATCTCGTTTTTCTGGATGTATGATGTGCTGTTTCCTGCAACTTATGCTTGTGTGAGGTGACATATGGATTTGTGGGTGAGACCTAGTATGAATATGGAGGTTATTATATCTGTCTGATAGACAAGTGTCTATTGTAACTCATGGTACCTGGGTCACATGTTACTAAATGACAGAAAGGGTTGCGGTGTGGGAGAGACGTGGCTGTGATTTCAAACTTCACACATCCTGTAACTCTTCAGTTTGGATCTAGCATGTTCAGTCTCTTTCCTCCAGTTATGTGTGGTGATGAATGGAACTGTGTGAATTCATTGACATATGAGTGTGTGTGTGTCTTTCTATGATTTTTTGTCAGTCATGGGTGTTCTGTTGCACTTTTTCGTTGCCACGATTGGGTTATTTGTCGAGTCGAGATCGCTGTAGGCATGGACATGTACGTGTGTATGCGTCTCTATCTGTGTGTGTTTTTTGCGTAAAAATGTGGTGATACCTTCCTTTATCTCGTTTTCTGGATGTATGATGTGCTGTTCCTGCACTTATGCTTGTGTGAGGTGACATATGGATTTGTGGGTGAGACCTAGTATGAATATGGGAGTTATGATATCTGTATGATAGACAAGTGCCTATTGTAACTCATGGTACCTGGGTCACATGTTACTAAATGACAGAAAGGGTTGCGGTGTGGGAGAGATGTGGCTGTGATTTCAAACTTCACACATCCTGTAACTCTTCAGTTTGGATCTAGCATGTTCAGTCTCTTTCCTCCAGTTATGTGTGGTGATGAATGGAACTGTGTGAATTCATTGACATATGAATGTGTGTGTATGTGTGTCTTTCTATGATTTTTTGGCCAGTCATGGGTGTTTGTTACTGATAATTTTTTGGTCAGTTATGAGCCATTGGTGTGCTACCCCATTTTTTCGTCGCATGATTGGGGCTGGTTATTGTGTCTAGCTCGCTGTAGGCATGGAAATGTGAGTGTTTGTGCGTCTCTATCTGTGTGTGTTTTTTGCGTAAAAATGTGGTGATACCTTCCTTTATCTCGTTTTTCTGGATGTATGATGTGCTGTTCCTGCACTTATGCTTGTGTGAGGTGACATATGGATTTGTGGGTGAGACCTAGTATGAATATGGGAGTTATGATATCTGTCTGATAGACAAGTGCCTATTGTAACTCATGGTACCTGGGTCACATGTTACTAAATGACAGAAAGGGTTGCGGTGTGGGAGAGATGTGGCTGTGATTTCAAACTTCACACATCCTGTAACTCTTCAGTTTGGATCTAGCATGTTCAGTCTCTTTCCTCCAGTTATGTGTGGTGATGAATGGAACTGTGTGAATTCATTGACATATGAATGTGTGTGTATGTGTGTCTTTCTATGATTTTTGGCCAGTCATGGGTGTTTGTTACTGATAATTTTTTGGTCAGTTATGAGCCATGGGTGTGCTACCCCATTTTTTCGTCGCCATGATTGGGGCTGGTTATTGTGTCTAGCTCGCTGTAGGCATGGAAATGTGAGTGTTTGTGCGTCTCTCTCTGTGTCTGTATGCGTTAATATGGTGATACCTTCCATAAACACGTCTGTCTGGGGCGTATGATTTTGCTGTCCCTCCACTTATGTTTGTTTGTGCTTGTGCATGGAGATGTATAGATTTGTGGCTGAGACCTAGTTTGAATGTGCGGGTTATGATATCTGTCTGATAGTCAAGTGTCTATTGCAACTCATGGTACTGGGGTCACTTTTTACTGAATGGTAGAAAGGGTTGCGGTGTGGGAGAGACATGTTGATGGTAAATGTAATCAACTGGGGCGTGATGAACACTATTTATGGTATAAACACTTAGGTTTATGGTGAAAACATGCCATCTTTTGCACACCCTGTATTTCGCCAGGCTAATGATATGTAAGGAGACTTCTGTTTTTCAGCCAGTCATGAGGCAAGAGAGTACTACACCACTTTTTTTGTTTCCATGATTGTTGCCGGTAGCTATACTGAACTCTCTGTAGACTTGGACATGTGTATCTGCGTCTGTCTTTGAGGATGTAAGCATAAGTATGGCGGTACCTGACTTTAACTCATCTGTCTGATAATTTTTGTAACGATAGTTCTGTCCAGTTAATCAGTTGTAACGACAATTCTGCCCCCACTTCATCGTTTCCGCGATGCTTGCTGTTAGTTCAGTCGATCTCGCTGTATGCATGTACAAGTGTGTGCGTGTGTCATTCCTATGTGGATTTGAGTCTAGAATTATGCTCACCATCAACGTGTGCTTCTAACCATTGATTCAGGGCTTTGGAAATCTCCCATTTCATTGAGCTCTTTACAGTTTACTGTCGTTTGTGTTGGCATCCGAATTGTGTTTCTCACTACATAAAAATCATTTAACAGAGAGGGGTGATATACCAGAGAAGCGAAGAACTTGGGTACAAACCCACAATCAGACCATTGCTTGTGTGGTGTAGTATGGAGCCCACATTTTTTTTGTACAAAAGATGACAGGTCCTGAATCCGAAGGTTGGCGTTAGATGGGAACATTTTAAACCGAATGGAGAACTCCCTTGGGTCCTGATTTATTGAAAAATAATTTCCTGGAAAACTGCAGTAGAACCACCTTAAGTGAACATTTTGGTACCTGGCTACTGATTAGGAGAAGACTTTGCGAATTTTTGGTTTACTTTAACGCACGAACAGAAGGTAACCCTGTCTGTAACTGATCAGGGTTGGGAATCATTGGAAAATAGAAGGGAGGTTTGAGGAAGTGCTGGGCGTATGTTGGCGATGAGGCTAGGGGTGGATCTTGGTGAAAGAATTAGGAATAGTGCCACTGGATTTCTTTTATAAGGAAGTGGGTAAATTTTCTATATCTACACCTCGGCCACAGGCATTCTATGACGAATCAGCATGTTCTGTGCTTAGCACTGCCTTACATTGACTCGATTTTTACACATAGGACTGGCGTACTTCGATTCGAGAGGGGCGAAATTAGTAAGATTAACAGAGTATTTCGTTTCCTGGAACATACGTGCTGTGCTGTAAAATACAGTTAAAGGTGCCAATCACTGATGTGTCACAAGGGATTGATTGGAATTTTAGACAAAGTACAGCTAAGGACACTCAATTTGGGTGGGTAAATAGTTGTGGCAATGAGAAAATGACATATAAGTAGATTTACACGGGCGAGAACTTAATGTTTTCTTTTCGCCTAGCACACCCCCTCGGATCGAATTCCCGAGTGCTGAAGTTACTCACATCATTATTATTAAGTATTTGCATGAGAATGAATTTATTCTAGCTAATTAGACACACCAGGACGGACATGACATTCACAGACACACAATTTCATTACCCCTAATTTTGAAATTTGTCCTGGTGGAGGAACATCAAGAGGCGCCGGCTGCGGTATGTAATCAGCCATATGCTATATGGAAGGCTCTAAACAGACTAAGAAACTGAAGTGTCCCGATGTAAATATAATATAATGACAAACGATCTATGGTGAATGTGGCGAGCTTCAGAACCCACAACATCTTCTGATATGCAGGAATCTCCCTGAAACCTGCAATAGTCGACGACCTTTACAGGGCAAACGAGAAGGCCATCAAGATTGCGGAATTATGGTCACATTCTAGATAATTGTGTTTATAGTTAATATTAATTAATTAATGTTATTTGTTTATTCAACTTGTTATGTCCTGGACACGAGAAATATAAATAAAAATATAAATACCCCTAATTTAATACATCCTTTAAAATACACGGACTGTAGGTGACACTCGTGAGTTATATTATATTGTTCATAATGAAAAAGTGAGTTTGTTTCCCGTCTCTTCGTCGGTGAATTAATTTTTAATGTCTGCCTGCTTCGATATGAACGGAATTTATGTTAACAGCGAGGTCTTTAGAGACGGGAAAGGATGGGAAGGAATTCGGCCATGGTCTTTTAAAGGAAGCATCCCGGCATTTGCCTGGAGTGATTGAGTTTGTTTCCCGTCTCTTCGTCGGTGAATTAATTTTTAATGTCTGCCTGCTTCGATGAACGGAATTTTTTTTATGGTTTTCCCTACCTTCGTCGGTGAATGTCTCTCGGTTTCAATGAAAGGATTTCACCATTGATGGGTTTTTGAGGCTACGAATTTTGAAAGGAATAACGTATGTGTGGTATTGCTATACTTTATCACAATAATATTCATTTTTTTAAACTTTTTAACGTCCTCTCTAACAATGTGGCCTTTTGAGACGGGAATGGGAAGGAATTCGGCCATGTCCTTTTGAAGGAAGCATCCGGCATTCACCTGGGGGAAACCATGGATGCCCGGAAACGCCGTCCTCTCGACAACGTGGTCTTTAGAGACGGGAAAGGACTGGGAATGAATTCGGTCATGGCCTTTTGAACGGTAGCATCCCCGGCATTCACTTGGAGTGATTTTGGGAAACCATGGATGCCCTGGAACCTCCGTCCTCCCGAATGCGAGGCAAGAACGCTAAATAATTTCATGAAAACAGGTACACATAGAATTTATATCTGGAGTTTATGACGCTTTTTTCCCGTTAAAGGAAACATTTATGCTTTTCGACTTATTTTTTTTAGGCGTGGAAATTACGTAACTTTACGGCTTTTTCACAACTTAAACACCGCGGCCGGACTCGAACCGGTGACCTTCGGCACTCTAGCCCCTACGCTACCGATGTCTGTTCACGTAAATATCCGTTGATGTGGGACTTATTTTTTTTAGGCGTGGAAATTACGTAACTTTACGGCTTTTTCACAACTTAAACACCGCGGCCGGACTCGAACCAGCGACCTAGCCCCTACGCTACCGACGTAATATCCGTTGATGTGGACTTTAGTATTTTTCACGATATAAAATATTTTACTGTGTGTCGATAGTAGCCAAGATGTTCAGTGCTTGCTTAACAGGACGCTAGGAATACATATTTCGTCACGCTTAGTAAACAGAGATAACAGCCAATTGAAACAGTGTACACATTTCGCAAAGCGCGCCGGAAATAATGCCACCGAACGCCATCAAGCCGCCACGAAATGAACTAGAAATTAAGCCCTTGGGAGATGGTGCCATCTGTGCGGCCGATCTGTGAACTAACGGCGGCCATCTTGGTCGCACCAAACGGGGGGCGGCAATCTTGACCGGGCGGTGCGCTCGGCGGCCATCTTGGTCGCACCAAACGGGGGCGGCCATGTTGTGACGTCACGGGTTTTCCCGGTTTCTGGCTTGAATCGGCTACTACCTCCTACTTTCGCCTGCAGGCATTTTGGCAAACAGACGAAAATCGAAATCTGGTCACCAACTGAGAATCAAACGCACGTTATACGGTTAGTCGACGACGAGGTCATTAAAGCTCGGAGAAGACAGGGGGAAGGAAATGGAAAGCATTCAGCCATGGCCTTTAGAGGGCACCATCTGTGCATTCACCTGGAATGATTTCGGGAATCCATGGAAACCTGAAATATGGATGCTGTACCGGGATAAGAACCAGGGTCCTCCCAAATAGCAGGTCCTCATCCTCGTTTGGCTTCTCCTTTCTACGATTCTTCCGGTACATTTCCATTTTTGATGGCATCTCCAGGATTTCTTCTCCACTATTTGTCGCCAGTCTCCCTTGACCTCTGTTTCTCTCCACCTATCCTCCGTTTCTCTTTGCTCAGTAGCGCAAACATCTCTAGTGTTCCCTGCTCCTCATCAGTGATGCCAATTTAGCATTTTTATGGCTGAATTTAGCATATTCCCAAGTGATTTAGCATGAAAAAGTTCAATTTAGCATATAGCATATTTTTTAGAATTATTTTCTGATACGTCAACGATTTTCTTGAAATGATAAAATTTCGATATTGTTCATTTATTTATTAGAATAATCTATCACAATGAATCGTTATTAATTATTGTTAGGTTTAAGTTGATTATATATTTTACAAGTTTAAAACAAACATCACCAAAAATGGGATTTAACAATGAATTTTTTTTAACAAATTGAATTAATTCAGTTGTTATAAAACGTTAACACGATTTTTTTTTCTTATTTTTAACTAAAATATATATTTAAGTCTTGTTTCATATATTTTTCAATAAAAACTTCACACATCGCAATATTTGTCTTACAGACGCAATCTAATTAATGTTTTCTGCTCTTTTCATTGCATGATACATAGACAAGTTTGGTTTTTCTGGTAAGGTTGAATTCTGGTAGCGTTCTTTTCGGTGTTTGAAAATGGTAAAGTTACCTTAAGGTAGGGTTATCTTGGTAAAGATGTTAGGGGTATAGACTTATTCTAGTAAAGTTTTATTTTGACAGGTTTACGATTTGGTTGACATATTACTGGTAGCCTTGTGATTGGCAGAGTATTTATGACAGACATTACGTTTGGTAAAAATTCCCGAGGGAGAGATGTTGCAGGGTTCGTAAATGTAGAGATGTTAGTAGGTAGTTTATTTGTATAGGATTTCATTTTGATAGAAGTGTTGAATGGTAGTGAAGTTAATGGTAGACCTGCTTATACTAGAGTTTATTTTGGGAGGAAATTTATCTGGTAGGTATGTTAACGCTGCCTTTAATTTTCCTGCCATTTTTCAAAAACTTTAGCATATTTTTTGCATTTTCTAAACATAGCTTTGGCATAAAATAATTTTTTAGAGTTGGCAGCAGTGCTTCTCATTGCAACCTTATCTTCTTTGGTGTTTCTTCCAATCCATCACCATTTGAGTTTCCCCCGCCGTTTTGATTCCTGATATCAGACTTTAATGGTAGACAGCGTCGCCGGATGTTCGGCAGTATGCTCCTCGTTCTGGCGATGACGTCACGCGAGCTGAACCACGTGCTGCGCAGCGTCCAGAGACCTTGAGCCGCGACGCGCTGGACCAGCGATTACATACCAAACACGACGCTCGGGCCCATGGAGGAAGGAATAATATGGAGACGACGCAAGGGACCTTCGCCACATACTGGAGTGAAACCGGGTGGAGACAAGTGGGGAGGGGAGGCCGCCATATTGCTTGACCAGAGAAACACGGAAATATGCACAAAAACCTCAAGGGAATCATAACACAACCGTGGCACCGCAATTTGATGATGGATTATTATGTAACTCGACGAGACACATCAAAAATGAAGAATAAAATTTTTTGATATCGTGTTTAGTTCTCGAGATATACTGTCTCAAAAGAGTGGAGTTTCTGGTTGAAATTCAGAAGAAACTTGTCCCCAAAGTCAAATTTGGTGATAGCTTCTTATGTAACACGACGATACAAATCGAAAATAAAGAATAAAATTTTTCGATATCTCGCTTAGTTCGCGAGATATACTGTCTCAAAAGTGAAGTTGTTAGGTTATGAGGGGATTCAACGATAACCGTGGCGCCGCAATTTGATGACGAATTCTTATGTAACTCGATGAGGGAAACTGAAAGTAAAGGATAAAAGTTTTTGGTATCTCGCTTAGTTCTCGAGATATTGTACCTTAAAATTGACGTGGTTAGGTTGAAATGCGGCCTGGACCAGAAAAAAACTATCGCCATATCCATATTTGATGATGAATTCGGACGTAACTTAATGAGCAGGTAATTCTTTTTAACTTGAATAACAAACTGTTTATTTCTACAGTCCTTAAACTTTAGTTGATGTTCAAATAGGTTATATTTTCACATTCTATTTCAGTAATTGACAAGGAAGATTTCAAACTCTAGAAATATATTTGTAGACATATTTACAAACAGAAACAAGTCATATCTGAAATTTTAAAATAGCATAAATCAATGTTAAGAACTTTTTTAAAAAAAATTAATACTTCATAAAACCTCATAGTTTCTGAGCTTATTTAGAAGATATTGTACTTTTAGTGGGCTACATAATTTTGCTAAATCAGAGAATTCATAAATCAGAAGCTAACAGCTAATAATAAATAAATTGTTTGTTCTCTTCTGGTATACACCGCATTTCTACCTGCCAACATTTCCATTATTATTGCCGCTACAAAACCAAACTATGTAGACACATCTAAACACAAGAAATGCATCGCGAACTACATTTCCGTCAACAAAGTTTATTTCATCACGTTTAGTAGTTCGCACAGCACAAATTATCACGATTAATTTCATCGTGCAATTTCAGTGTAAACTCAAACGTGAGTAATGCATGCAGAATACCATATTCACAGTGTCGCGATGTAAACATGACCAGTTTAAATTAAATTTCCAACATTTGTCTACAATAAGGCTAGCTTTTCAGGTGCAAAATAGTAACATATGCTAATTGTCTACACTACACCAACAAAAATTTGAGAATAATATGATCCTATTGAGAGCAATGAATAAATTTATAGCGAATGGCACTAATGTTGCGGTTGCCTGTCAGATACTTCAAGAACGATAATTACAATGTGACTTATTTATGAAACGCTATTCCAGGTTTCTTCCTATCTCGTCTGTTTGTGCAACCATATGCATTACAACTTGGCATTATAGAAAACTTTAGAATATTAGAAAATGAAATATTCTCAGCAGCTGACACAGTGTAAACAGCCCAATGTTTTGGTACTCCTACGATGTCCGCCGCGCAGGCACAGTTTTTTCACGAGGTTTCACGGATTTCGCGTTATCTCGTCTCCATATATTCCTTCCTCCATGCTTCAACCGAATATATCTTTGGCACATGACAAAACCAAATTCGGATGACATAAATCTCTCTGCTAAAAAGAAAAAAAAATCGGCTACTGCATCAACAATAGCCTCTCAGACCTTGGGCTTATTATTTTATTTTATTGTGATAGAGCAACGCAAGCTCCGGTTGCAATCTTCCTACATCTCCAGTTTCGCATTTATATCTTAATTTCCTTAAAATGGTTTAGCATTTTCCTTGTACTTAATTTCATTCTCTGCCTCCTTTATATAAAAAAAAGCCCTTATACCTGAAATCTACTGCTAGCTTGTGATCATGATCATCTTTTATCTTCTATGTACTATTTCTAATTCTAATGCCAAAATCCCTCCAATCCTCATCACTAATATATGACTTATACATTCCAAGCAGTCTCCTACTTGCTGTCTATGAATGCGAATCCAGGTGCTTTATCACATCAGTTATTGATTCTGTTCTCCAGTAATTTCAACAAACAAATCTAACCGCTCTTTTTTGGACTGGGGACAAGGAACGGGAAGGAATTTGGCCATGGCCTGATACTGCTCTCTTTTACAGACCCTCAGATATCCCCTACACACCCATCTCCTCCCCCACCTACTTTTGCCCTCTGAAAATTTCAACTTAAAATTGTTTCAACGTTTTTGGTAAATTGGTAACGTATTCCAATCCCTGGACCCTTCCTACGAAAGAGACTCTTCCTACACTCTTGAGGCCTGAAATCAAGTGCCAGCTTGCGCTCATGGTCCCTTTTTCCCTTCCATGCATTGCTTTTAATTCTTACACCAATATCTTTCCATGTCTCATCACCAATATACGCCTTGTAAACTCCCATGACCTTCTTCACCCTCCTCCTGTCTTCCAATGAATCCCATTCCAGCTCTTTTATCATATCTGTTACTGATTGCATTCTGCGGTAATTTCCAGAAACAAATCTAGCACCCCTTTTTTGGACCCTCTTAAATGCCTTTATTTGATACAAAAAATGTTGGTCCCATATTCAAGCAATGGTCTGACCAAATTTTGCAACCCTCTTTTCTGGTACATCCCC
Source organism: Vandiemenella viatica (assembly GCA_031002005.1). Classification (NCBI taxonomy): domain Eukaryota; kingdom Metazoa; phylum Arthropoda; class Insecta; order Orthoptera; family Morabidae; genus Vandiemenella; species Vandiemenella viatica. The sequence continues at coordinate 179,133,588 of CM061914.1, read as the reverse complement.
TCAATACCCTATTTGATAAATAATGGATTTTGAAACCTTTTCCTACCGCCTGCCCAATGGTCATGCCAGTTGAGTTTACTACCAAATGTAATGATACGAGCTTTATACTTTCGGTCTCTTCAACAGGCAATTCCACAACCTATAATAATAATCAACTTTTGGCTTTTTATCTGTGTAATCTGCTAAGGTGACTCTTCTTGGCATTTATGTATCTACATTCCATGTTGACCCACCTAGATAGATATCTTGTCCAGGTCACCCTGCAGCTATTCGCAATATGCTCCCGTTTTAATCTTAATATACAAAACTACGTCAACTGCAAACAACCTAACTTCTGACTGTAAACCGTCAACACAATCATTCATTAGAATAAAAGAAACATTTCTGAAAAAGGTATCTTTCTTCGAACGCGTCCAGTTTATCGTGAGTTTGACGTCTTCACGAAGTCGCCCTTCAAGACTGCAGGCTATTTGGTTGATGGCAGTGGACTTGCAGGGCCTTCACAGCAAAAATCCAACACTTCTATCGACTATGTCGATAGTTTGTCACAATACAGTGTACAAAACCGCCCTACTTTAAATTTTAGAAATTAATTGAAAGTGTTTAAATGTAGTCGATGATATAGTTATCTCTGAACAACTAGCTGTAGTAGATCAGAGATAGTTTGTTTTGGTTTTTTTCTTCAGCGAGTGTTGAAGGAGACACATGGCGTAACAAAAACAATGTGTTTTAAGTTGTGCTCTTAGTGGTTTAACGAGTATATACATAAAATCAGTGTTGAGTGTTTAACCCGATTTAACTACGTAATGCATATTTTACGCCTGTGTTAGTTGTCGGAGACCAAACAGATGAGTTTTGGTTTGTGAGTAAGTGTACGCGGTACTGCATATGTGTACGACGGATTTCGGCGTGATTATTCCGTGTTTATAATTGCCCGTGGCTGCTAATGTGAAATCAATTTGGCAATATTCGTTACTCAAGGAGATTAGTGAACTCAAGGAGTGACTTTCCACGTAGTAAAGACTGTTTATTTAGCCGTTACGAGCATTAAGAACAGACGGTGTATGACGAACAGTTGGAAGTTATATTACATTAAGTGCTTGCCAGTCACTTGCCACTCTAACGAATTGCAATCTTCGGATAAATGTTATTGTGAAGTGTATAATAGTGTTAACTTTTTATTTTCCATTGGTGGTCGGAAATTAGTACACTTAAGGAACTAGCAGAATAAATGTGTTCATGTATTTATGAAAACGGAGTGTTTATTTTCTACGAAGTGCACGTAATATTCCCGAACCATCCAATGGTGGCGACCAAAGTACATTAAAACGAAGTCCGATTACACCTTTCCTTAGGTAAATAACAATTTTCATAGTGAAATTATCGAAAAAAAACTATCAAGTGAAACTTGTTATAAACAGTATATACAATTTTCACAGTTGTTTGACAAGTTCTTGAAGACAGTTAAAACGTCGAAATCTAACCATCATATCGGGAACAGGCTGCAGGCTTTTGAAGCCGCTAGAATTACTGTTTGCATTTTTATGTGAGAATGGTGGTATAATTTTATAAATTATATTAGCTAGATACTACAAGCAGATCGAACGAAACACAAACGTAGGAATTGCTACGTGAGAAGGGAGACTGAGTTTGAAAACGACTTGAGCTCTGGTATGCTGTCGTTAACTGAACTACGAAATGACGCTGCTAATTTCTCGCATAGATGGCCACAAAATTTTCTACCAAATTTTATGTTAAGATAAGATTAACGTGAAATAGCGACGAAGATTTAAAGTATGTCTTTTAGTCAAATATTCCACTTACTTTTTAGGGATTCACGCTGCTTTGATCGATACATTACTACCGACGTTTCGGCGCCAAACCTGGAGCCGTCATCAGGGCTGTTTAGAAGTGAAGTATCACTTGTAACGGTTTTCACACCACTCCGTCTTTTAGTGATGATTTTTGTGTTAGTTTCTTACGCCTCGTCGACGTCGAGGCGGAAGGAAATTGCGGGAAAGGAACAGGAAGGAAATCGGCCAATGCCTTTTGAAAGAACCACGACAGCATTCATGTGTAGTGATTCCGCATTCTCGTTCTGAGGATCGAACACGCGTGTTCTCGAATGTGAGCCGCCAACTTCAGCGGCTCACACAGGAGGCTAGTTATCAATATTAAAAAGTGACACATATGCATATAAAACAGATAAGAATGAAGAATCACAAAAATGTGGTGATTATTACTCTAATTATCGTCTTCACGGATACTACGACAGCGGATTTCACGCAATATTATTGAAAGACATTATTACGAAGTTTTGCACTTCCGTACGATACTGACAAGGTACGCACAAATCTGTGAAAGGTAAACATACTTATTAAATAATAGATAAAAAGTTAAAGAATCAAAAGAAATCGTCCTGAAACTTAAATACCAATGGTAAAATCAGTTAAGGTTGCTGTGGGGTTTAATTATAACTAGTGTCATCGAGCTGGGTACTTGGAAGAGTCGTGGAACTATTGCAGTTCACTCAGCAGCTGTTCCTATTTCGCAACTACAATTTGTAAACACTTGTAAACATAACACAGAGCTCCAATACTCCATATAATTTTCATATATCCATAAACCAAATAATTGTTACGAAACAGAGAGAATGATGAGGGGATGTATGAGAGAAGTAAAGGAACCGGGTTACAAAACTATGTCAGATCACTACTTCAATATGGTGGTGTGGTATTGCACTTGCACCCTCATTTTGGGTATCAAATACAGGAGTTGGGGAGGGTGCAAAGAAGGGCTGCCAGATTTGTCTCTGGAAAATACAATCAATAACCGATATGATAAAAGAGCTGGAATGGGATTCATGATTCATTGGAAGACAGAAGGAAGGTGAAGAGAGTTCTGGGTGTCTACAGGGCGTATATTGGTGATGATGCATGGAAAGATATTGGTGTAAGAATTGAAAGTAATGCATGGAAGGGAAAAGATGACCATGACCACAAGCTGGCACTCGATATCAGGCACAAGGGTGTGGGAAGGTTTTCTTTCGTAGGTAAGGGGGGCAGGGATTGGAATAAGTTACCAAGAGAATTGATGAATAATTTACCAAAAACATTGAAACAATTTAAAGTTTAAATTTGTAGAGGGCAAAAGTAGGTGGGTATAGGAAAGGAGGAGTGAGAGGAAATGGGTGTGTAGGAAAATTGCCATCGGAGCGTGTGCTCCATCGCAATTAAATTAAATTAAGAAAGAAACGTATTGTAACCGGCAAGCATCTTAGGCCATTTTTAATACCAAAAAATGCAAGGAAAAACGCTGCTGTCCAAACTGACGAAGACCGGGAAACGTACCTCATGTATTCTGAACAGTTGCTTACGGAGCCGTCACGGGGAATTGTGATCAATGGCAATTCGACGGAGATGACCGACTTCCTCAATCAAAGAAATGGGTGACTACAATTACGCTCGCGGATCGTCCTAAAACGTCTTGTAGGAAAATCCTAAAGCAACTAAAATTGCTGTTTTTTTGAACCTACAAATTTCCAACTACTTGTAAGAAATAATGAACAAAGTGAGTACGATATCAGTATACCAACAAAAAAAACACACAAATTATAGTGTGTTTTCTGTCACTAGAATTTTTACAGACTGGATTTAAATATTACCAACAATCTGATAATACAGTAATAATCATAATATAATTTAATTGCGATAGAGCACACGCCTCGATGGCAATTCCCTTAGTCATAAATTCCTTCCTCATTTACTTTTGCAATTTACAAATTTTTTGGTCAAGTATTCATGACTTGAGTTGGCAATTTGTTCCAATCCCCGACACCCTTACCCACAAAAGCAAAATTTTCCCACTCCCTTATGCATGATATCGACAGCCAACTTGTACCTATGGTCATATTTTTCCTTCCAAGCACTATTCCTAATTCTTTGACCAATATCCCTCCAAGCCCCATCACCAAAATACGTATGCCCTGTACATTCCCAGCACTCTCTTCACCCTCCTCCTGTCCTCCCCAATCCTGCATTTTCGACTGGTTTGATACAATCCTCCATCCCTTCCTATCTTGTGCCAACCTCTTCATGTCTACATATCCCTTACAACCCACGTCCTCAATTATCTGCTTCATATATTCTAATCTCCGTCTTCCTCTACAGTTCTTACTTTCGACTGTTCCCTCCGCCAGCAAATTAACCGGTGCATCATGTCTCAAAATATGACCTACCAGCCTGTCTCTTCTTTTCTGTAAGCTTCTTCCACAAACATTCTTTCCTCACCCATCATTTCCAAAACTCGTTCATTTCTTGCTTTGTGTGTCCACTTAATTTTCAGCACTCTTCCGTAGCACTACATTTCAAATGCTTCAATTTTCTTTCTTTCTGGTATTCCTAAAGTTCATGTTTCACTACCATAAAGTATCATATCAGATACCGACTGAGTCCTGCGATAACTTCCAGAAACAAATCTAGCTGCTCTTCTTTGCACACCTTCCAACTCCAGTATTTGATACCCAAAATGTGGGTCCCAAACTACAACACAAAGTTCAACCAAAGGTAATCAGATATTTTGCCAAACACCTTGTACTTAAGGCAGCACCGAATGTCTGCTAACTGAACGATACCTCCAACATTTACTAATGAAGTGTTGTATACTATACAGATAACATGTACTAATTAAGAAGCAACGGTTCACTTGTTACACTCTTACAACTGTACGTGTGTATCATCATCAGCCAGTTCAATCATGGAATGTGTGGCTTTTTAAGAGTTATGATTTATGTTGAATAAATTGACATAATTCCTTATTCTGCAGGGGCCAAACGCACTGCCGCCAACGCAAAAAGTGAAATACTCCCTCGCGTCCCAGATGTCTCCGTATTACAGAAGTGTCATTACTCCCATAGGGCTTCGCGAAAGAGGTATTCAACAAATTGACTATACTGGAGCATAACTTCTGGACTAACGCACTGGTAACAATTAGTAAATACATACTTAGCACCGCGGTTGTTCTGTTGAGTTGTTACACAACTTGACGCCTGGTGCGGACTCGAACCAATGACCCTAAGAGAGAGCGGACAGACCGCACGCCAGATGTCGATAGTCTCAACTACATCGCGCAAGTATTCGGACCTGAACACTATCGCTAAGACAAAAGAACATACTCTAAATTGATCATACACCATAGCACACACTATCTGTTGCTACTAAGCTTCATAAAAAATTAATTACCGCAACGAATTACTGAGAAGATATAGAAATAAAGGAATTAACTAGTGGGGCTAAGATGTAAGAAGGTAAACGTAATCGAGTAAAACTTCCAAGCATGAATCTCTTATTTGCACAGTACGAGAGGTATTAATCCTGCGATTAGATGTGACAGCACTAGGAGAAACAACCTCTGTGCCGACTCGAAGCGGTGACTGTGCTCGGCACAGCACAAGTCTACGTCTGAGGCGAGCAAGCAGAATTTCGTTTTTACACGTGTGGCAGCAACTCACCGTGTCCTGGTAGACCTGCCGAGCCATCCTGCGGACGCCGTTCATGTCGCCACACTACTAAAACACACGCGCGCACTCACAACGCACCTCTCCGCTTGTCCGGACAGACAGCGACTGAGGAGGCGGCCATGCCCAGCAACAGGTGCCCCTCCGTCCGCGGCACTGCTGCCAACAGCGCGCGTCCAAAGACACCGCGCGGCGGGGCAGGGACTTTGGCGCGTCCACGCCGCGCTTACGTTAGGCCGGATCTTTGTCAAAGATCTTTTATAAGGGACTTTATCATATTTATTTTATAAAAGATAATACCATACTAGTAGGTTAAATATAAAAATAGGATCGGATGCAATAGGAGAAGTAAGTAAATTCACTTACTTGGGAAGCAAAATTACAACCGATGTCCGAAGCAGGAATGACGTTAAAAGCAGAATAGCACTAGCAAAAAGTGCCCTCATGAAAGCAGAAACCTTTTAGTTTCAAATATTGATCTAAGAATTAGAAAAAACTTTTTGTGTGGAGCACAGCACTTTATGGTAGCGAAACATGGACTTAAGGAATACCGGAAAGAAAGAAAATTGAAGCATTTGAAATGTGGTGCTACAGAAGAATGCTGCAAATTAAGTGGATTGACAAAGTAAGAAATGAACGAGTTTTGGAAATGATGGGTGAGGAAAGAAGTTTGTTAAGAAGCTTACAGAAAAAAGAGACAGGCTACTAAGTCATATTTTGAGACATGCTGGATTGTTTAATTTGTTAGTGGAGGGAACATTCGAAGGTAAGAACTGTAGAGGAAGACAGAGATTGGAATATGTGAAGCAGATAATTGAGGACGTGGGTTGTAAGGGGTATGTAGAAATGAAGAGGTTAGCACAAGATAGGAAGGGATGGAGGATTGCATCAAACCAGTCGAAAGACTGATGACAGCAAAAAAAAAAAAAACTGGTATGCTTGTGCAGCCGCAGATAGTGCAGCTGTCACAATATGCGTTTTTATTTAAGAAAAAGAAGAGAAGTAAACATGTTTGAGTTAGATCGTGGATTGCAAGCCTTGATATGAAAGGAATTCATCAAAGTTTAGTGTAAGAGCTGCAATGTGAGGACGTGACATATTAAAAAAATTATGGTCGAAGCTGCAGCTTAGGTCCAATAAGTTCTTACTACAATATTGTGTTTACTTAAGAAGGCGGGGGGCCGGCTGAACTACAGTCAACCCCTGCTGCCTCTTTGTTGTACTTTGCTTTGCTTGTGGCTTCTCAGTACTCGCTAGCGGTGCTCAGAAGTCAGTCGAGCTGAATAACCCGCTGCACGGTCTTCGATATTTCGTGCTTGTGCAGGAATTTACGTTTTTTGAATCGTTCCATCTTACAGTTTTAAGAGCTATATTATAATGGAAAAGAGAGATCCGAGTGGGGAAAAGTGTTACAGTGCTTCATCAGGTTATCAAAAACGAAAGCACAGTGAAAGTGATAGTACTAGGGCAAGTGACAGTGATAGGGACGATAAACTTCCAGAAAGTGAACGTGTTTGACGGTCAGATTGACAGGAATGAGAAACTTTCAGATTTCGATAGTAGTCTGTAGAGTGAAAAAAAAAGGAAAAGCGTTCCAGTAGCGTAGAGATAGAAGAAGCTGTTGGGCGAGGACCTCAGCAAGTACCGAAGAGACTGCCGCGGGACCGAAAAAGTAATCAGCCTTTCAGTTCGAATATGTTTGAGCGCATCTTCCAAAAATGGACTGTCTTGTTCGGAGCAAAGTCTGTAAGTCCGATTTCGTTCCAGGCTAAGTAGTGAATTATGAAGAGGATAGGGAAAAAAGAAAAAGTCAAAGAATATGAAAGCAGCGCTGATCAGAAAACGCAAAATGGCGCAAATAAGAAGATGGGCAATAGAAAAACTTTTAGACAGACATATTGTAAGAGAAGAGCAGTACTGGACCGAAGTCTTGCATCGCGTAATCTAAGCTATTCTTTTCTTCGCAGAAAGAGGTTTAGCTTTGAGAGGTCTTAATGACTTAGTCAGAGATCGTCGAAATGGCGGGGGGGGGGGGGGTTGATATTACAGTTTTTGACGAAGTTTGATACCATTATGAAAGACATTTAAGAAAAATTGAAGCGTCGCAACAAGGAGGAAAACGTATGGTTCATTATCTGTCACACAATATTCAGAACGAATTTATTGAAATAGCTGGAAACTTTGTCCGTCAAACTATTTTAATAGAAGTAAACATAATAAATACTTTTCTGTTATAGTCGATGCAACTCCCGATGGATCCCAAAAAGAGCAAAATGTTTTTATACTGCGCTACGTTGCCCTTGATGAAGAAAACCAATGCAGAAATAGAGGCGTTTTCTAGACTTTGTTGACTGTGAAGAGAAGACTGGTTGGTAAATCGCTGGAAAGATTTTCAATGAGCTCCAACGTTATGGCTTACCTTTCAGACTGTCGTGGGCAGGGTTATGACAACGAGAGCAATATGGCTGACACCTATCAGGGAGCTCAAGCACATATATTAAAAGAAAATCCCCTGAAATTTTTTCTTCTTGTGGTGCTCATTCGTTAAATCTTTGTGGCGTCCATGCTGCGGAGGGTTAGCGCAGATATACTCACTTTTTTTTAGGAATTGTTTCGAAAACGTATTATTTTTCTCATTTTAGTCCCATAAGATGGAAAGTTTTGAAGGAAAATATTGGATTTCCCTTCACGGGCTATCAGAAACGAAATGGTCAGCGCGCATAGATGTCGTGCGTCCATTTGCTGGGATTACAAAGGGTGGTTGAACTTGCTTTCAACTTCAATTTGACTGCAAAGGTACCTACTAAACCAAATGGTATTCAGAATTATTTGAAATCATTTCAATGTATCGTCATGTTCACGTTTCGGCACAAAGTATTAACGGCAATAAACATACGTAGCGTTGTGCTTCAAGCAAGAGAAGCTACATTTGATGTTGAAAGTGGCAATATTAAGAGTCTAGTGGAAGAATTAAGTGAACTGAGTGGCGGTTGGGAGGCTATTTACGCAGAAACTTCCCAGGTAGCGGAATATATTGGAATATCACCCAACTTAAATTTGACGATTTCCGGCACAGAGGCAAAAGAAAACGCTTTGTAGATGAAACATCAGAAGATTTAAACTTGCGCTCAGTGGACAGTTTTAAAGAAAATGTTTTTAATATTATTCTAGATACAGATATAAGGTATGCTGCCATAGACAACATGATGGACACTTTTCGTTTCTTATGGAACTACATAAGCCTAAACAGTTCTACACTATCAGAGCACGTGGAATGCCTGGCGTCTTTGTACAGTGTGAACCAGTGGCGTAGCTAGGTCAACAAGGGGCCCGGTGCAGGCCAGATGGGCGAACTTTCTTTTTTTAGCTCTGCCAAGTTGCTAGTAGGGCTCCCCCTCGGCAGTGCACCGGGGCCCCCTGAACGTGGGGGCCCCGGTGCACTGCACCGCCTAGCCCTATGGTACCTACGCCCCTGGTGTGAACGTTAATAAGCAGGATTTAAAAAAAGAATGAAGCATTAAAAAAGATTTACGCAGCTAAATTTGTATCTAAGCCACTTTCCTCTCTGCGCCTTCTTAATACTCTCCATAAGTGCAATTTTAATAACATATTTCCAAATGTAATGGTAGCCTTCCCTACACTTTAGCTGTTACTGTTGCATAAGCAGAGTGGCTATTCAGCGTTTTTGCAAGACCTAAAGGGGCCTTTAGACGACCCGTTCCCGATCTCATTTCCTTCCGCCGACAGTGTTGCATTTAGACGACCCGAGCTGATTGCTACCACCCTACCACCACGCGTATATCCGTGTTGTTCTGAAATCTGTACGTTCCATTTAATATTAATACTAGTAATGAAATTAGTTACAAATTTTTATATTGTTCTAATATTTAAATATGTATGGCCCCATATTTATCCAAAATCACAAATTCTTGGTGTAGCCCTGACTGCTTGACATTGTGCGAAAAGTCTAGAAAAAAAAAAAAAAAAAAGACGTGTGCCAGCAATTATATTTACAAAAGGCATACGTTCAGTCACATTAGACCCTTAGATGTGTTGTATGGTGAAGATTTCTGGAATTTCTAGCAGATGACATGAAATTCCTCATTTCTCGCGTCTTTGTTATGATAGGGGGCATGTGAGGGTAGAGGTTGCCAACAATATTTTATTTTTGGCTGATATACTTTATACTATTTCCTACTAATACTTTATTTCGAATAAATTATGCAATACATGTAACTGAACGTTCTGCTAGTTTCACAACCTCCTACAAGAAAAAGTGCCAATCGGCCAATGATTTTTTTTGTTCGGTCGCATCCTTTGATCTGTGTACTTACTACTTCGGAGTCGAGGCTATGATAGCGGACCATTCATATTGATCAGTCCATTCTTGTCCGCTCGCCGTTATTTGTGAACGGAACGGTGGATTAACAAGTGGAGAATTTGGTTTCTAGTCTTTTTCAGAATTGTTCGAGAACTACAGTGGGGCAAGAGCGGCTTGTTGGATTAGCCATGATAACAATAGAATCAGAGTTAGCCTGCACGTAAAAAAGCTAAAAGTATAAAAAAAATTCATAAAAATGCAACTTCGTTTTTTTTTTTGCTTAAAATATTATGACTTTATCAAAAAACCAAAGTTTACGATTAAAAAAATGTCTAGGGGGAAGTGCCTAAGGCCCAATTCACACAGAAGGGTGCACATTTAACAAGTACTTGCGCAAATACTCCTATGTATTCTGCATTTTGTATTTCCTATTATAATGTTTTCAATGTGATGTGTAGAAAATTTACCATCTTATTTCTGCATTATGTCGTGCAGAACGCACATGGCTTGAATCAGTACATCAGTTTTGAGCAACATATTAATGTATTCAAGACCCTGAATTTTGAAATGAATATATCAAAAGCACATTATACAGATTTCCTACCTCTACATAGCCTGGTGTTGAATATTCTGCGATCGTCTGATAATTGATTGTGAAAAAAAGGTTTCATAATATTTGGTTGCAGTAGGAATGCATCATCCGTAACAAAATAGAAAGGGCTGTTCATTGTTTCTCCATGAAGAGGGGCAGGGTCGGGTAAATTAAGACTCTCTTGTAGAGCTCTTCCAAAATTGCTACTATTAAGTGTTCGACCATCACTGTTTCAGCCATTTTCGTCCATCCGCATCTGTCATTGCTAACAATACTATAGAAAAAAAAAAAATCCCTTGTAATTGGCAAAGGCGGAACTGATTTTGGCGGAGCCTTTATTCTGATGTGTTTTCCATCAACATTGCCAATACAGTTGGGTAAATACCACAGTTTATAGAAACGTTGAGCTATTTCAACCCATTTAGCCGTAGTGGGTATTGGCACGAATTCTTGTAATTTTTCCCATATCACTCCAGACGTTTCATGCAAAAAAATTTATACTGTTGAGTGCCCTTTCAGAAAATAAAACGACAGAGGCGTAGCTACTATGGGGCTAGGCGGTGCAGTGCACCGGGGCCCTCACGCTCAGGGGGCCTCCAAGCATACCTCAAGGGGCCCTTAAGCGCACCTCTAGGGGCTCTCAAGCGCAGTTTGAGCCTTCACGGCAAACTGGCTACCTTTTTTTTTTTTTTTTAGCTTTACCGTCGGCTAAGGGGCCCCTGAGAACGCAGGAGCCCCTCACTAAGGGCCCTCACTGCTCAGTGGGGGGGGGGGCCAACCACTGCTCAGGGGCCCCTAAAGAACCATTCAAGGGCCTCCATCCTCAGTTCAGGGGGCCCCCACCAGCACACAAAGCAAAAAAAAGGTCGCCCGTCTGGCCTGAGGGCCCAAAATAAATTTTTTGCACCGGGGCCCTTGTTGACCTAGCTACGCCACTGAAAACGACAGAGCTTTAAATGAAAGTCCAGTTGCGTAGTACCTGAAAAAGGAGAATTATTTACATTAACACTAGTTTTCTTTCAGTGAATAATTGTAAAGAACGGTGGAAAAACATTAGAGGGCAATACAAAAAAATCTACAAATAAGAAAGCTCTGCCGTCAAGTTCTGGAGCTAAACAAATCAAAGAATTTTACTTTGCTCCACATGTGTGTGTTGTTTTTTTTTGAGACATTTTTAAAATCTCGCCACTCCAAGAGCAATTTGATAGAAAGTCCAATAGATGAGGCAGAAATGAACGTTTCAGCTGATCTGTTTCTACATCATCACCTTATCAAAACACACCATGTTCAACATATATTCCAGCCACAGCTGCTGATATCAATAATATTAAGAAGAGGAAAGCAACCATAAATTATGAAAAATGAAACTGCCCTGAAATACTTTCAAGAAAAACATAAATTGTTAAAAAATAAACATTAACTCTAGAACTTGATCCGGTTTTGGACTTTTTGCAAAGTATTTTGCTAGATATGAAGGCACAACATAAACGTAAATTCAAAATAAGGATTTTGAACTAAGCAGCCAATTCTTGAACAGAATGTTTCGGACCTTTCATCTGTAATCGACATCTCCACTCTATATTACATTATCATCAATTCGAGGAGAGACATTCTACGCATCAAACACAGAGACCGATTTACAAACAGATTGTTTTGTAAATAAAGGTATGTGTTTTGATTACTTACCTTAATATAATTAACATCCTCTCCTCTGGACAAACTGGTGATCTCCAGTTGGTAAATTTTTTCTGTATGCCATGCTTAATTTTGTTCAGTAGATGAAGAAACATATTTGAGACATTCTGTAAAAATTTTGAAAACGTTCAGGATACATTTACAATTTTTTTTATCACGTCAAAAATTCCATACTTCCTCCCCTTCTTCAGCCATAAAGAATGAACCCAGAAACTCCTTTCCTGTTGAATATCATTTAAATGTAGTAAGTTTAAATTAAACATCTTCATCGTCAGATGAAGGCACAGTAGAAGCCATGTCGAGCGCAACTCCCATTTGAACAGGTCACGTCCCTTCTGTGTAAATTAGGCCAAAGAATGCTTACCCGGGGCCCGAGAATCCTCGTGCCAGTCCTGGCCCTGCTTCCTGTCTTAAAGCCGGAATTGCTTCTCTTATAACCTGGGTTTTATTAAATCCAAACTTCTTTCCATTAATCTCACCTACTATCCTATTTAATCTTCTGTATATTCCCCCGGTCAGTAAACCTGATGTATGTAATCATTTGACATTTTCACTTTTGTGGGTCTTTCAGTACATCATCTTTCGTAACTGGTGATCACTCCATGTATGTTCCTTAATCTTACCCGTGCCCTTCCAATAGATCCTCTTCCCTTTACGTTGATGAGGAGTACTCTCCCCTTGAACGTTCTCATGACATGCATCAGCTATCGCATCAATGTCTCTCTCCCTGATGTTTTTGTTTCCGATTCTATCCATTCTTGTGATGCTCACTATTCCCCTCACTTATAGTGTGATAATATTCACATTTGTGAGCTTGTGCCTTTTTTGGGAGTATAAAGACGATACTTTTATTACAATTAATTGGAATTTTCCTGTTACAAAGGTTTTATATACCAGTTTGAATAACGTTTAAGAGTCCTCCTCTTCCTAGACGCTTTATAAGTACTGCAGGAGTCTAATCAATTACAACAGTCTTATTTGATTTCAAAGCTCTTTCAAATTCTGTTCTTGAAACTGGATCTCATAAATGTCAATATCATCTTCTAGTTTCAGCACACTGTTGTTCAAATCATCTTCGTATATAGTTTCTGTATGTATTCTCCCCGCCAGTAAGTTCTGGCACTATATATTATGAACTGAAGACCAGTGGTTTCAGAATGAAGTAGGAATAGGTATTTTTGCTATTTTTTAGACAAAAACTGTTGCAAATCTCAGAAAATATCCAAATATATGCAGAGTCAACATGTTTACAGCTTTAATGTTATTGCCACAAAGAATATAAAAAAGTGTTCTTCAGATCTCCATTAAACCCTTTAAATTATCTTCATTCCATCAAGTTTTCCAAATTTTTTTATTACAATTTGCCTTGGAGACATAAGAATTAAGAGAACGCACAGTAATATATTTCTACATTAGGAGTTCAAAAGTCACGAGGCTGTAAAATATGGACAAATGAGTGTTATGTCTTTTATGCAGAAAGTACTGAACCTCAGAAAGGATAGGAAAAATAAATTGATCACCCCTAAAGGGCAATGACAAAAATAATAAGACAGGGGCATCTGATATACAAGGCAAGGCTGGCAGAAGCGCATATGTAAAATCTCCCCCTCTGAATGAAATACTTGTTGAATTGGAAGTCGTAGGTGGAGACCATGATTTAAACAAAAGTTAGTACTGAACGATAATATCATCGGAAATTACAAGAAAAAATGGGGGTAAAATAAAAATAAACCAACAATAGAAGAGTTAAAATAAATGACACATATACAAAATGACTTGTTGGCACCAAACCGGAACTCGCCAATGACAACAGAATAATGGAATTTTTTTGGGCCTACACACATCCTAGGCAATAGGTGAGGTTCACAGAGATGTAATTTCAACTTCCTGCTTATTTGAAATAAATTGGAAAGGGGACACAACAATGAAGATTGAATGAACATCGGGTCAGCATCCACGACACCTCTCTCTAGTGACTGTCTAAAATATTTTCTTTTTACTTGTGTTAGCAACTTTTTTTTGCCTCTTTATTAAGGACGGATTTAGTTGCTCACCTTTTGTTTAAATGTTCCACTGTGGCATTTCTTCTTGCTCTTCTTCCAGTCACCCAAACCAGCTCTTACATGGACTTCCGCACTCTCCGCTACCCCTATGTTTATACCGGATCCTTGGAAGGCAGTCGTCACCCTTCATACTTGATATTTCCCCCTTTGCTTATAACATTAAGCTTTGTCGAGGTTATTAGAGGTGGGAAAGGACTGGTACAAGGAAAGGGAAGGAATTCAACCATTTCCATTTTTCTGGAGTGATTTGAAGGAATTGTGGGAAACCCGAATGTGGAGGGTCATGCTGGGATTCGAACCCACGTCCTTCTGAAAGTGAGGCCAGAGCATTACCAATAACCCACCAGCCTCAGTACTACATATTCATTCCACTTCCTTTTGTACACTTCTATTATACCACAGGCAGGGAAAATCTTTAATTTCAGCCTTATTGCTTCATTTTGTATGAGGTCTGTTCTGTTACAGTATAACATTTCTCAAGAACATTATTTTTGTGACTTGTACTCAGTCTGTATATTTATGGTACTTACTACTGCCTTTGGGGGGGGGGGGGGGAGGGAGGAAGAGGAAGCTCCAAAGAAGTGCGGCTAAAAAATAAAATCAAACAACAAAATCTATCTAGATCCTCATAAATCTGGACTTAAATATGAAATTATATATAGGCCCGCTCACCTCTACACAATTTGACATGTTCACAGAAAAAACACACACACCAATACGGACAGCTTAAGGAGACAACAAAATGTAAAGGTTCATTGGAATCTCAAAATATATATTTTGCTTCGGTAACACAAACACATTAGGAAAGTGTAAATAAAATGAAAGATTGTTTATCGGTTAAGTGGCAAATTTGTAGCCGCAACCACTGACAGTGATGCTGCCAGAAAATTAGAAAACATTAAAATTCACAAAACTTTGGTGACATCACACAAAAATGTCACCATGTTCTGTAAATTTATTTACCACTAGCTTTTTCCAGCACGTTTCGTTTGTAAGTAGGAACACAAACACACAAAGCAGGCACAGTTACATGTACTAAATAAATTAAAGGCAGCGATTTTTGTGCATTAAACTAAATTTGAAAAAGTTTATTCTAGCGCCTTTGGGAATGTGGTATTTTTCGTCTTTCCTCTACTGCAAAAAGAGAGTACCCAGTGATGCTCGGGGGTTGGATACGAAAGTTCTGATGTTTTATCCCTTTTGATCAGATTGTCATAAATATTGTCCATATCTACCAACTTTGGCAGAGTTTTGTACCATTTTAAAGATATATAAAAAATATGTAAAAGCTGTAAGTGTAAATTTATATTAAGAGGGGTGAAGAGGGATTGCGGGTGCAGCTTTGTAAACTAAATGCAAACATAATTTTTCCACTTTTTTAAAGCATATTTGTGAAAAGTTCCTTTGAGGTCAGGTAAATATTGTAGTCAAGGGTTCGGGAGAGAATATACTAGCCTCTTCCAACTAAATGTCTACCTCTCCTTCATGTGGTTCACCCATTGGAATGGACGAGGCTCTGGCAACTGAAAGATTCCAAGTATAAGGATTCACCCACTGCTTGTCAACAGCCTCCTAAAGGAGGGCGGAAGAGCTGGGAATGGTTCAGGGTACCCTCTTGCCCTTGGTGTTGTAAACAGCCCCTAAAGGCAAATGAACCAGAAATGATCAATGGCATAGGGATGCAGAAGGCAACGGAAAACCACTGCATTAAAGACCCTAAGGCTATGTAATTACATATAGTATGATAACTTCTTCATGGGTAAAATATTCTGGAGGTAAACTAGCCCTCCATCCAGATCTCCGGATGGAGACTGCTCAGGGAGGAGTCAACAGAATGGATACACACATTCTACAAGTCGGAGTGTGGAATGTTAGATGTCTGAATAGGGCTGGTAGATTAGAAAACTTAAAAAAAAAAAAAAAAGACATGGAACTAGTTAAAGTAGATGTTGGTGGGATTACTTATATAAATGGAAGGAGGTAAAGGGTTTCTGGTCACAGGAATTCAGGATAATTAGCATACAAGCTGTGAATGGAATCACTGATGTAGGACTTGTAATGAATAAGAGAGTTTTTAAATGGGTGAGTTATTGTGAACATTTTAGTAACATGATTATTTTTATAAGGTTAGAAACTAAGTATACATACCAACGTCACATGATCATGGGTGATTGGAATGCAGTAGTGGGAGAAGGAAAACAGGAGAATACTCTAGGAAGTACGGGTTTAGGAGAAAGAAATAAGTGAGAAAGTAGATTGTTAGAATTTTGTGAAAGATATAGACTAGTCGTGGCAAACACATTATTTAAGAATCATGCTTGAAGGATATACACCTGGAAATGTCAAGGCATACAGGCAGAAATTGACGACTTAAGTGATCCTGTTTTGAGGACAGAATTTGGTAGAGCTTTCAATGATTCAAAATCATTAAGGCAGTTGGAATTGCTGAGATTCCTGCAGAACTTCTGAAATCCCTAGGAGAAAAAGGAACACAAAGATTAAGCAAACTTATAGCAAAAAGTTATGAAACAGGAGAACTTCCCACCAACTTAAAGGGTTTGAGACATTAATATTCAACCTGTATATAGAAGAAGCAATAAAGGAAGTCAAAGATTTGAATGTGGCATAAATGTTAAAGGAGAAAAAAATCAGTATGCTACGATTTGCTGAAGACATTGTCTTGTTAGCAGAACAGGGTGAGGATATTGAGAAGTTATTGAATATCATCAAGGAAGATTTTGGACTAAATATAAACCAAAGCGAGACAAAAACGATTAAATGTAGCAGAAATGATACCAACACTAGTAGATTAAATATAAAAATAGTGTCAGATGCGATAGCAGAAGTTGGTGAATTTTGCTACTGTACTTAGGAAGTAAAATTACAACCGATGGCCGAAGCAGGAATGATGTTAAAAGCAGAATAGCAGTAGCAAAAGAAGCCTTCATGAAAAAGAGAAACCTTTTAGTTTCTAGTATTGATCTAGGAATCTGAAAGAACTTTTTAAAACTATGTGTGGAGCACAGCACTTCATGGTAGTGAAGCATGGACTTTAGGACTACCAGAAATAAGGAAAACTGAAGCATTTGAAATGTGGTGCTATAGAAGGATGCTGAAAATTAAGTGGATGGATAAAGTACGAAACGAACGAGTTTTGGAAACGATGGGTGAGGAGAGAAGTTTGTGGAAGAGTCTTATAGAAAGAAGAGAGAGGATGGTAGGTCATATTTTGAGACATGCAGGTTTGGTTAATTTGTTAGTGGAGGGAACAGTCGAAGGTAAGAACTGTAGAGGTAGACAGAGATTAGAATATATGAAGCAGATAATTAAGGACATGAGTTGTAAGGGTTGTGTTGAGATGAAAAGGCTCGTGGAAGATAGGAAGGGATGGAGGATCGCATGATACCAGTTTCAAGAGATTGACGACAGAAGGAAAAACTGTAGATATGTGTCACCACACCAACTTAAAAATAACTTTTAAATTTCAAGTTAAAATTCCTTGGTAAGTAATTGAACAATTGTAATCAGTCGAAAGCCATTTGACAAGAAATGTTATGGGCTCTCAGAATATCACTACCCATTTTGGCTGATTGAGATGTTTGCAAAAAACTGAATATTTTCAAATGTAAATTTCGCATAAGCATGGTGATTGGGAGGGAAGGAGGTTTTGTAAACCAAATGTAGATAGCAATTTTCCCTTTGCTGTGGAGAAAAGGTATAACAGTTCCATTGAAATCGGATAAAAACATTTGCAAAAATTGTGTAGGCTAAATGTAGAGAGGGGTTGAGTTTTTGTAAATCAAAATTAGACAGTATTTTTTTCTTTGTTTTAACGTATAAGTGTGCAAAGTTCCATTGAACGCAGATGAAAACTGTGGGTTCGCATAAATAACATCCGCAATAATTAAGGGGGTGGTAAAGGGAGAGAGGGGTTCAGTCTTTCCAACTATAGGCAGACAATATTTTTCTCTTTGTTTTAAACTGTGGTTTTGTATAAAGAACATTTGCAAAAAAAAAATAAGGGAGTAAAGGGGGAGAAGAGGTTTCTTCTTCTTTGTTTCGTCAGAAATCTTCGAAGGCACGCACACAACTACTTGCCAAATTTTCATTATAATCAGATGAATGGTACAAGGATGAACAAACATTCTTTTTTATACATTAGATTACCAAAATGAGCCACTGTCATCTATAGATGTCAGGCTACAACCACATATTCAAGGATTTAATTTCAATATGCTACTGCATAAATTGTAACAGTAAAAGTTTATAAAAATGCAGATAATGTAGAAATCAGTATCTACATGTATTTGCAAATGTATACATTAAATTGACAAAATGTCGCTAACAGCACATCTCCACTGTTCACCAAGGATTGATCCACTTAAGTCGCAGGTGTTTGCGTAACGTCTCCCCATCGAGGCGACTCTTCTCCGTTTGGAATTCGTCACGGGCAGTAATCTGTTCAGGTAAAGGTTTCAGCTTGGGCACCACTATCATTTCTCCATTTTCCTTCAAATATGTCCCTGAGTAGTCTCCTTCCTCAGGCATCCCATTGGGAAAGGTGATTGGTGTGATCTTGATTAAATGTTTCACTTTCCACAATCGAGCATTGTTCTCTGGGATATTTTTTATGATCACCACCTCACTTTTCTGAAAAAGAGTAATTTCAATGTTGTATAAGTATGTACATTCCACAAAACTCTATTAATAAAAAAGTGACTTCTTATAGTTCAATTTGGGAAAAGAAAAAAATGCAAGACAGATGAAATTTTTAGCTCACCGACACTATTTAGTTTGAACTGCTTTAACACAATTATGTTTACTGTCCCTGATAACTACTGTAATACTTTATTATTAGTGATCTTAAAATATTCTGTCAAGTGGAGTTTTCTCAGAACTATTAAAGGGAGCGAGTTAAGATCAAACGAATGAAATGTGAAACCTTCACTTAACCTGCTTATAACCTTTGCAAGCTTGCTGAAATGCGATGTATTAAATTAAAAAAGAACTGTTTATACACATTTATTTTAAGTCATCACTGAACTACACCTGCAGTGATAGTGGTCTGATACGGTGTCTGATTGGTGATCAAAACAGCCCGAATTTTAATCTAGCTCTCAGTCAGGATTTTGAAAAAACCTTATCTGACCACTGCCTTTGGCAGAGACTTTCTTTACAAAAAGTAATTATGATATTTCCATGGCTCAGATATTCCTTTATTCATTACGATTATTATGCTACATTAGGCAAAGACAGGGATAAAGTTGAAATACGTAACCAGATAAATTGTAGTAACTGTCATATTAAGGTATTAATTGACAAGTTTACATATTGGATCTTCTTTCTAAAGTAAAAAAGAAAGTATGTTAAATAACAAGAAAATATGTTGATTGACTTGTTTGCAAATTATGAATCATAAGAATTTTAAATTCCATTTCACGTTGTTGAATATCGACATATGGTTGAGAAGTTATTACACCCACAAGGCTAACACTTCACACAAACTATATCACAAACTGCCTTTTTCTTCATCTTATTTCATTATTGTATATACAGATGCTGCTTTGTTCAACCAGTTCATTCAGTGCTTTTGCTTTAGTATCTCACTAGATTCAATGCCGGTTAGAAGTTAGGACACAATGGAATTTGTGATATATTATGTTTGCTAGAAACTTCATTATACCTCTTGTTAATAACAAATTAGATGATGTTTTACAGAGGGAGGACAAAATAATACGAACACCTGTCAAATAATGGAAAATCTTTATTAATAGGGCGTTGGACCACTTTTTGACCGAGTACAGATTTAATGTGATGTGGGATAGATGCATAAAGGTCATGGACAATATTTAACGGTAAATTAAGCCATTCCTCCTGCAGAATGGTCTCTAATACCGAAAGGCTGGATGGATGCTTCTCTAGGCGCTCTCCAGACATAAACGCGTCCGGTTGCCTGAAAAAGGGTGAATGACGATTCATCTGACCATATTACCTGTTGCCACTGCTGTGGGGACCAGCCTTTGTGATCTCTGCACCACTGGCGTCACTTGAAAGCATTAGTTGCTGTCACCAAGGGTTTACGAATTGCCACTCTGCCATAAATGTTCGCAGCATGAAGTTCCATTTTGACAGTTTTCGCTGAAACGGGGTCCTGGAGATGACTGTTCATTTTGGATGTTATCTCGGATAAGGTTTGCTTGTGCTTTCGGGCTACTATGCGCTTCACGACCCGTCTATGCCTATCAGTAAGCTTTGACTTTCAGCCGCTGTTGTGCTTTGAAGACGCCGTCTTACCCTCTTTCGTGTACACTGTCATAATGGCCAATACCGTACTCCTTGCAAACCCCAAAAGGTTTGATGTTTCCGTAACCGATGCTCCACTTAAACGCGCTCCGATAATCATTCCTCTTTGGAATTCTGACAGGTCTGACATTTCAACTTATCAAAGACAGTTCGATAGACGCATGCAACGAAGGTGACTGCTGTTGAGAGACTGATACCTTCCTCTTCACGCTCACTAGGTGGCAGACTTCTATTGCAAGTGGCACGGCTGTACTGCAGGTATGAAATACATCATATTTTTTCAAAGGCGTTCATATTATTTTGTCCTCCATCTGTAGTTAGTGCAGGCTTGAAATTATTACTATTACTTTAAAAGTAAATAAATATATATAAGTTGAAAACAAATCATACACATTGATTCTATTTTTATAATTAATTTTACATTTGTTTCAGGATTATTTAAACAGTAGTGAAAATGAATGATGCATAAAAATCAAGAATGGATTTCAACTAAACACAAGATCAGTTAACACATTGAACACTTTTTATTTTGAAGTTACAATTTCCCTCTAAACCAGAGGCCATAGCTGTAAACTTTGACATTTTTCTCTGTAAGGCAAAACTTGGCACAAATTTCAATAAAACTAGACATTGTAATAGCTACCATCATGGGTTAACATAAAGGATACTATCTGTACCGACAAATTGCATAGCTGCAATAAGAAAACATCCCAAAAACCAAGTACCTAAAACAGCGTATGGGATTTAATGAGATTTACATACTAATACACTGAAGTGGAAGAAGTTATAGGACAGATAGATGCAAATATCCCGACGGCTGTAGCAGCATGAATGAAACATATACAGTGACCAGCCAAAACATTATGGCCACCTACTTACTAGCGTTTTATCCACCTTTCAAACGCAACACATCAGCGATTTCGTGTAGGATGGATTCTGCAAGACCTTGGTAGGCTTTCAGAGGTATCTGGCACCAGATTTTTATGCACAGGTCATGAAATTCCGTGGCACCCGGGGACGAGCATCTCGGAAACAGAGAGGCTGGTTGGCTGTTTGCATACTACTGTAGTGAGCATCTATGGATAGGGGGTGATCTGTGGCAGATTCACAAATCCTGTGCTCTGAAGTACTTCTGAAAGTACCAGAATTGTACTCTTCCGTCAGATCTGCCACGGATTACCCGCTACCTGCTTTACAAAGCAGGCAAGCCTCCGGCTTCCACGTTCTGTGAAGTGGCATGGGTGTCCACCACAGTGTCTCCTACTTGTTGTTTCACCATCCTTCAAACACTTTCTATAGATGCTCACTACAGTAGCACGTGAACAGCCTTCCCATTTCCGAGATGTTCGTTCCCAGGCGCCGCACCCGCAAACCGCTGGCCCGTAATTTAAGGGAATTTCGTGACCCGTGCGTAGAAATCTGATGTCAGATACCTCTGGAAGCATACCAAAGACTTGTAGAATCCATGCTACGCCGAATTGCTGCCGTGTTGCATTCGAATGGTAGACCAATATGCTAGTAAGTAGGTGGTCATAATGTGTTGGCTGATCAGTGTAAATATGGTGTGCAGTGTTGGGGATTCAATTTGTAATTTTGTAAGTAATGTGAAAAGTTTTCTGACAAGATTATAGCAGCACGAAAAGAATTAACAGATAGAATGCACAATGGTAGCTGTTGCTAGATTCATGTAACATTTCAATGTCAAGAGTGTGCACCGAGTATGTAATTACTGACATTACCTACCACCATGGACAACGCAGCAGGTGACAATGTCTAATTAATGACTGAGACAAGCAATGCCTGTGCTGAGAAACAGGGAACACTGTGTCAAAGAACAACACCACTCAATGTGGGATGTATGACAGATGTGTCCATGAGGATAGTTCAGTGAAATTTGGCACAGGTAGGATACAGCAGCAGGAGATCGACTTTAGTAGCTCTGCTAAAAAAACACCATCGACTGCAGCGCCATGCCTAGACTCCAGAGCATATTCGTTGGACACTAGATGACAGGAAGAAAGATTACATGGTGAGATAAGTCACAATTACAGTTGTTAAGAGCTGATGGTAGGGTTCGAGTAAGGTGGGGAGGCAGATAGGACTGGGTACAAGGAACTGGAAGAAATTCGGTCATGGTCTTTTTGAAAGAAGCATCCCGGCATTCGCCTGGAGTGATTTGGGGAAACCATGGTAAACCAAAATCTGGATGCCCGGACAGGGATTCAAACCCACGTCCTCCCGAATGTGACACGATATTAAGACTTCAGTGTAAGGTCCCATAGTAATATGGAGAAGCTTTTTTGCACAATACTTAAGTGCTTAAAGTTTTATGAATTAGTGACAATGCCGTGGGTGGTAGAAAGAAATGAAATGCACAAATCAGTTTAAAACATTTATGTACAACCTAAATTTAAAAAGAAAGGAGGAGAGCCAAAATAGGAGAAAAAAAAGGGGTGCTTCATAGCAGTTTCCCTACCCATACATCATTTCTATGATAGTATATCTGTGAATTAACAGCACTAATCTCAAAGTCCACATGGACAAAGTCAAGAACACAACTAGTGGTAGAATGTAAATTTGGATGTCCAAAATATAAGTACTGCATAACAAT